>WAAF01007245.1:1119015-1416219 GCA_013400475.1 Tricholaema leucomelas | reverse complement strand
AACAACCACCTACCTCCAAAATACACAGCACTCATCTCATGGCACTTGGCATCATTTGGTAACAAATAAGTGAGACAGAAAGAGTCTGTGCCTAACAGCGAAAAATTAAAACAGGCTTCAGGAACTCCTCTGCAGAAGTAAATATAAAGGCTTCTCTGCAAAGAACGTTAGGTGGGGCTTGGATACAACACATTGTCCCATGATCATAGAATCAACCAGGTTGGAAGTAACCTCCAAGCTCAGCCAGCCCAACCTAGCACCCAGCCCTGGCCAATCAACCAGACCATGGCACTAAGTGCCCCAGCCAGGCTTGGCTTCAACACCTCCAGGCACAGAGACTCTACCACCTCCCTGGGCAGCCCATTCTAGTGCCAATCACTCTCTCTGCCAACAACTTCCTCCTAACATCCAGCCTAGACCTGCCCTGGCACAGCTTGAGACTCTGTCCCCTTGTTCTGTTGCTGAGTGCCTGGCTCAAAAGCCCAACCCCAGCTGGCTACAGCCTCCCTTCAGGTAGTTGTAGCCAGCAATGAGCTCTGCCCTGAGCCTCCTCTTCTGCAGGCTGCACACCCCCAGCTCCCTCAGCCTCTCCTCACAGGGCTGTGCTCCAGGCCCCTCCCCAGCCTTGATGCTCTTCTCTGCACACTTTCCAGTACAGTATCACAGTCTCACAGTATCACCAAGGTGGGAAGAGACCTCACAGATCATCAAGTCCAACCCTTTACCACAGAGCTCAAGGCTAGACCATGGCACCAAGTGCCACGTCCAACCTTGTCTTGAACAGCCCCAGGGATGGCGACTCCACCACCTCAACATCTCTCTTGAATTGAGGGGCCCAGAACACTCAAGGTGTTCTGTCAACACACAAAGCAAAGAATGCTACAAACTAACTTGGGGATGTGTGGTTGGAAAGCAACAACTTGGAGTGGGATCTGAGGAACAAGTTTTTTACCATGAGGGTAGTGGAACACTGGAGCAGGTTGCTCAGGGCCATGGTAGGGGCCCCATCCTTCAAGATAATTAAGGTGAGGTTTGACAGGGCTCTGGGCAACCTAATCTAGTTGAGGATGCCTCTGCTTACTGCAGAGGGGGCTGAACTGAATGACCTTTGGAGGTCACATCCAACCCAGACCACTCTGTGCTTCTGAGTCAGCAGTACCTTGAAAGTTCCTACAGGTATTATGCAAATACAAGCAAAAAGCTCTGAGGGCTTTACAGTTTAGGATCTTTTCTGGTACTTCATTTTATTAAAACCTAAACTCTATTAAACATTACATTGCCTACAGAAGTGGAATTGTGGCTGAAGTTTGAAAATCAACCATTTTCAAGTGCTGAAAGGAAAATCAGGTGGTTAGGAGTACAACTAGAGAAAAGGAAGAGGTATACCTTGAGTTGTTGTGGCTTCCCTGATGATTTTCTGAAGCTCTTTCATTTCAGCATCATATTCTTCATAGTTTATTTCCCTAGACTCAACCTTAGGAGCCTGGAAGATCGAGGGATCAGTTCCAAGGTAGGAACACTGAAGATGCCCAGCATCACTCAGAGTGACTATAACACCCTTCAGCTCTCTGCATCACCAAAAATAAAGCTCATTAAGGAACTGGGAAGAAACACAGAAGCAGTAACATGGAACAAGAGAAGCAGCATAAATTCAATCTACAAATAACAGAAATTTCTGGGTTGACTAAAAGAAAACAGTATTTATTCCTCCATTCAGATCTGCTTATTAGTGTTACTCCCACTTACTGCTACACCACCTAAGCATAGAATAGAATCAGCCAGGTTGGAAGAGACCTCCAAGCTCATCCAGTCCAACCTAGCACCCAGCCCTATCCAGTCAACTAGACCATAGCACTAAGTGCCTCACCCAGGCTTTTCTAGGCTAGGCAGATGAGTGAAACATCATCTCAAAACCCATACATCAAGACAGACAGAGGGAAGGATCAGAGGCAAGCTGAGTAGACAGCACAGTCATAATTTTTTCCATGAATAAAGTGTTACTTAAATTAAGCACCAAGATTTAGGTTGCTATGCCTAACATACAGGGCTTTGCTTAATGCTCGACAAGTGAACTTTGCCACACTGCCAACAAGCAAAGCCAAGCCTCTAAACAAGGGATGTGACTGAGGGAAATGCTGCCATGCTCCAAACACACTGCCCCACGCTCTGCTATTTAGTTACAGCAAACAATGGAGTTGTTAAAACAAGCAAACAAAGAGAGCCAAGAAGAGAAACTGCATCCTGAGCTTGTTCCACAACTGGAGAAAGAAAACTGACACCTGAAAACAAGGCAATTTCTAAAGCTCTCCAGCAGTGGCTTGAGATCATTTCAACATTTCTTTCCTGAGGTTATAAATCTGTTAAACTGAGGAGAAAAGATCCATGAAGGCATCTGCATGTAAATCAAACGGGCAGGAAGAAACAGAGCCACGCTGCCAGCAATAAATCTCGTGTGATCTACTGCTGAAGTATAATGAACCCAAAAGTGCTTTGTAACTTGTCCTTCTCGTGTGCCTCTCAGCTGGCAGTTATCTGCAGCTGATGTATCAAATGAAAGCAAATCAAATGATGTGATTTTTCCCCCTACAAATTCCACTGAGCTTCTGAGTTTGGCAGTGTTACACAGCACACTGGAAAACTCCACCGTAAAATCAGCTCCTTGCCCCCAGCTTCCCTGTGAGGCAGCACAGGGACAAAGCCCTGTCTGAAGGAGCTGCTACACTGCCCCTTTGCTGCAGCCACTGTTCCACTGGGGGCTGTGAAGATTGCTCACCGTGAAACATAAACAAAGCTTTTCCAAGCCACAGAAACACAGAACTATAGAGGCTGGAGGAGATCACACATCAAGTCCAGCCTCTGACCTAACACCAGTACATCAACTAGATCATGGCACTAAGTGCCACGTCTAAGCTTTCCTTAAACACCCTGCAGGTATGGTGACATCACCACCACCCTGGGCAGTCAATTCCAATGTCTAAGTCCCCTTTCCATCGGGAGCAGTGTGGCCAGTAGGACAAGGGAGGTTATTCTGCCTCTGTACTCAGCACTGGGCAGGGTACACCTTGAGTGCTGTGTCCAGGTCTGGGCTCCTCAATTCAAGAGAGATGTTGAGGTGCTGGAAGGTGTCCACAGGAGGGCGCCAAAGCTGGGGAGGGGCCTGGAGCACAGCCCTGTGAGGAGAGGCTGAGGGAGCTGGGGGTGTGCAGCCTGCAGCAGAGGAGGCTCAGGGCAGAGCTCATTGCTGCCTGCAGCTCCCTGAAGGGAGGCTGTAGCCAGGTGGGGTTGGGCTCTTCTGCCAGGCATCCAGCAACAGAACAAGGAGACAGTCTCAAGCTGTGCCAGGGGAAGTATAGGCTGGATTTTAGGAGGAAGTTGTTGTCAGAGAGAGTGATTGGCATTGGAATGGGCTGCCCAGGGAGGTGGTGGAGTTGCTGTGCCTGGAGGTGTTCAAGAATAGCCTGGATGAGGCATTTAGTGCCATGGTCTAGATGACTGGATAGGGCTGGGTGCTAGGTTGGACTGGATGATCTTAAAGGTCTCTTCCAACCTCCTTGATTCTATGATTCTAACATCCAACCTAAACCTCTCCTGGCATAGTTTCAGGCCACATCCTCTCTTCTCGTTGCAAGCTGCCTGGGAGCAGAACCTAACCACCACCTTACTGCAACTTCCCTTCGGGCAGCTGTAGAGCACAATAAGATCCCCCTGAGTCTCCTCTTCTCCAGGCTGAACACCCCCAGCTTCCTCCAGGGAGCCTTTCCCTCCAGTACCTTCCCCACTCTTTTCCAGTGATCTTTCCTCCTTAAAAGACTTCATTAATATGCACATCAATAGAAAAAATTAAGAACAAATATGAGCAGCCAGTTACAATATCTAATTTTTAACACATGAATTGCTCTGTTGGAACATTTGTCAGCCACTCAAGATTGCTTTATGTTCTAAAGCCTTTATAACAGTGGTTAAAAGACAGCAGGGGGAGGGGAGAAGCATATTTAACACTTTTATAGGAGTTTCTCCACAGCTACTGCACTCAGACAATATCCCTGCAAACATTATTACTTCATTTGGCTCAGAATCTGGAATTTCAATTACTTGTTAAATTCCTTTTATTGTAAACTGCAGGTTTTTACTATCACACAATAGTCAAAGTAATACCAAATCTAAGAGGATGCTTCAACAGTGAGGAAGTCAAAGCATGAAACAAATTATTCTGGTATCTAAAATAGCTTTACAGGACCAAGCAGCTCCTACACACATATGGGAATGATTTGCAAATCTGTATTTTATTGGATTCTGGATAATCATAACACCACCATATGCTTTTTGTAGGTCTTCTCTTAAAAGAAATTGCTCACAACATAATTCTTGAAGAAATTAAGATGGGTTGCATGTTTCCAGTTGGATAATAACAACTTGATCACTTGGCTGCTCTGGTGAGGCTGCATCTGGAATACTGTGTCCAGTTCTGGGGCCCCCAGCTCAAGAAGGGCCTCAGAAAACTGCTTGAAAGGGTCCAGCACAGAGTCACAAAGCTGCTGCAGGCAGTGGAACATCTCCCTGTGAGGACAGGCTGAGGGAGCTGGGGTTTGCAACAGAGGAGACCTAGGGCTGCCCTCATTCATGTTGATAAAGATGTGCAGGGCAGTGTCAGGAGGATGGAGCCAGGCACTGCTCAGGGATGTCCAAGGACAGCACAAGAAGCACAAGGAGAGGAAGTTCCACGTGAACACCAGCAGCAACCTTTTCACTGTGAGGGTGTCAGAGCCCTGGAGCAGACTGCCCAGAGAGGTGGTGGAGTCTCCTTTGCTGGAGACATTCAGAACACAGCTGGATGTGTTCCTGTGTGAGCTGCTCTAGGTGACCCTGCTGCAGCAAGGGGGCTGCACTGCCCTATTCTATTCATTTAGAAGTGAGTAGATTAGTTTTATATACCAGAGGGGGAGGTGCTTGATTCTTATTCCTGCAGTTTGAGTTCCCACTTCTAAGGCTTTTTTCCAGAACCATGAAGGTAGGAATGTTTTAGAGGTCATTCTGAAGTTGAAAGCCACATAAAAATCACACAACTCTCAAAAGCAGGCTTTGGGAAAAAAAACAAGGAAGTGACCATGCAATAAAATGAGATGAGCTGGAAATATGGGAATGTGCTTAACATCATACAGGAAAGACCATTTGAGAGCAACTTGCTAGAAAGCTCAGTCACATAGCACAGGCCATGCTGGACACAGCACTTGGTGCATCTGTGTTCTGCAGGATCAGACTCCTGCTAAGGTAAGAGTCACAAAATGTGACTGTGGTTATAAGCTACACACTTTAAGTAGCCCTTTTCAAAAGGCCTTTGAAAAAGTTCTTATTTTGTATTAGCATCTCAACAATCCAGAGGCAGTTTAGTGATAACAACAAATTCTCTCAGGGCCTAGAGAATAAATCTTATGAGGAGCAACTCAGGGAGCTGAGGCTGTTTAGTTTGAAAAAGAGGAGGTTGAGAGGAGACCTCATTGCTCTCTACAACTACCTGAAGGGACATTGGGGAGAGGCTGCTGCTGGGCTCTTCTCATAGGGAATCAGAGACAGAACAAAGGGGAATGGCCTCAAACTGAGGCTAGGGAGATTTAAATTAGACATTAGGAAAAAGGTTTTCAGGGAGAGAGTGGTCAGGGACTGGAATGAGCTGCCCAGGGAGGTGGTGGAGTCACCCACCCTGGCTGTGTTTCAGGGTGGTTTGGATGTGGTGCTCAGGGCTATGGTTTGAGGCAAATCTTGTAGAGTAGGGCTCTCACTTGAGCTTGGTGCTCCTGAGGGGCTTTGCCAGCCTGCATGGTGCTGTGATTCTGTGGCATGGCTTCTTTTAAAATGTGTCATTTGTTAAAGGCAAACTACTCCCTCCAACTTACAAACGTACCCTGTACAACAATTCAGCACACTGACCACAAAGACTGTCACAACACAGCACTCTGAACTTCAGCTCCATTTAGTCTTAAAGGCTACAGGGTTCTAGGTTGGACTTGGTGCTCCTGAGGGGCTTTGCCAACCTGGATGTTTCTGTGATCTGAAACCTTCATGTTTTCCCTAAAAAACAGCTCTTTGAAGTGCAATTATGTTTAAGTGGAGAGAGTCTAATCTACAGTCCTGTGCCTGTAACTGCCCAGATCAGACAACAATCTTACCAAACACTCCCATAAAGGTTTATGGAATCACAGAATGGAGGTCCAAAGGTCATCTAAGTGCAACCCCCTCCGCAGTCAGCAGGGACATGCTGACCTAGAGCAGGTTGCTCAGAGCCTTGTTAAGCCTAACCTCGACTATGTCCAAGGATGGGGCCTCAGCTACGTCACTGGGCAACCTGTTCCAGTGCTCCACCACCCTCGTGGTAAAGAGCTTGTTGCTGTGTATGCCTGCACAGCACTGAGCAGTTCACAGTGTGGTCATAACTGGCATCGATTTTATTATCCTCCAACTGTACAGAAAGAAAATAAAAACCTTTCAACAATCTATAAAATTTGATTCCTGCAGTTTTCTTTCCATAAACCCATGTAAGAAGTGCTAAGTTTTGCTGGGCTGATATATAAGTTTTGCCATTTTTATATGGTGATTCTTAAACAGCTGCTGTAGCTATGGTGAGGTCAGCAATAGTAAGGAGGAACAGATGAGCTAGGATGCAGAACAGTCTTTGCAGGCATCTGGACAGCTAAAAGGAAATTCAGTGAGAGGGGGTTTGGTTTGCTTTCACCCACTATTACCCTACAAGTGTCTGCCCTTTTACATGTAACTGAACCACAACATTTCTTAGTATTTTTCCCCATTAAATTCCAGTTCCTGATACCTTTCTCCTATGTGGAGAGCATAGCTGGACACTGTAAGCTTGCCACCCAAGGTAGGACAACTCTGTGCCAGAGAGCAAGTCCTAATTCCAAGTTCACTTTGGGACAGGGCAAATATTTTCTCACTTGCAGACTGGTCACAGATTTTAAATTTCTTGTTTCAAATATTGGAAGCTGAGACTTGATAAAGCAGATTTCCAACCAGTGCCTACAAACCAGAATGCTGAAGCTTTTGATTCNCTGGAAGGTGTTGAGAGAAGGGCAGCAAGGCTGGGGAGGGGCCTGGAGCACAGCCCTGTGAGGAGAGGCTGAGGGAGCTGGGGGTGTGCAGCCTGCAGAAGAGGAGGCTCAGGGCAGACCTCATTGCTGTCTACAGCTCTAGTCTAACTCTGCTCTGCTTCAGCTTCAAACCATTCCCCCTTGGCCTGTCTCTAGACACCCTGATGAAAAGTCCCTCTGCAGCCTTCCTGCAGGATCCCTTCAGGCACTGGCAGGCAGCTCTAAGGCCCTCTAGAAGTCTTCTCTCCTCCGGGCTGCACACCCCCATCTCTCTCAGCCTGTCCTCACAGCAGAGCTGCTCCAGCTCTTGGAGCACTTTTGTTGCCTCCTCTGGACTCCCTCCAGCAGCTCTGTGTACTTCTTGTACTGGGCACACCAGAACTGGAAGCAGGATTGGAGGTGAGCTCTCAGCAGAGCAGAGCCAAGGGGCACAATCCCCTCTCTTGCCCTGCTGCCCACACACCCCTGACTGCAGCCCAGCACACAGTTGCCTGCTGGGCTGCATGAGGGCACTGCCAGCTCCTGGGGAGCTGCTCAGCAATCAGTGTACTCAAGGCTGTTTCTTCAGAGCTACTCTCAACCCACTCTGCACCCAGACTCTATCTGGCCACAGGCAGTGGACACCCAGAACCCACCACAGCTCCAGTAGCAGACACTACAGGCATAAACTGGACTGGAGGATCACTAACTGAACCTTTCTGTAGTCTTCTTATTTCGGTGACAGGCTCAGCAAATAATTTTTCTACACTCCGTCTCCTGCCCAAACAGTTTTCCCCTGACTCATCTTATGTTTATTTTACAAGAAGTGTTGTTCTCTTGCAGTGCAGTGCCAGTGCAATTTAAACACTTCCTTAATTTCCACAGTTGAACATTGGAGTTGGATAATCTGGACCAACAAATTACCCCTGGAATTCATTCTGAAACACTTAAGCTAAATGCTTAATGAAGAACAGATTTTTAGTGAGAAGCCTTTTTTATTTTTCCTGTCTCAGGGAAGGATTTTGCCAGATTAAAAGAAGAAACTACTCCAGTGGAGGTAGCAGACCACAGGTTCTACCTCCACTCCAGAAAAACAGAAAGCCTAAAGCACAGCACAGCAGTTTCTGCTAGAAAATGAGAGTCTGCCCATTAATGAAATTAGCATTTCAGAAAACAAAGGACACTTGGAACGTTCCTTTTAACAAGCACCTTGTTTGTTACATCCTTTCTTAGTATCTAAAGTTTCACAAGTGGAAATGAATCTGAAAAAAAGAAAAAGTGAACTTTAACAAGTTACTTACTGTAAATTTGCTACTTTCACTGCTACAGGAATGTGGGGAAGTTGAGTGGCCCATTTTAGTGTAACGTCCTGGTAAACATTCAAGATCTTGTTGTGGTTTCCAATCAGAGTGTTTATTGTTCCTTCTTTCACTGTTAAAGATACAAAGCCAGGTTTAGGATAAGAGATTTTCTAAAGCAAACACTTCTCTTTCAGGCTTAGTGTGATGAATTCTTTTGTTGTTTTCCATACAAGCCAAGATAAATGAGCATAATGCAATTAATTTACTTACAGCCCAATTTAAAAGAACATAAAATGCAAAGGCTGTTAAGATCATATCTGTAAGATGTAAAAATGAAAGTCCAAGTCTAAAATAAGACACTGCTTCTCAAATCCAGCAGATCTTGAAACATTAACATAGAAGAGAGTACTAAAGAGCTGTAGTTTGATAGCAGCATCCAACCTAACTGCTTCCCACGATGGAATAAGCTAGTTTCAGCTCCTAACAGTAAAAAACATCCAGTTCCAACCCCCTGCCATGGGCAGGGACACTTTCCACTAGAGCAGCTTGCTCAGAGCCTCATCCAAACTGGCCCTGAATGCCTCCAGGGAGGAAGCATCCACAGGATGCAAACCCTCATGTATGCTCTTCTGTTCTGTTTGCTTCTATGTATGAACTTTTGTCCTGTTTCTGCCTTGTTTTCCTTTCCCTACAGCACAGCCTGCACCATTTAAGGTCTATAAATAAACTTTAGTATTATTGATAATACTACTAATAAAAGCCTGGCTGGGGCAATTAGTGCCATGGTCTGGTTGATTGGCTAGGGCTAGGTGCTAGGTTGAACTGGATGAGCTTGGAGGTCTCTTCCAACCTGGTTGATTCTATAATTCTAAGATCCATTAATATTAATAAACTTTCATATTAACATAATTAATATTACTTTAAAATTAATATTCATGTTGCTTTAATACTGAAGTTTAGTGTTATTTTAGCATTAAAGTTTGGTATTCTATAAACAAACTTTAGTTTTATTTTAACTATTGGTAAATGACAGAAGGACCTCAAACACTAATTTATTCCTCCAAAATCTCTCATTCATCCACGTTAGTTGCTTTGGTATCTTGGGCAGACTTACAACACCAGCCAAGTACTTCAGAAAATAGCTATTTAGAGTCTAAAAATTATGATACTTCCCACTAAACACTTAAAAACAGACTACAAAGAGAGCTCCAGCTCCACAGATTTTCTACACATCATTTAAGAGAGATGTTGAGGTGCTGGAAGGTGTCCACAGGAGGGCGCCAAAGCTGCGGAGGGGCCTGGAGCACAGCCCTGTGAGGAGAGGCTGAGGGAGCTGGGGGTGTGCAGCCTGCAGAAGAGGAGGCTCAGGGCAGACCTCATTGCTGTCTGCAGCTGCCTGAAGGGAGGCTGTAGCCAGGTGGGGTTGGGCTCTGCTGCCAGGCACCCAGNGTGATTGCATAATCCACAGCTTCTTCACCGAAATGTATTTATTGTCAGGAGAAAGCAAAACTAAAACCTTAGCTGTAAAAGCAACCAAGTGAAAGTGAAGCTGAATATTCCTTTTACAAACCTGAACAATAAGGAACAAAGCAACTGGGACTGTAATCCAGCTTCTTCATGAATCGAATTTGCCCATTATCCTTCAGGCAAAAGAAGTTTCTCTCACCAAGGACAAAAACAGAGGAAACTGCCTGATCAAAGGAGACAACACAAACATCCAGGGCTTGCTCTCCGATGTTTAAAACCCAGTCCACCTTCAGGGGGAAAAAACCAACACACAATAAGATGCTCCAGAGATCAGTTTAGAGCTGCATATCAAAGACAAAACTTAGAGAAGGCTCAGAACTCCATGCACGGGGGTATCACTAACAGACAGAATACCAAGGTCTCTCTGGAGGAAAAGTCACCCTCTCATTTTGAAGGCAGCTGGTGACTTTCCTTCTAGTAAGCAAAGCAGCAAAAATATCTGTTTTTTTAAATGGCCATGAATATTAATTCCCTTAAGTATGCTTAAGTAGCTCCCTTAAGTAAGATTACATTTTAAAACAGCTCCCTTAAGTAAGATTACATTTTTAAAACACACATCCCACTCAAAACTAAAGTACTTGAATCATCAAATCAAGCTACAGAGTACTAAAATTATTTCAATTTGCTCTGTACACATCCTTAAGACATTAAGGACAAAGTTAGAGAGTAAAAAGGTGGTAACTTACTCTACCAATCTAGGGAAATAGGAAAACAGATAAAGTTTTAGGTGTGTAAGGCAACATTTATGCTTGCAGTCACTTCAGCTTGAAGGGTGAAGGCAGGCTGAAAGAATTTGGGCTGTTCAGCCTGGATAGAAGGCTCTAGGGAGTCCTTACGGCTACATTTCAGTACCTGAAAGGGACCTACAGGAAGGCTGGGGTAGGGCTCTTTAGAAGGGCTTGTAGTGACAGGACAAGAGACAGGGGTTTGAAACCAAAGCAGGGTAGATCTGGGTTGGCCTGAAGGGGACCTATAGGAAGGCTGGGGTAGGACTGTTTAGAAGGGCTTGTAGTGACAGGACAAGGGGCAGGGGTTTGAAATCAAAGCAGGGCAGATCTGAGTTGGACATAAGGAAGTTCTTTACAATGAGAGTGGTAAATTACTCACACAGGTTGCTCAGGCCCCTTTAGGAACTGGAACTACAGAGAACGAAATTTCCTTCCTCTTAACAGGAAGTAGATCAAATATTAAGCAACATGGCCACAAGGAGCTCCTGAAGACCTTACACAAAGTCCTGTGCAGGATTTTGACAAAGAGAGTGCAGGATACTGCCTATTTATGGAAGCATTTCCTCTAAGTACCAAGCACTCTCCAAGCAGAACAAGCTTCATTTTCCAAGTCCAACAAAAAGTCACAAATAGACTTAAAACATGAGCAGCATTTCAAGTGCATCTATTGCACCACAGCTTAGGTTCTGCACTCAAGGCCTCCTCAGAAGTAGTCCTTTTCAGTGCAGTTCTTTTTATTCCAGCTTAGCACCACAGTGAGTTCTAAGGCTCAACCTTAAACAACAGAGGCCCAAAGAAACTACAACAGAAATCAGCTGGAATCTTTCCATTGCCTTGAATGGCCACTGGATGAGGTCCTTTGTCAGCAGACAACGTTTCCAATTGTTACTCAGCATTGGTCATTGGGATATGTGAGCAGCCTGTGCCACATAGGTTATGTAAAATAAACAGGTTTTACCACAAGCCTTTTCCCAGAACTAAGTTTTTGCTGTTCTGGTTCTTGTCTTTCGTCAGCGTCCGTCGCAAATGCCAGCACTTGGTATCTGTTAGAGAGAGTTTAAAACAAAAAAGCAAAGAAAAAAGTCATTAAGTGTGCCTTTGTGGGTAACACTCTTACACTAAGTAAAAAATAAAGTGTATTTATCATGAGGATCCAAGCAAAAAAACAAAACATTTATCACAATCTGAGTATAGCTGCACGGTAAAAGCAGCGCTTGAAAGGACTGTGAGAAAGCCAACAGCAACACAGCCTTCAGCAAAGATGCTAAGATAAACCTCACTGTTGGGTAACAGCTAAGTGTACAGGCAGAAATTGAACATTTTCATTCAGATTTCATCTGGTGTTAAAGTAAGTTCAGCAGCTAAACATCTTAGAGGATAGTAAGAAGACGGAAGCAAGAACTCAACAGATTTTCAAAGCAAACCAACAAAAGCACCAAACTTCTTTTGCTTTTACTAAGCTTTAAAAAGAAACCAAACAAACCACTCCTAAACTACTCTGAAATACAATCTCCTATATCTAATAGAATGGCTCAGGTTGGAAGGGGCTTCAGAGATCATCTTCTCCAAGCTCCTCATCATGGGCAGGGACACCTCTCAGCTAGACTCAGCTGCTCAAGGACTCATCCAGCCTGGTCTTCAACACCCTCAGGGAGGAGGCAGCCACAGCCTCCGTGGGCAGCCTGTGTCAGAGTCACACCATCCTCACAATGAAGAACTTCTTCCTCAGTTCCACTCTACCCCTGCTCTCCCTCAGCTTTAAACCACTCTCCCATGTCCTATCTCTAGACACCCTGACAAAAAGTCTCTCTGCAGCCTTCCTGTAAGATCCCTTCAGGTCCTGGAAGGCAGCTCTAAGGTCCCTCCAGAATCTTTTCCTCTCCAGGCTGAACACCCCCAGCTCCCTCAGCCTGTCCCTTGGATGAGGACAGTCACACTGTCAAGCACACCCACTAAACTAAATGATTCTTCTTTAACCTTTAATTTAGAATCATCATAGGATCAACCAGATTGGAAGAGATCTCCAAGCTCAGCCAGCCCAACCTAGCACCCAGCCCTAGACAATCAACCAGACCATGGCACTAAGTGCCTCAGCCAGGCTTGGCTTCAACACCTCCAGCCACGGCCACTCCACCACCTCCCTGGGCAGCCCATTCCAATGCCAATCACTCTCTCTGCCAACAACTTCCTCCTCACATCCAGCCTAGACCTCCCCTGGCACAACTTGAGACTGTGTCCCCTTGTTCTGTTGCTGCTTGCCTGGCAGAAGAGCCCAACCCCACCTGGCTACAGCCTCCCTTCAGGTAGCTGTAGAGAACAATGTGGTCTGCCCTGAGCCTCCTCTTCTCCATAGTCAATGACACCCCCAAACATGCTGCAGTGAGAGCAGACATACTTGTAACTCTCAACCTGCTGACAAGACGACACCGTAATGAAAGAATCTGTCCGAGAGCTGTAAGCCAAGGGACCAGGCAGGAGAAAGCCAGGTAAGAAACGGCCAAAAGCATAGCTCTCCTGTTCAAACAGCATCAGCATCCCATCCATGGACTGTATGCAGATCAAATCTCGACCTACAGAGAGCAAAAGAAACAAAGCAGGTTTATTTACAGCGTTTTTAATCCTGTAGCTGACTTCCTGCACCTGAAACGTGTTCAAGAGGCTACGACAACTACTGATCAGAGTCCAAATAAAGATTTGCTTTGGTGCTTATTCTCTCTCCCTGACACAGCAGCCAAGAACACTGCAATGGCTTTACTAGCATACAATTCAGGAATTAGTGAGAGTGAGCTATAAATACCTCATGTTTCAATTACAAAATAAAGCAAGACACATGGTAAGTGGGAAGTTATTTAATATTAAGGTCCCTACAGCTCTGAACCCCCTGCTTCTCATCACCAACAGTCAACACCAGTTGACTGTTAGTGATGAGAAGTAGTTACTACTACCATATCCAAAAAAAAAAAGGATTCCTAAAAGAATTGTAGCAACTACACGAGTTCAAAGAGTATAATTTGGATCACACTAAGTCTGTGAGGACACAAATGAGCCTAAACCAATTTTAATGCTTTGCTGCTGCTCATCTCCTTCCCTCAGGGCTTGCAGCTTCCCTTGCTCGGGTCACACAGATCTCACCCATGTCCAAGCCAGATCTGCTGCTCACCTGATGGCTCACAGGCTGATACAAGGACAGCAGCATAAAGATGCAATTTCTTTTTTAAACCTTCTCAGGGAGGTGAATTCTCCTGAATAACTCCATGCAAGCTTAGCAGCTGCCAGAGGAAGGGATCCTATAGGAAGGCTGCAGAGGGACTTTTCATCAGGGTGTCTAGAGACAGGCCAAGGGGGGAATGGTTTGAAGCTGAGGCAGAGCAGGGTTAGACTGAAGCTGAGGAAGAAGCTCTTCAGTGTGAGGGTAGTGAGACTCTGGAATAGGCTGCCCAGGGAGGCTGTGGCTGCCTCCTCCCCGGGGGTGCTAAAGTCCAGGCTGGATGAGGGCTTGAGCAGCTGAGTCTAGTCGAGAGGTGTCCCTTGGAACTAGATGATCTTTGAGGACCCTTCCAACCTAAATCATTCTATGACTCTATGATCTCTAAGGTACATTCCAACCTGGACCATTCTATGACTGTATTAAGTGTGACATGGTTCTGGGAGGTGATGGTTACAAGGTATGAAAACCAAGGCAGTTTTCCTCCTTAGGAATGGGAAAGGTTTGAAGAAGCCTGGATGTATCCTGTGAGGCAGAGCTACAGAGCTTTGGCTCACAGCCACATGCCCCTCTGGAGATGGACAGCTTTGCAGGCTTGCCAGCTTAGGAAGAGTGACTGAGGTAGGAATGCCAGGTTGCTGTTCTGCTAAGATGTAAATATTGCTTGCTATAGACAATTAGAAGACATTTAATTGTGAAGTGAATGCCCTCACCACAGCAGAAACCCTATCTATTTTCTAACAGGATTAAATTCCAGGTACTTCTGGCTGTGCTGGCAGCAGTGAGAAAGCTCTCCTCTAGGCAGCTTGTCACCACAGCCTTTAGGGTTTAGCTTGTCTAACATACAATTTGCTGGTTGATTTCTCTCCTTCTGATGGCCTTTAAACAGCAGACAGAGCTGATAGGCAGAGGTAGTCTAGCAGACACAATACAATTCAATAACAGAATAAAGCAAAGGGCAGGAGAAGTGTCACTGTGCTGCTGCTGAAGTAACCAGCAGTGACAGCTTCTGCTCTGGTTTATATTATGAATATTCACCTTATTAATTTCACTCTCTTGTGAAAATGATGAAGAGACAAACAACAGCACCTTCTCCAATCTCTGCCTCTGCATCACAGCAGACAGAAGTGTTCATCCTTAACATTCATCATCCCTCATAACACTGTTACAATACTTCCTGCCTTAACAGTAGTGACACTATTCAACAGCAATAACAGGACGTATGACAACTGCCTTGCAGCACTCCCAGTGATCTCCAAGCACTGAAGCACACTGCCTGAGAAAATACACTACAGGGCACCTAAGATTGAATTAGTAATCACTACTTTTGCCTTTAAGCACACAGCACCACTTGTTTAATATACCTGACACTTTGTCCATCAGATTTATCTTGTTCTGTTTCTTCTCCTGAGGAAAAGGACCTGGGGGTCTGGGCTGATGAAAAGCTCAACAGGAGCCTGCAGTTTGAGTGCAGCCCAGACAGCAACCCTGTGCTGGGCTGCAGCAAGAGCAGTGTGGGCAGCAGGGCAAGGGAGGGGATTCTGCCCCTTGGCTCTGCTCTCCTCAGACCCCACCTGCAGTCCTGTCTGCAGTTCTGGAGCCCCCAACACAAGAAGGACATGGAAGTGTTGGAGCCAGTCCAGAGGAGGCCACGAAGATGCTGAGAGGGCTGCAGCAGCTCTGCTATGAGGACAGGCTGAGAGAGTTGGGGCTCTGCAGCCTGGAGAAGAGAAGGCTTGGAGGATACCCTGGAGTGCCCTTCCAGTATCTGAAAGGAATCTACTGGGGAGGGACTACTGACAAGGACTTGTAACAACAGGATGAGGAGGAATGGGTTTAAACTGGCAGAGGGGAGATTGAAATTGGATGTTAAGAAAGGCTTCCTTGCAGAGAGGGTGGTGAGACACTGGCACAGGTTGCCCAGGGAGGTTGTGGAGCAGCACAGAATCACCCAATGAGAAGGTCACATAGGGTGACTCTGTGCTCCACAACCTCCCTGGAGGTGTTCAAGGCCAGGCTGGATGAGGCCTTGAGTGACCTGTTCTAGTAGGAGGTGTCCCTGCCTATGACAGGGGAGTTGGAACTAGATGATCTTTGATGTCCCTTCCAACCTAAACCATTCTATGATTCTCACCAATTTTTCCACTTGGCTTTTGCCTAGCCAGTAGTATTGGATCAACCTCCACTTATCCAAGCTATATGTAAAGCATGATTAGAATTAAATTGTCTATTAATTCTCTTCTTCCCCCCCTTCCAGCTTTGTCAACTCCTTTCCTTTGGCCATTTGTTGTTACTGTGTGGATGAAGTCCGTGGTTCACTTTGAGAACTGCTCTCTTCCAAAAACTCAACCAGGAATGTCCATTCCAAGAAAGGTTTTTGCATGCAGTTGGCTTGGCCAGTGACATATTCATGAAGTGAAAATACAAGCCTCAGTGTTTTCTGCAGATCAGATGGAACCACTTAGCATACTCTACATAGCTTCAGCAGCTTGTGTCTCCAGAGGAATGTCCCTCAGCCAGAAAGTGTTACTGCTAAGCACAAATCCAGCTACTGTTGTTTGTAGCTTTGTTATTCTAGTGTGATAGGAGGAGTACATTTAGGTCACACTTAAACCACAAGGTATTTTTTAAAGCTAATGTAAAGCCAGAAAGAGAGACAGGTGGTAGCTCTTTGAGATAAACTTCTAATTAAAGCTAGTTTGGAGCTCCCTTTCCCCCCTGCCCCTTCTTTCACATGCTAATGATTTCCTCTACTCTAGCAACAAATCATTTTCATAGAGAGTGCATTATGTCATCATGCTGAAAGTGTGCAGTATCAAAAGGGAGAAGTTAGAAAAAGCTCCACCAGGTTACAGATTTCAGGGAAATATCAGTGATAACTTTACTGCTCTACTCTACTGACCCCCTCTACTCTGTCCTGGGGAGACCTCACCTAGAACACTGCATTCAGTTTTGAGGTCCCCAGTTCAGGAGGGACAGGGATCTACTGGAGAGAGTCCAATGGAGGGCTACAAGGATGATGAACAAGCTGCAGCACTGCCGGATGAGGAGAGATTGAGGGACTGGGGCTGTCTGGTCTGGTGGAGAGAAGACTGAGAGAGGATCTGATCCAGAAGACTGAGAGATGATCTGATCCAGAAGACTGAGAGAGGATCTGATCCATGTTTGTAAATATTTGAGGGCTGGGAGTGAAGAAAGAAGGGACAGGGAGAGCCTCTGCTCACTTGTGCCCTGGGATAGAATAAGAGGCAATGGTACAAACAACTGCACGGGGAGCTCCACCTCAACATGAGCAAGAACCTCTTTAAGGGTCCCAGAGCACTGGCACAGGCTGTCCAGAGAGGTTGTGGAGTCTCTTTCTCTGGAGCCCTTCCAGCCCTGTCTGGATGTATCTCTGTGTGACCTGAACCAGATTCTCTGTTCCTGCTCTGGTAGTAGTGTTGGACTTTGATCAACAGAGGTCCCTTCCAACCCCTGGCTTTCCATGGCCACCAAAACCTTCATCCAAAAGGCTCACGATGAAGGAAGTGTCAATGAAATAACATGAAAAGAAAAATTGGCCTTTACAAGTTACCCAGGAACCTAAAAGCCCTTTAATGACACACAGCAAATGTTCTCCTAATAGGATCAAAGTTAAACCCATAGCACCCTGACCAGGCAAGGAAGGAACAGAATCTGTGTTCCCACACACTGCACCACAAATTGCTGTCCTGACTTGAAACAACCAAGTATGCTTCCCTTCACCACTGAAATCTGCTCTCAGAGATTTCTCCCAGCATACAGGGGAGAAAAAAAAAGGGAATAAAAAAGAAAGAAAGAAAGAAGCTGGATGTTAGGAGGAAGTTGTTGGCAGAGAGAGTGATTGGCATTGGAATGGGCTGCCCAGGGAGGTGGTGGAGTCACTGTGCCTGGAGGTGTTGAAGCCAAGCCTGGCTGGGGCACTTAGTGCCATGGTCTGGTTGATTGGCCAGGGCTGGGTGCTAGGTTGGACTGGCTGAGCTTGGAGGACTCTTCCAACCTGCTTGATTCTATGATTCAAATGCATTTGAGAATTCAATCTGCTACTGAGTGTCGCTCCTGAAGCGTAACAGACCTGGGTGAACTGTGAGAAAAGCACTTCAGGAATCACTTCTGACTAATGGAAAAAACATTGGGAAA
Organism: Tricholaema leucomelas; assembly: GCA_013400475.1. NCBI lineage: Eukaryota > Metazoa > Chordata > Aves > Piciformes > Lybiidae > Tricholaema lacrymosa > Tricholaema leucomelas. Next base: position 1,398,224 of record WAAF01007245.1, on the reverse strand, counting down.
GTATGTCAGGCAGTTCTTCAAATGGAGTGTGCCCAGTAGAAGGCAGGGCTTAGGTTACTCTCCTATCCCAAAGCAGGAAGCACATGTCAGTGTGCATTCATAAAGAGCTCTGAACTGCCTCACTTGTTGGTCTGGTAGCTTCTCACTGATCCCTTCTGTAGCCATGCAACAAAGTTCAGGACTTCAAGAAGCAGCAGCTACTCATTGGGTGTTTAACCCCTTCCCTCTCTACATCTAATTCCTTTCTTTCTACAGGTGGGGAGAGGGGAAGGCATCCTATTAATGTATTGGTCCTGTCAGCTGTATTTTGAGTCTCTGGGGAGCTTAAACTAGAACCAATACAAGTACCAGAAAATTCACCATGCCAAACTACTGATCAGGCAGAGTAATAGCAATCCAGTGCACTTCTAAACCTTACAGACAGTGGTATCTGATATGATCCCAGACAACTGCCTCACAGGAAACCAGGGAAAAGGCAGGCTGGGTGATAGGTTGGACTGGATGATCTTGGAGGTCTCTTCCAACCTGGTTGATTCTATTCTATTCAGGCAATAGCACTAAGAACTTGGGATCAGAGAAGGAAGATGAACGAAATATGAGCCAACAATACCAAAAAGACAAATGCAAGCTTGGGTCATTATTAATTGACATGCACTATTAGAAACATATGAGGTCATCAGTGCTCTGCTTGGCACTCTCTGATCCTTGGCAGGAGTGCTGCAGAAGCCATAACCCCACATGCAAGACCACAGACTTGATACTGTCAGTGCACAACGACTGCATGCATTTGGGTATCACAGAATCACTGTGGTCCCTTCCAAGCCTGATTGATTCTATACTAGCCACAGCTCTTATACACCCCAGAACAGCACTGACCACCAGAGCACACTGCTGGCTCATGGCCAACCTTTCATCCTCTAGAAACCCCAAGTCCTTTTCCCCTTCCCTGCTCCACAGGTCAGTCCTGTTGCAATCCTCTGAAGCCCAGGCCTTTCCTACAACCCTTCCTCACCCAAAAGGCAATTTAAAGGCAGGCAACAGTTAAAACATTCTGCTGCTTAACAGACCCAACCAATAAATCAAAGCCCAAATTTATACTGCTGTTGTATTTAAACACTGCCATAAGAATCATTTAACCTTACAGCATAAAACTCAGCTGATCATTTTTTTTTCTGACTAGCACCTAATAAAGTTCATTCTTGCAGAATTGTGGGAAGGAAAAAAACCCTTAAGCACAGCCTTCCCCTTCTGACAAAGCTTCCCCTTACAAGGCTGCGTGGCCTACACATATGTAACATTTCATTATTAAAAGAATTCCTCCCTGTAGCAGCCTCTTTGTTGTAACACTCCAACACACTTTGCCTCTGGGCCAGTGCTATAATAAAAGTAAAATGAATCCAAGGCCATTTGCTGAGAAAAATAAGATAGGTCCAAGGTATTTTCACACTTTCTTTGCTTGTAACTTTTTCATGTCAAAGCTGGAATTTTCTCTTTCCTTTTTTTTTTCTCCCCCCCCTTCCCTTTGCTATTGTTTTATTATTTCCTTTTATTGGTAGAGTACCTATTGAACAGACCCAAATAAATCTCAGCTATTCTGGAAGCCAGCTTCAGGTATCAAGCCCTCAGATTAAAACAAACAACTCAAAAGCTGTATGTTTTCATCAGGACCCAATTCTAAGTCATTTATCAACTCATTGGAAGAGGTTTGGGTTGTTTGTTTTTTAAAACAACAGAATGAATTATTTAAATTTATTACATTTATTATTTAATCATTATTATTATATTATACTTTATTTATTAAATGTATTNTGGAATGGGCTGCTCAGGGAGGTGGTGGAGTCACCGTGGCTGAAGGTGTTGAAGCCAAGCCTGGCTGGGGCACTTAGTGCCATGGTCTGGTTGATTGGCCAGGGCTGGGTGCTAGTTTGGACTGGATGAGCTCGGAGGCCTAAAAAGTCCCTCCCCAGCTTTCCCGTAGCCCCGTTATGATACTGAAAGGCCACACTAAGGTCACCTCAGAGCTTTCTCCTCTCCAGACTGAACAGCCCCAACTCCCTCAGTCTCTCCTCACAGCAGAGCAGCTTCACCTCTCAACCCTGCTTGGGAAAGGATATCCCTTGTACAGCAGGGAATCATTCACACACTTCCCGAGCTCAGGAAACTACACTTCAGACACCGCTGCCCGAAACACTGAATTTTAGTACTGCCTGCTTATTTGCTGTTTGTTCACGTGTGAGCTGCTACCCTGCCTGCCATTCATTCAGCACAAGTGCCCAGAGGAAATTTATGTGCTAATCTCCAAAGCCACCTCAGCTTCAAGGAACAGTGGCTTTGTTTTTTCCTTTAAAGCACTCTGCCGCTCCTTCCATCGTTTCAGCAGAAATTGATGGCGTATGCCTGCCTCAAACATAAATCACATCTGACTCAAGGCAAAGAAAGAATTTATGGCCTGATCTGCACATTTTTCAAAGCAGAAGTAAGGGCACTTTTACTGCATAGGAGCATAATGCCATCATTTCTTATAAGCAGGCTACACATCAGTAAATCTCTCTTTAAGAACAGTCAGGCCAGGCAGTATATTGAGTCTCTCAATACAGAGAACCCAGTCTCAAGTGCTATAAGCAAGCTGAGTTGTAATCCCTTCAACAGAAAGTGGCACTGAACACATAGAACACATAGAATCAGCCAGGTTGGAAGAGACCTCCAAGATCATCCAGTCCAACCTAGCACCCAGCCCTAGCCAGTCAACTAGACCGTAGCACTAAGTGCCCCATCCAGTCTTCTCTTGAACACCTCCAGGGATGGTGACTCCACCACCTCCCTGGGCAGCCCATTCCAATGCCAATCACTCTCTCTGGGAAGAACTTCCTCCTAACATCCAGCCTAGACCTCCCCTGGCACAGCTTGAGGCTGTGTCCCCTTGTTCTGTTGCTGGGTGCCTGGCAGCAGAGCCCAACCCCACCTGGCTACAGCCTCCCTGCAGGGAGCTGCAGACAGCAATGAGCTCTGCCCTGAGCCTCCTCTGCTGCAGGCTGCACACCCCCAGCTCCCTCAGCCTCTCCTCACAGGGCTGTGCTCCAGGCCCCTCACCAGCTTTGGCGCCCTCCTGTGGACACCTTCCAGCACCTCAACATCTCTCTGCAATGGAGGAGCCCAGAACTGGACATAGTGGCTTTTAAGCATGTTAAAGAAAACTGCACTGAAGAGTGCTTTCTCTCTTAGATCACTCTAAGGACAGGACAACACACCACACCACCTCTCTAAAAACCCTCTGTGTGAAAACAGCTAAGCTGAAGCACAGGGCAGAGTTTATTCTACAGGTTGGTATAAAATTAAGGTAACTTCAGGACAGCAGATGAGAAAAAATGCCTTAGAAATGATGGTGTAAGAGGAATTTACTTGACAGAATCACAGAAACATCCAGGTTGGAAAAGACCCTCAGGATCACCAAGTCCAACCTTGTGCTGAGTTGAAAAAAATCAGTTTTTCTTCATGCACATTTCCTGCCCATCTTCAGCTGTAAACAATGTGCAGATACAGGAGATCAAGGAGGCAGTTGATCATCACCTCAACTCTGGAGTGATTCCTCATCTAAAAGGAGTTTTAACAGTACAAGGGGATAGGTTCATTGTTACGGAGGAAGTAACCTCGAGTCCTGGTGTCCTAGTCCAGCAATGTGCTCTTGGGGCCAAGATGGCCAACAGGTCCCCAGGGTGCATCAGGAAAAGTGTGGCAAACAAATTGAGGAAGGGTCTCCTCTCCCTCTCCTCTGCCCTGCTGCGACCACACCTGGAATGCTGCGCCCAGGCCTGGGTTCCCCAGCTCAAGAAAGGCAAAGATCTGCTGGAGTAAGTCCAGTGAAGAGCTATGAGGATGATGAAGGGACTTGGAACATCCCTGCTACGAAGAAAGACTGAGAGCCCTGGGGCTGGTTAGTCTGGAGAAGAGAAGGCTCAGAGGCAATCTGATCAATGTCTATAACTATCTGAGGGGGAGGTGGGAGTCTCAGGATGAAGGTGCCAGGCTGTTTGGTGGTGCCCAGTGACAGGACAAGAAGCACTGTGTGCAATCTAGAGCACAGGAGGTGTCACATTTGCATGGTGAGGGTGACAGAGCCCTGGAGCAGGCTGCCCAAAGTGATTATGGAATCTCCTTCTCTGGAGGCTTTCCAAACCCACCTGCATGTATGCTGCCTGCCCTGGATGATCCTGCTTTGGCAGGAGGGTTGGGCTGGATCCCTGGAGGTCCCTTCAAACCCCTAACATTCTGGGATTGTTTCATATAGTTGAAGCCAGTGCTGGTAAATTAATTAACCAAAATTCCTGCACAGCTGGAGCAGGTCCAGTTCAGCATGACTTAAAGAACTGGGCTCACATGGTTTTGGTGGAACTGCAAACAAAATTTGAGGATGGAATATAATGATCTAATTATGTCAAGCACAAAATCCAGTATTGGCTCCAAATCTAAACACTACAGAGTTAATGAAAAAAAAAATCTTCTGTTCTCCATTCAACATTGTTTTAGCTTTAAGACTAAACAATATGTAGAATATTGCTTTAAATAAGACTTGACTATTTCTAGATTACTCTCAGGTTTATAACTGAGGAAGAGAACTGAAGGAGTACACACTGCTGNAAGGCCACAAGAAGGTCCCCTGGGAGCCTCCTCTTCTCCAGCCTGCACAGCCCCAACTCTTTCAGTCTGTGCTCACAGCAGAGCTGCTGCAGCCCTCTGAGCATCCTCCTGGCCCCGCTCTGGACACACTGCAGCATCTCCACATCCCTCTTGTCCCAGGGGCTCCAGAGCTGGATGCAGTACTCCAGGCAGGGTCTCAGCAGGGCAGAGTAGAGGAGGAAAATCACCTCCCTGGCCCTGCTGGCCACACTTCTCCTGCTGCAGCCCAGGCTCTGGTTGGCTTTCTGGGCTGCAAGTGCACACTTCAAAAAACGAGATCCATCCTGCATCAGAGGATTGCAGGACAAGCCCAACTCACATCTCTAAGATCACAAGGACAAGTTCAGAAATAGGAAAAGCAGAGATCTGCATTCTTCATCAAGCTCAGTTTTCCAAAGCTGTGCTAACAATTTAATATGATTTTAGTATCATTTAGTATAATTAATTTAATATTAAATGATTAGCTGATATTATGCCACTTCTTGACAGCTTCATGTTTTCATCTTGGCACCAGTGTTCAAAGAGAGCAAGGAACAAATGTAAAGGTAAAACAACAAAGAAATGCTAAGTTGTGTCTTAGAATCAGATCAGAGGGCTGCAACATCTAGGCTATGAGGACAGGCTGAGAGAGTTGGGGCTCTACAGCCTAGAGAAGGCTTGGAGGAGACCTTGGAGTGGCCTTCCAGTATCTGAAGGGGCCTACAGGAAGGCTGGGGAGGGACTACTGACAAGATCTTGTACTGACAGGATGAGGAGGAATGGGTTTGAACTGGCAGACAGGAGATTGAAATTGGATGTTAGGAAGAAGTTCTTTACAGTGAGGGTGGTGAGACACTGGCACAGGTTTCCCAGGGAGGTTGTGGATGCTCCCTCCCCAGAGGTATTCAAGGCCAGGTTGGATGAGGCCTTGGCCACCTGTTCTAGTGGGAAGTGTCCTTGCCTGTGGCAAGGGGTTGGAACTGGATGATCCTTGAGGTCTCTTCCAACCTAAACCATTCTATGATTCTATAATCCTTCCCTTTGCCAGAGCTGTTTCAAGCTCTAAGTCACAACTAACTCTGCCTACACTTGCTTGATTTATATTTCCAAGCTTTGTAGGTATTTTCCACTCACTTCGTTTTTAAACATTCCCACTAGCTCTGTTTAGGATTCTAGGTAAACCTAAAAGGTGTTTCCTTGCCACTTCTCACACCCCTGGCCCCTTCAGCTCTGCTAAGAGAGTCAAGCTTGGTTTGCTTTTTTAGCCGAAGAGAAACAAAATGTATGCGGCTGGTGACAGAAACCACTAAAACACTTTCCAGGTATCGCAAAAAGTGCTTTTGTGTTTTCTAAGCTTCCTGAAGTCTGGCAGCAAACCACACCTGCGGCAGCAGCTCAAGCGCCAAGGCAGCCCTAGAGCCGCAGCCTCCAGGGCAATCACCGCGATGAGAGCACCATCTAGTGGCGACCACCGCAATACGCACACTGCTACCGCCAACATCAGTGCACGCCGGCGACCTGGGCAAGGCACTGCACAGCTTCCCAGCCTTTGCCTTTATTCCATAGCTTTGCGGGATTTCTCTAGTTTGAATTTCAACCTTCTACAACGAGACTAAATAAATGACTTGGATCTTCCTCTTCTGGGCATGCGAAGACACATGTATTCGATCATCAAAGATGGTCTAAGGGCTGCAGCACCTCTGCTATGAGGATATGCTGAGGGAGCTGGGGTTGTGCTGCCTGGAGGAGACTCCAGAGCGACCTTATAGCTGCCTGCCAGTGCCTGAAGGCATCCTGCAGGAAGGCTGCAGAGGGACTTTTCCTAAGAGTGTCTAGAGACAGGAAGAGGGGGAATGGTTTGAAGCTGCGGGGAAGACAGAGTTAGACTGGAGCTGAGGAAGTTCTTCAGCACAAGGGTGCTGAGACTCTTAAACAGGCTGCCCTGGAAGGTTGTGGCTGCTTCCTGCCTGGGGGTGTTGAAGCCCAGGCTAAATGAGGCCTTGAGCAGCTGAGTCTAGCTGAGAGGTGTCCCTGCCCACAGCAGGGAGGTTGGAGGAAATGATCTCTGAAGTCACTTTCAACCTGAGCTACTCAGATTCCATTCCATCCCCCTAGCTCCATCACACTGCTTGCACCACAGCTCATGATAAGGTGTGTTAAGAACCAGGTCTGGCATCAAGACCAAGCTGCTGGTCAGACCTCTGCTTGATGCCCGTGGCAAACAAACATCCACGTCAACAATGCAGAGTTTACTCTGCCAAACTGCCTGACACTACCTGGGTATTTGTTTTATCCTTCCCAAGCCACTCCAGACAGTGACATCTCCCAGCTTACATTCCTCTCGACACACCTGTAACTGTAACTCAGCTACAGTACACCAAGAAGCACACTATTCCCTCTTCAGGGAACTCCAGACAACCTTCCTGCTGCTAACTGGAGTATGTCCTACACGCCCACTCCAGAAGATACTCATAGCATAGGTATCCTCCCCTCCACATCAGCTGAGCATTTTTCCCGAGGTGGTTGTGCAAAACCAGCAGCTCAAAATCCCTTCACTCCAAAATCTCTTGGTCACTTGAATTTAAGCCCAGGCACAAAGTTGAGCCTAGAGCGAGGCACTGTAGAACTATCACAGGCAGAACTAAGAGACTGTGTGCATACAGCTGCCATACTGACTCAAGACTTTCTGCCTTGGTAATGTGCTAACTCTGCCAGCAGTTTCAGGGCTTTACTTGTTAGACGACTACCACACCCCTAGATCGTTAGGCCATCTTTACTTCTGAAGAGAAAAAGCTATCATGCAGAGCAAACCTAAATGCTTCCAGATTGGAACACAAAAACACCCCCAGTCTTAATTCTGTCAAGCTCCAAAAAGTCTGCTGTCTATTAAACTCATTCAAAACTACAAACACACTAGAAAGATTATTTTCCAGTCAAATATATACACATATTATTTTTGTTTTAAGTCTGCATTACACATCTTTAAAGAAGAGCTAATATTTTAGGTTCAGAGAAATGGTTCTTCTTTATCCAGGATAAGCAAGTTGCAGAAAAGCAAAACAGAATTAAAAGTATAGAAGAAACCAATTATTTCAGAAACCAATTATTTCAGAAACCAATTATTTCAGATGTTCAAATATTTTACAAAGAAAGAGACAAGGGTTTGGGATTGGTTTCTAAAGTCCTTCATTATCCTTATAAATTCATCTGGTTCAAGACAGAAGGGAAAAACAACACAACAAAAACTAACCTGCTTGTTCTAGTTTTTTGCCTCACTTTTAACTTACTTTCCACAGGCATCAGATAAAAGGCACCATCATTTATAGAAAGATGGTTTCCTCCACATTGCCTCTCAGAATGTCAGCTCACCCTCAAGTGGTCAAATAACTAGAGTCATGGACTGCATCAGGTTGGAAGAGACTCTCAAAGGCCATCTTGCCTAACCTCACTGCAGCAAGCAGGGACATCTGTACGTAACTAGGGCAGGTTGTTCAGGGCCCCATCAAGTCCAACCTTGAATATCTCCAGGTATGGAGTCTCCACCACCTTCCTGGGCAACCTGTTCCAGCATTTCACCACTCTCTCTGTAAAGAGCTTCCTCCTACTATCCAAACTAAATCTAGTCTGCTCTAGTTTCAAACCATTGCCCCTCATCCTGTGTTCCCCCCTCAGCCTTCTTGTACGTCCCCATCAGAACAAGAAGACACAGCCTCAAGCTGCACCAGACCAGATTCGGGCTCAATGTCAGGAAGATCTTTACAGAAAGAGCCTAAGAGGCTGCCCTCAGGCGGTGGATTCACCACCCCTGGAGATGTTTAAAAGAGGCTGGATGAGGCACTTGGTGCCAGTTAATGAGAAGGTGTCAGGTGACAGGTTGGACTCTGATCTTGGAGGTCTTTTTCAACCTGATCAGTTCTGTGATTCTGATACTGAAACACTGCTGTAAGACCTCCTTCGGACCNATTTATAGAAAGATGGTTTCCTCCACATTGCCTCTCAGAATGTCAGCTCACCCTCAAGTGGTCAAATAACTAGAGTCATGGACTGCATCAGGTTGGAAGAGACTCTCAAAGGCCATCTTGCCTAACCTCACTGCAGCAAGCAGGGACATCTGTACGTAACTAGGGCAGGTTGTTCAGGGCCCCATCAAGTCCAACCTTGAATATCTCCAGGTATGGAGTCTCCACCACCTTCCTGGGCAACCTGTTCCAGCATTTCACCACTCTCTCTGTAAAGAGCTTCCTCCTACTATCCAAACTAAATCTAGTCTGCTCTAGTTTCAAACCATTGCCCCTCATCCTGTGTTCCCCCCTCAGCCTTCTTGTACGTCCCCATCAGAACAAGAAGACACAGCTTCAAGCTGCACCAGACCAGATTCAGGCTCAATGTCAGGAAGATCTTTACAGAAAGAGCCTAAGAGGCTGCCCTCAGGCGGTGGATTCACCACCCCTGGAGATGTTTAAAAGAGGCTGGATGAGGCACTTGGTGCCAGTTAATGAGAAGGTGTCAGGTGACAGGTTGGACTCTGATCTTGGAGGTCTTTTTCAACCTGATCAGTTCTGTGATTCCGATACTGAAACACTGCTATAAGGCCTCCCTCGGACCTTCTCTTTCCCAGGCTGAGCAACCTCAACCCTATCAAGCCTGTCTTTGTAGGAGAGGTGCTCCAGCCCACCCTGATCTTTGTGGCCCTCCTCTGGACCCACTCCAGCAGGTCCACATACTTCCGGTATTCAGGGCTCCAAAGCTGGACACAGCACTGCAGGTAGGGTCCCACCAGAGCAGAGTGGCAGAACCACCTCTCTCAACCTGCTGGCCTTGCTCCCTTTAATTAATGCTTCCTTTTAAAGTGATAATAAAGAGCATTCACCAAGGAGCTTACCTTTTACACCACCAAATGGCCCATAAGTCATATTACACGCAGCTCGCTGGAGATTGTGTTCGTACATCAATTTAATCTGATACTGGTTCCCATGTTCCACATTTCCCAGAGTTCCTACAAGAGAAAAAAAAAGGGGAATGGTATATATTCTTTTACCTCTGCAATGCAGGAGAAGTAAAGGAGCACCAGTAGGAACAACCTGTTACAAAAAAAGTAACCTGCTTCTAGCGACTCTTAAGATAATGAAGGCTCATACAGGTCCATCCTTTAAAACAAATCACCAAGCTACAAACTCCCTGAAGGCCAGAGCCAGGAATAAGGTCTCAATGTACTCATTATGGTATGAAGATTCAGCAAGAGGCTGAGATTTTATTACTGAAATGTATTTTGCTTCAGAAGTTACTTTGCCTGACATTCAGTGTAGCCATCAACAGTGCAGAGGTAAGAGACAACCACGGTAACAAAAAGGGGTTTATGACATGCATCACACTCTGTGAAAAGGTCTGCATGAACTTTAGGGCCTTGAGTCCTTCAGAAGCTAGCAGAAATTCAAAGTGTTCCTAAAGAAACTGAAGTTAAAGCTCCTCTTTCAACCACCAAAAGCCCTCCCTGCATCCCAGGAAGAAAACAAAGTTCTTCATCACAGAATAACACTTAACTGATATTAACCAACCAAAACCACCCCAAACCTCAGAGAACAGCCACAACAGCAGGGACTGAACTATAACAAAGCCACATCCTAACACAGCTGTAGGGGTACAAAGATTATTCCAACACCATCTGAAATATCAGGCTATGAAAGATTTGTGGTTTAAGCTGACCTTCTAGGCAATTCCTCCAACTGAAATCCAACCCAGCTTTTGAGCTATTACCCCTCAAGCAGGCCCACGTTAGGGAAAGTAATGTAACACACATGAGGGGAAAAGCCCTGGCTGGGTAAGCAACCAGCTAAGCAGGAACACCACAGGGAAAAGTGAGAAAGTATTCAGCCTGTGTATGCTGCCAGTTCTAGAATATCATAGAATCACAGAATCAACCAGGTTGGAAGAGAGCTCCAAGCTCAGCCAGCCCAACCTAGCACCCAGCCCTGGCCAACCAACCAGACCATGGCACTAAGTGCCCCAGCCAGGCTTGGCTTCAACACCTCCAGGCACAGCAACTCCACCACCTCCCTGGGNGAGGAGCCCAGAACTGGACACAGCACTCCAGGGGTGTCCTGAGCAGTGCTGAGCACAGGGGCAGAAGAGCCTCCCTTGTCCTGCTGGCCACACTGCTCCTGTGCCAGCCCAGGATGCCATTGGCTCTGCTGCCCACCTGGGCACTGCTGCCTCATCTTCAGCTCCTATCTACCAGCACCCCCAGGTCCCTCTCTGCCTGGCTGCTCTTAGCCACTCTGCCTCCAGCCTGTAGCACTGCTTGGGATTGTTGTGGCCAACAATAGAACCCTGCACTTAGCCTCATTCCATTGGCCTCTGCCCACCCATCCAGTCTGCCAAGGTCTCTCTGCAAGGCTCTCTTACCCTCCAACAGATCCACACCTGTTCTTAACTTGGAGTCCTACTGACCACATTTAGCCCATATCCGGGGCTACCCTCCAGCAGTTGCTCTATCACCCAGTGACCCTTCTCCAGCAGAGGAGAATCAGGAAAAGGAGAGAAGGGCTGAGAGCTGAAATGCAAATGGATCAAACAAAGCAGACAAACTAATACCAACGCCAGTACAAAGTTATACTTATCCCAGCAAATGTGCAGTGGGTGCAACAAGCAGGAAGGCAGGCCCCTGGAGGAGGAAGAGTCAGGAGAAACACAAGCAAGAGACTCACCACGGTCAGTAAATTTCCCCCTTTACACTGAGCATCACATTTATAGTCTGGGATACACCTGCAGCCAACTTGGGTCAGCTGCCCCAGCTGACTCCAAACTGCTAATGGCCTGCAGACCACTGCTGGCCTAGGACTCTATCTCAGCAAAACCAGGATAAATATCCAGGCCATAGTTCAGATGGATTTTTTACACTGACTGTAATACAACATCCAGGCCATGGTTGAGTCAGCCCTGAAGGACGATTTCATTTGTTGAAGCAAAGCAAACTTTGTTATTTCCTCATGAATAAAGGAAATGGCAACTTGTATAAAGGCAGTGAAGATCTCACTTGCTGGCAGCAGAACTCAGTATGAAAAGTCTACTGTTACTGTAAAACTCTTACTTTTCTTATTACCTAAAGGCTTAAGCCTTGTAGATCAAACAGCAAATTATGAGTGGAAAAGAATCCTAGACTGACAGATTGTTCTTTGCTGTTAATGTATATCTTAGAATAAATTGGTTTAATAAAACTTGTGCTGGTAGGCTACACTCCTAAGAGCTGCTATAGAGAAAGCAAAGTATGAAATCTCCAGTACATCTCAAAGTATCACCCAGTACCTCTCAAAGTATCACCCTTCAAAGCTCAATTCTGCAGTTATCTCCAGACAAGGCAACTAGAAGCTTCATGTCTGCAACTCATCTGCCTACAACAGGAATCAAACTGTTCCTACAAGAGCACCAAGCTCTAACAGTGAAAGGAGCCACAGCTGCCCGTGCACAGAAAGTTAACAATGTATAATTACTTAATTCTGAAGATGAGGTTACAATCAGCCTCTTCAATCCATGCTTTGCTTTAAGCACGTTAGGGAATCTGAGGTGCACACCTCACAGTAGGTTATTCTGTGACTTGGCTCTTTGCACACACAGAAAACAAAGCTTTTAGAACGTCCACAAAAAGACAGGATGAGAAAGAGGATTCAAGGGAAAGAAACACAGTGGCTTCACCTTCTCATCAGTATTAACCTCCTGTCTTCTCCTGGGCTACACTACTGACATTCAGGCCTTCTAAAACATGACCTGGGGTTTCGAATTCAGAAATAATTGTAACTGCTTCAGTCTGGAAGAGCTAAGCAAGCTGTAGCTAAACAAGTATTTTTTCATTAGCATAAACTGTTAGAGCCAGTCCAGAGGAGGCCACCGAGGTGCTCAGAGGGCTGCAGCAGCTCTGCTATGAGGACAGGCTGAGAGAGTTGTGTCTCTGCAGCCTGGAGAAGAGAAGGCTTCCAGGAGACCTTGGAGTGGCCTTCCAGTATCTGAAGGGGTCTACAGGAGGGCTGGGGAGGGACTACTGACAAGGTCTTGTTAATGACAGCATGAGGAGGAATGGGTTTGAACTGGCAGAGGGAAGATTTTAACTGGATGTTAGGAAAGGGTTCTTTGCAATGAGGGTGGTGAGACACTGGAACAGGTTGTCCAAGGAGGTTGTGGAGCACAGAATGTGATCTTTGATCACACTGGGTGATTCTGTGCTTCACAGCCTCCCTGGAGGTGTTCAAGGCCAGGTTGGATGAGGCCTGGTCTCGTGGGAGGTGTCCCTGCCTATGGCAGGAGGTTGGAACTAGATGAGCTTTGAGATCCCTTCCAACCTAAACCATTCTAAGATTCTATGCTGAACCATTCACAGATTATAATGGGTTGGAAAGGACCCTCAAAGGTCATCTTCTCCAAACCCCCTGCAGTCAACAGGGATACTTTCAACTAGATCAGGCTGCCCAGGGCCACACTGAGTCAGATCACAAATGTTTTCAGGGACAGGCCCCAGGCAACCTCCTCCAGTATTTCACCACTCTCACTGTGAAGAGCTTCTCCCTTATGTCCAACCCAAATCTACTCAGTGTCAAACCATTGCCCCACTCCTAACACTGCCCTGAGAACAAGCTGTTCACAAGCACCACCAACCACAGACTATTAGGCACATCACAGCCTCTCAAGCACAGAGCAGATCAGCAAAGCTCTTATTATCTACTGGGAAATACCTAAATCCAACCAATAACACTTCTCCATATCTGAATGAGAGAACACACCTGCAGCTCTTCAGGAAGGAGAAGCAAACCCTGTACAGGTCAAGTTTAGCACTAACCTAACCCAACTTACAAATGACTGTGAAGCTTGTATTTGTCAACTGACCTGAAACAGCATATACACAGAGTTTTCGGCAGTGCAACACAGCCAGATGAAGTCCTTCAGTACCACTGCAACAAAAAAAAAGGTTTAAAAATCACTGTTTTCAGCTAATTTCCCAGTAAAATGCATACAGAACAAAAATGCATACAACTAACATGTTGAAGGTACTTTCAAATCCAAAGGTTTGGGTGATAGATGCTAACGCGAAAATGCAGAGTCATAGAATGGTTCAGGTTGGAAGGGACCTCAAAGCTCAGCCAGTTCCAACCTCCTGCCATAGGCAGAGACATCTCCCACTAGAACAGGTCAGTCAAGGACTCATCCAACCCGGCCTTGAACACCTCCAGGGAGGTTGTGGATGACAGAATCACCCAATGTGATCTTTGATCACATTGGGTGATTCTGTCATCCACAACCTCCCTGGGAAACCTGTGCCAGTGTCTCACCACCCTCACTGTAAAGAAAACTTTTCTATCATCTAGTTTGAATCTTCCTAAATTTAAGCTGCAGCATTTGAATTGCAAAATTAAAATCTGAAAATAGCTTCTTAAAGGATGCATTTAGGTATGAAGAGTAAAAGTGAATTTGCTCTACCTCCAAAGTCATCTTGACAGGATTTTTACTTAGTGCACAGATGGAGGATAATCTTCCAGATAATTGCATGAGGTTTTCAGAAGTGTGTTGACCGAATTCATACTACAGCATTCAAAGTTGTGCTTGAGAGTTGTCCATCTGGGAACTCAGCCTCCCAGACAAACAAAACCCCATGTAAGCCAGTAAGAGAGCTAATGGCATCCTGGCCTGGATCAGGAAGTGTGGGCAGCAGGACCAGGGAGGTTCTTCTGCCCCTGTGCTCAGCACTGCTCAGGCCACACCTTGCGTGCTGTGTCCAGTTCTGGGCTCCTCCATTGCAGAGAGATGTTGAGGTGCTGGAAGGTGTCCACAGGAGGGCGCCAAAGCTGGGGAGGGGCCTGGAGCACAGCCCTGTGAGGAGAGGCTGAGGGAGCTGGGGGTGTGCAGCCTGCAGAAGAGGAGGCTCAGGGCAGAGCTCATTGCTGTCTGAAACTACCTGAAGGGAGGCTGCAGCCAGGTGGGGTTGGGCTCTGCTGCCAGGCACCCAGCAACACAACAAGGGGACAGAGTCTCAAGTTGTGCCAGGGCAGGTCTAGGCTGAATGTCAGGAAGAAGTTCTTCCCAGAGAGAGTGATTGGCATTGGAATGGGCTGCCCAGGGAGGTGGTGGAGTTGCCGTACCTGGAGGTGATCAAGAAAAGCCTGGCTGGGGCAGTAAGTGCCATACTCTGGTTGACTGGCTAGGGCTGGGTGCTAGGTTGGGCTGGATGCGCTTGGAGATCTCTTCCAACCTGGTTGATTCTATGATTCCATTCTAAGCCTTGAACAAACAGCAACACAACCTGTTGTTGACTTACGAGACAAATCTTCCCACTTCCACCTGCAATATTGGTTCTTTTAACTGCACTTCCAAGAGCAAGTCCTCAACTTGGGCTTCATCTCCAGGTTTCAGAGGCTGTGGATTGAAGATCCGGAGATATCCCATGTAACTGCCCACAATAATTTTATCTAAAGGGAAAAAAAAACCAACACAAAGGAGACTACAGAATACATCACCACTGGAATTCAATCTGCAGCAGAAGTGTTTCAAAGAATACCCTATAAAGATACAATATTTCCATGATTTGATCACATTTGATGATGCTCTGTCTTCTAGATAAAGATTAGCAACTAGCTTTTTTTGCAGATCCATGGAAAGCTATCAGAAAAGGGTTCAATATGGCAGTTATCATCACAGTGGCAATGATCATCACTACTCTTCCACCACAGAATGGCTTAGGTTGAAAGAGATCTCAAAGATCATCTATTCCAATCTCCCTGCCATGGGCAGGGACACCTCTCAACTAGACTCAGCTGCTCAAGCCTTCATTCAACCTGGAGTTTAACTCCCCCAGGGAGGAAGCAGCCACAGCCTCCCTGGGCAGCCTATTCTAGAGCCTCATCACCCTCATACTGAAGAGCTTCTTCCTCAGCTCCAGTCTAACCCTGCTCTGCCTTGGCTTCAAATCATTCCCCCTTGTCCTGCCTCTGGACACCCTCATGAAAAGTCCCTCTGCAGCCTTTCTGTAGGACCCCTTCAGGTACTAGAAGACAGCTCTAAAGTCCCCCCAGAGTCTTCTCTTTTCCAGGCTGAGCACCCCCAGCTCCCTCAGCCTGTCCTCACAGCAGAGCTGCTCCAGCTCTTGGATCATCTCAAGGTCTTCTTAAGCCTACAAGGTCACATCAAAGGCAGTGAACTTTAACTAACCAATTAGTTTGGCTAATAAGCTCTCGATATGGTCAAGGCAAGCTTGTAGCTATGCCATCCTGAATTTACCTTGCCCGGTGCCACTGTTATCAACATCAGCAACACACAGACAGCCCTGGTCAAATTCTTCATTTTCTCCAAGCACAGTGGACCACCAGTCTCTAGCTTTAAACAAGGACATTCTTCTTCACTGCAAAAGGAAACAAACCATTGTCTGTAAAGAGCACTTTGCAAAAGGTTACAGGAACAAGTTTCTTTGGTGACAAAAGATCTCTTAGCTTCACACAGCTCTAGCTTGAGCTAAGTCAGCATCAATTTCTCATCTTGTTGTGTAGCTCAGAAAACTACCTCAGGAAACTTCTCACCGTTAGCTCAGAAAGTACCAGTGATAGACACAGCAAGTTCTACGAATCAAAAAAATGCAAAAAAATAACCATTTGCGTTTGAAAAATACTCTCAAAAGCCTTCTGTAACAAGCACCAGGCTTGCAAAGTCACAGAACTGAGGTTTTTCCTCTTACCAAAAAGCATCAGTCGGGAGAAAGGACCCCGATGCAAGTATTACAGAATTGTCAGTTGCTTTTAGAGAAGTAAATGAAGACATAAGACAACATCAAAACCTCCACGGAGTAATCGCCTTGAAGATGCCCCTAGTGACAGGCCTAAAGAACTCGGTCAGAGAGGGCACAAATCAGCTTTTCTGCTCTCTACCTGCTGCTATTTTAAGGGCAGGGGGAGGACGGGACTAGGAGACTAATCCTCCTGGAGGCATCCTGACAGCGTCCTTACCCTAGTTCAAAACTCCCAGCTCCGTGCCTACACTCCGCCCTGAGGAGCCACAGCTGGACGCACTCTGTCCCACAGCCCACGGAGGAGGTGAGGGGCATCGGGGCAGCGCCAGCTCCCACGGTCCTTTCCCGTAAGGAAAAATGACCTGCGCGACCCTTGCTCTCTCTGGCAGCAAACGCAGCCCGCAAGCCCACAGCTCCCCTCTGTAAAAGAAATCACGTCCAGCACAGGCAAACATTTATTTTTCCACCTGAGGCCGTTGCCGTCGCTACGCCAGGCAGGCAACCTGCTGCGGGCGAGCGCGGACAGCCCTCCCCACGCACCCTTCCGCCCGCGGAACCCCCTGGGCACCACTCACGCTACCTTCACCCGAGCCCTGCAACTGAAGAGTCGCGCTCGGACACATCCACACCCGCTACCGGACGGAGAGAAGGGACAGAGACCGGCGGGGGCTTCCCTGGACGGCAGACGGCACCTCCCGGGGGCGGCGCGGCCCGAGCTGCTCTGGGGCGACAGCCTCCCTCCCGTGCTGGCGGGAGAAGACACAGATGCAGCTACAGCCCCCTGCCCATCGCCGCCGCCATCGCCAGCGTCCTTCTCCCCGCACGGTAAGGCTCAGCACCGGCTGGCCCCGCCCGGCCGCGGCCACAGGGCCGCCCGCGCTTCCCGCCGCCGCTGGGAACTGTAGTCTGGGAAGCGGCGCAGGCCCGCTGGGCTGTCGCACTTCTTGCGCTGACGAGAGGAGGGGGGGCGGGGGGGCAGCGAGGCATCGCTTCGTGTTTCCTGGGCCGCGAAGCTAACTCCCGCGCTAGCGCTCCCCCCTCTCCCAGCACTCACAGGCGCGCCTGGGCGCGGCAAGCCGCGGAGGTAGAGCCGCTCCGCCGGCCGCGCTCCTTCGCCTCCTCCCTTCTCCCCTCAGAGTGGTTCGGGCGGCGCGCACGTGACGTGGCGCGGGGAGCCGGCGCGCGGGCGGCGGCGGGGCTCGTGCTGGCGGGGGCGGGCGGCGCGCGGCGGCCGTCGCTGCGGACTCGGCGGGGCGGGCGTCGGTGGGGACCCACTCGGGCCGCCGCTGAGGGGCACACGCAGCCTTCCACCCGTCCTCCGGCGACTAAGAGGTCAGCCTCGCCTTCCCGCAACGGCTTTTGGCGCCTCGGCGGTGCCCCTGGGGAGCTACCATGGACAGGACCGCCGTGGCGAAGATGGGAGCGGTGGCCAGCGCCAGCGTGTGCGCTCTGGTCGGCGGGGTGGTGCTGGCCCAGTACATCTTCACCATGAAGAAGAAGACGGGTAGGAAAACCAAGATCATCGAGATGGTACGTGGTAAGAGGCCGTAACCGAGGAGCGGGGCGGCGCGGAGGAGGCCGGCGCCTCCGCGGTGGGCTGCCCGCCCCCGTGTCCGCGGGGGGTGTGTTCCCACCCCGCCTTGGCCAGCCGCGGGCGGTCCCGCACACGCCGCCCTCAAAATGCCAGCCCCTTGGCCTTCACAGACGTGCCCTGCAGATCGTGTAGGAGGCTCAGCTAGCTCAGCCCGAAGCGTTGGACTTGGTAATCGTAAAGGTCTGCTCCAACCGGAACGATTCTGTGATTCTGTTCCACGGAGGTTAAGATCTTCTTCAGCTGGGGGGTGTGGTGTGTCTGTGTCTGCTGCCCACCCCTCGAGAGGAAGCAGCAGAGCAGGTCTGTTGAGCGCAGGGCGCGATAAGGACAGACGCAGCTGTTCGGGCACAGCGTGATCCACCGACACTAGAAATGTCAGCTCCGTCCTGCTCTTACCTATCGGTCTTGGTGGCAGTTTAAGTGCCTGCCTGTAACGGGTTTGAAAGCAAAGGTGGGAGGCACGGGGCACAGGCGTTCAGCCAGCTGCTGGAACCGGGAAGCGATTTCTGATCACAGTGACTATAAAAGGAAGATGGAGCTGCCGCTGCCCTGCCCTTGTTAAACTCGTTGTTTAGGCTGTTACGGCAATAACTGCTTGCCTGTAAAATTGTGTAGACGAGATGGGGACAGGCTACAAGAGTCGGGGATCTGCAGCCTGGAGAAGGCTTCCAGGAGACCTTGGAGTGGCCTTTCAGTATCCGAAGGGCGCTACAGGAAGGCTGGGGAGGGACTACTGACAAGGTCTGGTAAGGACAGGACGAGGAGGAATGGGTTTGAAGTGGCAGAGGGGAGATTGAAACTGGATGTTAGGAAAGGGTTCTTTGCAGTGGGGGTGGTGAGACACTGGCACAGGTTGCCCAGGGAGGTTGTGGAGCACAGAATCACCCAATGTGATCGAAGATCGTAGCCTCCCTGGAGGTGTTCAAGGCCTTGAGCGACCTGTTCTAGTGGGAGGTGTCCCTGCCTATGGCAGGAGGTTGGAACTGGATGAGCTTTGAGGTCCCTTCCATCCTAAACCGTTCTGTGATTCTATATGCTGACCGCCTTGGAATCCTTCACAGTTTAAGTTTCATGACTTGGACCCCACTGTGCTGCAGAGCTGAACTGAAATCATCAACCAATTTGCTCTTAGCCAGTGGATATTCTCCGATCTTCATTGCAAAACATTACCAAAAGCCCTCAGAGTTATCATTTTTTTTTAATTAGACATGGAAACAGGTACTGAGCCAGTCTGTCCTCCTAGCAGAGCTGCTGCAGCCCTCTGAGCATCCTCCTGGCCCTTCTCTGGACATGCTCCAGCATCTCCACATCCCTCTTGTCATAGGGGCTCCAGAGCTGGATGCAGTACTCCAGGTGAGGTCTCACTGGAGCGGAGTAGAGGGGCAGAATCACCTCCCTGGCCCTGCTTGCCACACTTCTGAATATCCTGCAGTTTGGAGAACCTTCTGAAATCCTTTATTCATCAGTGTAGACTCAGTGTTTGTCATCTGTGAGACACTGGTTTAGTTTATCATGAGAGAAACCTTCCTGGGGGCAGCAGGGGCTGTTTTCCAGTCTGTGGTTTAGGTTAGAGGGGTGGTAGGGACTGATCTTGCTTTACTGAAATGTATTTTTTCTAATACTCTACCAGGTTGGTCTTCTGTGTTAGATTAAAATGACAGGATTATTCTTTCATTAGAATTAACTACAGCTATTTTTTTTCCTTAGTTAATATTAGATAAATATAAGACAAATATAAGTAAAAAGCTAACTTAAAGCAATGTTTAAATGCATAAAGACAGTGATGGTTGCAAATCAAGACCAGTTCATGTCAGAGATTACAATGCCAAGAATACTCAAAGTGAAGAAAAACAGGAAGGATGCACCAGTCCTGTAGAAAAGACAATGGTGAGCAAGTTTCCTTGTTGCATAATAAACATTAAATTCTTAGGTATCTCTCACAGTTCAGTAGATTGATCCTTTAGCAAAGTAATTAGCCTGGTACTGAAATGTAAGCTTTATAAATACACCATACATTTACTGCATCTTAGCTGAACCAGAAGCTGTGGGATTAAAGTACTAATGCTGTGCCTTCACTGACCATCTGAAGTCAAAATGCATTGCTACAAGTGTTTGTGTTGAGGATTCTGTGTTTCATTCAAGGCCAGGTTGGATGGGACCTGAGCAACCTGGTCTCGTGGGAAGTGACCCAGCCCATGGTGGAGGGTGTTGGAAGTAGATGATCTTTAAGGTCCTTTCCAACCTAAACCATTATGTGAATCTAAGTCTGCAAAGAGGGAGCTCCCCTTGGGCACAGACACATGTAGACAGAGTGCAGCTCCACTTCTGAAGCAACAGAGGCATTAATAGTAGGTAGGTCACCAAGTTTTTACTCTGTGTGTTAAGAAACACCTCCCAGAGTCTTCACTATTGCTTTCAAAGTCTTCATTGTTGCTTTGCACAGCCAAACTGCCCTTGCTGTCAAACCATAAAGAATCCCTACAGTCAGGTGAAGGGAAAAGTTAGCCACAAGTTTGCTAACTTTAATTTAAAAAGTAGGTTAATAATTAATTAGAATCTTCAATTAACTTCTTAGATAATGTTTAATAGCTGCCTTTAAAAAAGAGATTAAACCTTACAGTAGCATTCACATCTTTTGGGTTTTTCAGGCCCCAGACAAGTTTGCAGTGAAGTTGTGGGCCCTTAGATAGCAAATCAATATTACTGATAATAAGACTTCAGTTTCCTGCTTACTCTTTGCAAAGCAAATGAGTTGCTCAGAGAGTAGTGTGGGTCTTTTGAAAGCACTCAAGCACAAGGAACAGTGCCATGCTAAGTAAGATAGGGAGTTAATGTAAAGAAAGCAGCTTCATGGAGTATCAGGACTTTTTTCTTGTTTCTTTCATAGGGGACACAGTCTCAAGTTGTGCCAGGGCAGGTCTAGGCTGGATGTTAGGAGGAAGTTGTTGGCAGAGAGAGTGATTGGCATTGGAATGGGCTGCCCAGGGAGGTGGTGGAGTCACCATCCCTGGAGGTGTTCAAGGAAAGCCTGGCTGAGGCACTTAGTGCCATGGTCTGGTTGACTGGATAGGGCTGGATGCTAGGTTGGACTGGATGATCTTGGAGGTCTCTTCCAACCTGGTTGATTCTATTATACTCCATAAACAAAGTTGATAGAACCTTGGATTTTGTTCGGTAGGTTATTCCTCCCTCTTTAGTTCTGGAGGTTTTAATTATGTTCATGTATAAGGATGAGAAATACAATAGAACAGGTTGAAAAGGGAAGAGCAGAATACCTTAAACTGAGACTTCTTCTCTCAGGTTTGCTTTCCAGAAAGCTGGGCAAAGGCTTAGTTACAATTTGCCTGTTTCTCCCTTCTGGCCCTGAAGTGACAGGATCCAATTACCTGCAAGACTTTCTATCAGATTTCAACAGCAGCAAATTAAAAATCAATTTTAAACACATTTTCTCCTTTCACAGGAAACTTTTCACACAGCCACTGTTAAGTGTCACTGGCCAGTTGCCTTTTCAGTATGTCAGAGGAGGAAAAGGAATGGGTGGATTTTTTTCAGCATTAAGATTTACATGGAAAGAAGGAGGCAAACAAGCAAGTGAGGTCACTGCTGGTTATCTACTTCTATATTCTGCCAGTGTGACTGACATTGGATTTCAATAATAAAACCAGTATCACTAAGCATTTTTTCCCATGCCAGTCTCTGTTGAGACTGGCTTCTTGCTTCTGGGGTATCCAAGCATTTGTGCCACAGATAAGGGATCCAGACCTTTACAACTAGCAGCAGTCACATACCACTCCACTTCTTTATCCTTGTCTTGTTGCTGGTAACCAGTTGTTGTAGTGACTGTGACGTTACTCTGGCAGGAGACACAGATGACCTCCAAGTAGAAAAGAAAGTAAAAGGGTATGTCATAAGAAGCATTCATGTGCAGGAGTTAAACAGCCAGTATGTGACCCTCAGCTAGTGTGTGAGCCTCAGCCACTATGTGAACCTCAGCCAGTGTCTGAGCCTCCTTCCTGCAGACTTCTTCCTTTACAAAGACAAGTCTGAGCCTGAGCAAACTGGAATCTGTAAAAGGGGAACAGAAGGGACATCAGCCACATCTCACCACAGCACTGCAGGACATGGGCACTTTCTGGGGAGTGCAGTGATAGCATTTAAAATGCTGTGACCTTGAGAGCTGTCTGGTGCTGTGACCCATGTGGGAATAACACTGATCCAAAGGAGTGGTGCCACACCATAAACCTACATAGTGAAAAGTGAAGCAGCTCCTGACACCTAATAATGCTCCTACCTATTGAGCTGTGTCTGAGAGCCTTTAACTAACAACTGAAGCCTTAGAATATTCTTTGTATTATTACATTATATTATTTTGCCTGCAGAAGAGGAGGCTCAGGGCAGAGCTCATTGCTGTCTACAACTACCTGAAGGGAGGCTGTAGCCAGGTGGGGTTGAGCTCTTCTGCCAGGCAACCAGCAATAGAAGAAGGGGACAGAGTCTCAAGCTGTGCCAGGGGAGGTCTAGGCTGGATGTTAGGAAGAAGTTCTTCTCAGAGAGTGATTGGCATTGGAATGGGCTGCCCAGGGAGGTGGTGGAGTCGCTGTGGCTGGAGGTGTTGAAGCCAAGCCTGGCTGGGGCACTTAGTGCCATGGTCTGGTTGGTTGGCCAGGGCTGGGTGCTAGGTTGGACTGGCTGAGCTTGGAGCTCTCTTCCAACCTCGTTGATTCTATGATTCTATTGTAGTTTTGGGAGCACTGTTAATCTTTTAAAACCAAGTTAGCTTTAGTATGAGCACCTGAGATGCCATTTAACTATCTCCAGAAACCTTGGGGTTTGTTTCAACTGTCTTCCTCAGCAGAAGAACCACATGGGCAGAGTGATCAACACCAGCATTACTAAAACAACCTTGTGTTGCCCACGGGTGTGTTGCACAGGTAATTAGAATATATAATAACTCAGAATGTGCTTTGTAAAGCAAGTTTACACAGGCCAGAAAACAAACACTTGAAGTACAGCTTATGTTGATACAACTTAGATATTAGTAATTAGGGTTTTGTTCTCACTGCAAAATAATCCAGCTGGAAGTTTGAAAAATTTAGATCCTAGGAGAAGAAAATTTGGGCTCAGTTTCATTGTTTTGTTCTAACACCCTGAGGAATCACATAGTAGTTTGCTTTACAGATTATGGGCAAACTAACAGTTTAGCATAAGCTGATCCTACCATTTGACCTTCTAGTGCAGAGTTAGGTTGAATATCCTGCAGTTGCTGCTGCATTTTTTCATCTGTTTAAATTCAGTAAGGTTTGAAACATTCACAAGGAGTGGGAAGATAATGAAATCTTTCACTCTGCACTACTATCTTTAGACTTCATTCAGCTTAGTTAAAACTTTTATGAGGAGCTACACCTGAAAATTGAGCTCTAAGTAGTAAATAGAAGCAAATGTTGGGATACTCCATATATTGTAGGTATGGGCTCAGAGGAGCATGTTGGCTACTTTCTTCTATCCTTAGTATAAAGTCTATCTCAAGACAGAAGAGCAATCTTTCAATGAACCATTCTGCTCTGAAATATGTTTACCTTTTTTGTAACTGCTTTGAATGTGTTGAGTCATATTTTTAAGTGTTTTTTTCTCCTCCTTATAGTAACTCTTGATTATTGATTGAGCTCTAATAATATCTATTCTCATCAGCTCTTTTTACAGATGAAGGCCAATGGCAAATCCTGCAAGTGACTACATTTAACAGTCAAACAATGTCAGCTCTAAGAAAAGGGCTTTTTTTGAATACACAAATCATTGCAAATTTGTTCCTGTTATGAATTAGAGTCATACAGAATTTTAGCAGCCTTAACAAGAGTTATCAACTTCATCCTACCTCACATCTAAATTGGCCACTACAGGCTTTGAAGAGACCCAGGGTATGGATCCATGCATCTATAGGCAGAAGAGTAGTCGCTGTAAATTCAGTAGCAATTGTAAATGCACCTAAATGTAAAAATGTTTGGAAACTTCTTTAAAACACCTGAACTTTTGAAGATCTTTCCTTAAAAACCCAGAATAACTACAGTAGCTGCCTCCTCTTACCTTTTATTCCCACTTGAATTAATTGCATCATGCAAAATACATAATTACACAGCTCTTTTTTCCTGTGTTGGCTAGTTCCAGCTCACATTAACAGCTTTCCAGCTGACAGTCCCCTTGCTTCCTTCCATGTGTGCATACAGACAAATAATCTGTGCAAATACACAGAGCATACTCTTCACTTACTAGGAAAAGTAACTCTTGGAGAGAGTTTCAGGAAAAGACCAGAAGAGATTGCTCTCATTTGGTGCATTTGTCCCAAGGTAATCAGTTTCCCAGACTCAGCTGCAGCAGGCTGTAAGGAGCAGCAGGTGGCACTGGTTTTGCACGGTCAGTCTCTGAGGATGGATTTATCCTGTTTTAGAGAAATCTTGGCCCACAGTGACAGGCATTTTTTGGCCACTACTTGACTCCAGGGCAGCCACATGCAGCTGAACTGTTTCTGCGTGCAGAAGACCAGCAACAGCCGTGGCTCTGCTACCTGTCAAATGCCCACCACTGAAATTTGCCTGATGCCAACACATGCAAAGTGCAACCCACAGGCAAGGACAGCTCTCAGCTATTCTTCTGGCCTCTGTGTCTTACCAGAAGGCCAGCCAAGAGCAGGGAAGAGAGTTGGATAAATAAGCCCTCTTGGAGCAAAAACCAGTTATGCTTCAAGTCATCCTGCTGCCTCTTACCTTTAATAGGAGTGTATGGTGGCTGTGTTTCATCTTTAGACTTCACAGATTGTGTTCTCAAGAAGACAGGCCTGTACTCAAAATGATCCTAGTAGTTAAAACCTTAATTAGTCCCAATGTGTAACTTTAATTGGAATATTATACTGGGACTAGATCCTTCCATCAGAATTGTGGTGTCTGGCAATGCATTGCAGATTAAACTTTGTCCTGCTGACTTTGCTTTCAAACTGGGTCCCACAACCCCTACTCAAGGGTCAGAGTTTATTTGATCTAGATACAGCATTCTTAGGCTTACTGAGGAAAAAAGAAATCTAAGCAGATGGGGTTTTTCTTAGAAGCAGATAAGAGAATCAGCAACAACTACTTCAGTCCAGGCCTTGGGCTTAATGGAAATTCCATTCTGGGTAGTGTTAGAAGGGGACTTGTAACACTTGGGGAATACTTGGTTTTGGGGAACACTTGGTTTTGGGGAACAAGGTGTGTGCATGTAGATACACACAGGAGAGTTCATTACATGGACAGCTTGGGCAAAAGTAGTGTAGCTCACCAAACTGACATCATTATGCAAGGAGAGCTTCTGCACAGCTGATGGCTCGTGAAGGATTTATCAATATGCCACAGTATCAACATGCTACCAGTTCTCAGAGTTCCCTCTTCTTTGCCTGGGTATTTTAAAGAAGGATTAGTTGTACTAACAGCCTCACCTGTGAGCATCAGGTTCCATGCAGGGTGAGAGGTAAGTGGGTCTGTCAGCTAGCCAGACTCCAACATCTGCCCTGTTAGCAGACAAGTATTAAAGGAAAAGGAGACTACCACTCAAAGTCAAAAATCCTGACTGATCACAAGTTAATTTTCTGTGTCTGTGCTCTCCAAAAAGGTTCCAGTGGGAAAAAAAAGGATGGGATAAAAAAAGAAAGAAGAAGATACTTGAAGTTAAATTGAAGCTTCATCATGAGAAGTGAATGATTCTCCCTGTGTTACTAACAGGGAGCATTGACACCTTCCCTGCAAGGTCCTGCCTGACACAGACTATATCACCTCTCTAGCAGAGGCCCAGGGAAAGCATAAGGAAAATTATCATGAGGTTTTTCCCAGAATGATTTTCCAGCCTCCAGGAACTTGTCTTTTACAGCCAGTGTCTATAATTTGAGGTTTGTCCTGTTGTTATCCCCTCCCTTCCTAAGGCTGTGTAAACTTCCATGATCACCAGATCCACATCTTCCTACTTGCTTAACTGTGTGACCTGTAGCTGTCTCCTTTCTGTTGGCTTCAGTGTGCCTCCTGTTCATTTTAGTTGATGACCTCTACCCCTTGCACTGGAAGAGATAGTGAACAGTCTTACCCCATTAACCTTTCCTTTGCCATCCTCTCATTTCTTTTCCAGGCTGAAGAATTAGATTATATTCAATATTTCATTCTGTGGAAGCTTTTCATATCAATGCCCTTCTTGGGGCTTTTCCCAGTTCTGCTGTATCCATTGTAAGGTAAGGAAAGCAGAACTGCATTTGGTTTTGAACTGCATTTGGACTGGATGATCTTGGAAGTCTCTTCCAACCTGGTTGATTCTATGATATAAGAGCTTCTTAGTATTATCATAGAATCACAGAATGGTTTAGATTGGAAGGGACCTCAAGGATCATCCAGCTCCAACCCCCTGCCATAGGCAGGGACACCTCCCACTAGAGCAGGTATTGATCTGACCTTGCTTGTATTTGGAATATTTTTATGTTCTATTGTTTCCTTGTTAAGTGGAGGAGAGAAATTATGAAGGAAATAAACCTCAGATGAAATTCTGGCTCACTCATTTGCAGATAGTCACTATCAAAGGTTAGCTGTACCCAAAGTGAGAGGGAGCAGAGCACAGAGATAGGTGATTTCCCTAGCACACACAGAACCTGCCTGCACTGACCTCTATTCATTCAGTCCCAGAACTGGGTCTGTATAGTTTGTGCCACATAGATCTTCTCAGGAGGAGACTGAAGGATGGAGAGAGACTCTTTACAAAGGCCTCTAGGGATAGGAGGAGGGGCAATGACTTCAAACTAGAGAAAAACAGATTTAGCTTGGATGTTAGGAACAAGTCCTTTACCCTTAGGGTAGTGGAACACTAGAACAGGTTGCCTAGGGAGGTAAGTGAGGCCCCATCCCTGGAGATATTCATAGTCAGGCTCAACATGGCTCTGAGCAACCTGATCCAGTGGAGGATGCCCCTGCTTATTGCAGAGGGGTTTGACTGGATGACCTTTGGAGGTCCCTTCCAAGCCAGACTTTAATTGCATGATTCTCTTTTCTGTAGCAAGTACTCTAATTCTAGTGACCAGAAAATACTCTTGCCTACAACCTCTTTCTAGATCTTTAAACCTGATGCCGGTTTAGTTGAAGTATTCCACTTCTAACTGCAAGGAATAAAAGCTCAGCTTGTTTGCTTATGTAACCTGCCTGTGCTGTGTTTATTTCTTTCCACAGAGAGGTGCAGCTTAGGGCAGAGGTGTGCAAGGACCAGTAGAACCAGTTTTGCTTTGCTTCAAACTAAAAACTTGAAGCGCTTCATACTCTTTAGAGAGCATCCAGAATCTCTATAAAACAAGTTCCTCTAACACACCAATATATAAAGTTGAACTTTTTCCTACTCTGTTGTGAATTATCTCATGTTTGAAGCATTCTTCTTTTTTCTCTCCCTTTTTTCTGCACAAAATATTTTGCAGTCAGGATATGACCTTGCAGTCAAGATCTGGCCCTCAGCCAAAGAGAAATGGTTTCAATAGAGCCTATCTGCTGAAATAGCTTTACCTCTTCAGTTAGTGCTGCTTAAAATACGTTTCAGTGACCTCTGGTGTTGTGAGAGTAGAAATACTATGCTGGGCTTGGTGTCATTAAAAAAGAAGTGGTAATTTTAAATCACCTCTTACCAGAAGTTAAAGACTACGACCAAAATGCTCAGCTGAATCCAGGCAGCAGCAACAGAACTCCATCAGTAGTTCCTGCAACCAAAGTGTGTGACACGGAGGTTTTGGAGCTGCACAGACATCTTGCTGTGCAGATGAGGAGCTTAATGCACAGCACTTCCCTTAAAGTGTAAGTGCCTTGTTGGGAGAGATACAGGAGAGGTTTTTCTGAGAAATAGGTGGTGCCTGCATTGATGTTTACAGAAATGTTGCTGGCGTCGTTTTCTGGCCCTTGCACCAGCACTCTAATCGTGCAGGCACAAATGCTTTCTGCTCTGGCCTACCAAAAAAATCATCTGGAAACACTTGGACTTCATAACTGAGAAGTACCAAAATATCAGCAGGCCAGCCCCACCACATGCCAAGTCTCACCTGAGAGGTTCACAAGGCTCATTTGTATCGGTACCATTCTCGCCTTGGAAATGCGTAAGGACTCAAGGACAGGTAGTGTGCAGGCTGCGTGCATGAAGTGATGCCTTCCCTTGCAGTGTGCATTCCCCCAGCAAGCATCTTTGACTTCAGAAGACTTTTGAAACCTGGAAGTCCAGCAGTGTCATCTTGTAGCTGTGCAAATCATTCCTGTTGATGCAAGATACTGCAGTATAGGTAACTTTCCCAGACATTACTATATTACAGTACTAGAAAAAGGAACATTTCCTCTATCTTCTCTATTACAGCTGTACAAATGCTGTAACAAGTAGACAAATGGGAGCTAGGAATGAATCCTGGCCCAAACCAGTGGCAGGCTTTGCAGGGATTATCTTATGTTTTGAACAGACCTTCTAAACTGTTTTGTTGCTTTAGGATACAGCAGACCTTAACTTGTACGTGCACATCTCTCAGTGCTAAGAGGATGTATTGAGGGAAGCTGCTTGGTTTGTATCAGCTGAAGTACTCAGTAGGTGCTCAGTAAGTACTCAGTGTGTGCTCAAACACAGCATAAGCAAAGAAAAAGAAAACTATCTGTGTAGGTCAGAGTCTGAGCAATGCTGGCAGCCTCTAAGTGAAATGCAGACACAAAGCACATGGATCTACTGACCCACTCAGAAAATGTCTTACTTGGTTTTTGGTTGTTTTTTTTTTTAAGTAGATCTTCATTAGAAGGAAACTTTGATGCCTGATTTATAGTCTCATTAACGAGGGGAGTTGGGGGTGGATGGAGTTCATAGCACTGGGGGGTTTATATGTGCTACACTCCTAACCTGGCCTTGCTTCAGTTCTGATGACTGCCTCGGTCATGTTCGTGACAGTGTATGAACTGGGCTGATGTTTGTGGTGTTTTCTGGCAGCCCAGAATAGTGATCATAAACCTAAGGTTGGGTAGGGATTACAGGATAGCACAGGCAACCTGGCACAGTTGAGAGAGCGAGAGGTAACTGCATTTACAGAACTGCAGTGTGTCAGTATGATTAGAAAAGACTTCCTTCATCTTCTCACAGTGAAAAAGATTCCTTACAGACTGGATGTGAGGAGGAAGTTCTTCACCATCAGAGTGGTGAGAGCCTGGAATGGGTTGCCCAGGGAGGTGGTTGAGGCCCCATCCCTGGAGGAATTCAAGGCCAGGCTGGATGAGGCTGTGGGCAGCCTGCTCTAGGGTAGGGTGTCCCTGCCTGTGGCAGGGGGGTTGGAACTGGCTGATCCTTGTGGTCCCTTCCACCCCTGCCTGATTCTATGCATTCCTGTGTCACCGAGGCACTGTCTTGGATCACCCAGTGTGCCTAATGACAAACTCAGGACAGGACCTTGAGTTGCCTTGTTTCTCAGAAATCCTGACCAAGGAGCCTCCTGGATTTCCTCTTACAGTGTCACACAGCTAATTAAAGTCAAAGCAGAGGCCAATGTAAGTAATTAATTGCTGCTTCTGCACCAACAAACGCGTGCTCCTCTGGGAACACCGAGGAGACCACAGCAATGAGCTGGCAGAAATTTGTGGCACTCCCACAACAGGAAATCCTAAAAACACTTGGGAAGCTTTTGCAGAAGGGTTAAAAAGCACCAAACTTCTGCCTTGAAAAACAAGAGCCTTCCTCTGCCCCAGCAGCCCAAAGGCGCTTGCTGCATCCCTGCGAGCTGCCCATTCAGCGAAGGGCAAAGGTTTTGTTGCTGGTACAGCAGCTGAGCAGGCTGTGGTGCTGAGCACGGCAAAGCACTGCGCGCTGCTGGCTGCGTCACTGCAGCCTGGGCTTTGGCACGGGGATTAGTCAGGCTGCACTGGCAACGCCCTCAGCTGCAGCTCCTGCTGCTATATTAGTGCTTCTCAAGCAAGAGGAATTTTCTTTTGCTCCTGCAGCTGCTCCTGCAAAACCTTCTGGTAAGTGTGCACAGCTTCTGTCAGCAGCACTGAACTCTGCCTTCTGCCTGCCTTCCTAAGCCGCGGCTGTGAGCTGAGGAGTTACCGACAGTTGTTTATAACGTGAAAAGCTGATAGCACAGACTTGGCAGCACCTCTGAAGAAGCAAATGCATTTACTGTTTTCTTGTGGAACAGGTTAATGCTACTTAAATCCGTAGCAGAGCAGCCTTAGGTGTGGGTACGCTCCGAGCGGCGTAGCTGCGTACCCTGCATGTCTGCTTTCATTGCTCTGCAGCGGCAAAACAGCAAAGCTCACATCCTACAGCAGACCAGTTCTTAAAAGGATTTGGTTGGTTTTTGTTGGCAGCCTGTATGCAAGCCCTGCATCTCTGGACTCTGCTTGCCACCTATG
This sequence comes from Tricholaema leucomelas, assembly GCA_013400475.1. Classification (NCBI taxonomy): domain Eukaryota; kingdom Metazoa; phylum Chordata; class Aves; order Piciformes; family Lybiidae; genus Tricholaema lacrymosa; species Tricholaema leucomelas. Next base: position 1,367,812 of record WAAF01007245.1, on the reverse strand, counting down.
CTGTTGCAGTAGGACAAAATCAAGGCCGGAAGAATCAGGAGTGCCCTAAGCTCAACGCACAGGTACTCTCCTTTGAAATCACAAGAGGAAAGCTGTTGTCATGTTTGCTGTGAAAGCTCTCTCTCTCCACTAGGCTGGATGCTAGGAGGAAGTTCTTCACAGAGAGAGTGATTGGCATTGGAATGGGCTGCCCAGGGAGGTGGTGGAGTCACCGTCCCTGGGGGTGTTCAGGAAAAGCCTGGATGAGGCACTTAGTGCCATGGTCTGGTTGAGTGGATAGGGCTGGGTGCTAGAATGGACTGGATGATCTTGGAGGTCTCTTCGAACCTGACTGATTCTATTCTATTCTAACTTATTTTTTTGGTTAAATATAGCTGTGGGTAGTTGTTTTTTTCCCCCCTTAACTAAGTATCAGAATCCAGCACATTAAGTGTAAAAAGATGTCAATAATTAAACAAAAGAAGGGAAGATATTTTTAGTGCATATCCTATTCCATGTCTTAAAATAACTTAGGTAGTGAAGCTGCTTGCAGTTGTTTAGTATAAGCTGTGCTGGGTATCTGGTTCTGCAGCATGGTAGCAAGCAGCTGTGCAGATACTCAGTGCTCTGCTGGGTCACTGCCATCAAAACATTTGCCTGTTTACTTTCTAGCTGCGTACTCCTAAGGCTAGTGCTGGGTAAAAATATCAAGGGTGATTTGGTTATTGCTAATTACTAAGGATTTCTTACCGTATTTGAGCTTCCATCCTTAAATGGAAGCTCAAATGTAAAACTTAAGGGGGTTTTGGTAATTATAAAATGAGAGGATCTGTCCTGAGCTGAGGTTCTGCACAACAGCAGTTGCAGCGAGCTGCACGTAATGGAGCGGCCGATGTGACTCTGCTCACGTCCAGCAGCTGCTCCTGTTCCTGTCTCTAAGATAAGCCTACTCACAGCTGAGGCTGGCTAAGAGAAACTTCTCTTGCACTCATGGACTGAAATTCGAATTGTCTGAGTTAAAGCCAAGCTTGCTTTATACACATACAAGCACTTGGGACCTGCCTGTAGTACATGCAAATGGAGGAGGAGAGAGGCAGACGTTCCCGTTCTGTGGTTTGGGTTATGGTTTCCTGGCTTCTTCTGACTCTTAAGATGGCAAACAGCAGAAGTTCTATGAAGTTTGCATGCTCTTCAGAAGGTTTGTGCTAGGTTTTGTTTTCTGGAGTAAGTAGATGAAAGTAATGTTCTGTAGTATAGACGAGAAAAAGGGAGTGGAATAGAATATGGAAATGTCCAGTGGGGAACCTGCCCCTTCCCTTTATCGTTTCACCTTCTGCCACCAAAACCACTCAGTTTTCTGCAGCTTGCCAGGCTATCTAATTTCACAGTCATCACTGCTGCCATGTCTTGCCTTTTTTGGTAGGTGTCCACAAGTGATAGCTGGGCTTAGATCTTGCAAATGGAAATCTGCACGTCAGTCTTGGTTTAGGCTCTTTTACTTGGAAGCTGTGGCCCTGGACTAGAAATAAAACCTACAAATCATTGAATCCTTTCATTTTATCCCTTTTGATTTGCATTTTCCTTGTTCAGAAATAGTATTTGCCCTCACCTTGTGTACCAGAAGTTAACAGGTTTGGGACCTAGTCTAGGCTAAGGGGGAAAAAAAGGCAGTTGTGCAGTAGCTGCAGCTACTTCTTGTCCATTGCTTATCTCTTAGCACATTATAGTCATCTGAAATCTTGTGGGCACTTGTAAGTGTGAGAGCAGTTGCTATTGCTCCTGACACTCTTATCAATCATCAAGGATTACAGAGAAGTTCCCTGTAACATCTTCTCCCCCCATAGTGCAGGGTGATGGAAGGTAAGAAAAGCTGGGATTTGCCAAGTAGCAGAGGCATACAAGGTAAAAGTGTAAAAATACTTTGCCCCATTTTTTATGTCCTTGCTCAAAGCATGACTTAGACTTCTGTTGATAAGCTCCTATATATTTATTACTGGTGTCTAGATAGGATTGTGAAATGATCTCTATCACCTTGCAGTTAAGATAAGCAAATCATTCATCAGCTCATCCTTCCCAGCTTAAAGCCACAGATAATGGAAGCAGCAAAGGCTCCCACAGCTGCTTTCCTTTACATAAAATTCCCTTCTTTTTTTTTTTTTTCCCTGGATTTGTGTGCTTGCTCCTTAATAAAATCATAGTGACTTACATTGTTGTTTTACTGGGCAGGGAAGAAGCTGCTCGACCTCAGGAAACAGTAGACCCAAAGGTTCAGTCTCAGATCCAGATGCCATCACACCTTGTGTTCTTGATTTCCTAGGATACCTGATTGGAAAAGCCTATTACAGCAGTTGTGAATCCACTCAGATACCTGTCTTTCATTTTACTCATTTCACCAACTCTTCTTTTGTAACTGAACTGATAGAGCCTGAACTTAAATATATACTTCTAGTATTTGAGGCAGCAGCCCCCAGCCACAAGATGAAACCAGCTGTTTGCACTCTTGCTATCCACCTGCATATAAGAAACTCTCTCTGAAAGCTGGAATTCAGTCTGCTTATTCCTATCTCTTTTCTTTCTCCCCAGCTACACAGATGCATGCCTCATGTACTTGTAAATTTCAGAACTATCCTTGTTGTCAGTGACCTATTCTGTGGGTTGTAGGCCTGGGGGATTTCCAAACCTGCGTGAATCCATTACTGGTCATTCATCAAGGTATGGCTGTAACACTGTTAGCTGCAAAAGAATTGCCTTACTCCAGGTAGCTGCTATCACAAACAAGCAGGTCTTTTTCTCCCCTGTTCATAAATCCCCTTAAGCACAACCTTCAAAATTATCTTCTTCAAAGTTTGCTTTCTTGCTTCTTTTTGAAGGCTTAAATATGTCAGAGATGAGAAACTCCAGCGTGTTTGCAGGCAGTGTGCATGCCAAGCACAAGTAACTTTGGCAGCTATGTCACCTTTTAACCTATGTTTTTAACAAGGTAGCAGTCTCAGAGCTATTTCAGTCCTCGGTAAGGCAACAAAACTCTTCTTGCACTTGTATAAAGCGACAGAACGAAGAGGGGCACTGAAGCGATTGGATGTGCTGTACTTACAGCTGTCCCAGGGAACCGTGAATCCCTTTCCCTGTGCTGATTTACTTTCAGTTCTGTATGTTGAAGTTGCCTGCTCTGAAAAGCTTTCTTACCTTTGTCAGGTGCTTGGCTGTTTCTCTGTATGTGTTCTTCACTGGTGCAGCAGAGTGTTGGGCCTTTTGTGTTCGCTGGGTTTACTCCTAGAGCTTTCTTAAACTATTAATAGGAAGAAACCTTATCCAAGGGGCTGGATTTTCCTTAGTAGCAGCTTTTCACTCTTTCCTCTCTCACCTGTCTTACCAGTTCATTCCAACTTGAGCCTGCTTGTCTCTTTCAACTGTCAAGTGCCAAATAAGCTACAAAATAAAACCCAACAGACAGGGCAGAAGCACGAGACACTGAAGGAAAGAGTTTGCACAGAGAACTGATGGATGACTACTCATTAAGACAGTTTTCTTTCCTTCTAAGATGAGTGATAAAGCCCAAATAAAAGGATGGCTACTTAATGTGCCAGTTACTGGCACAGAGGCTCTTTTGACTGACCTTCTTGTTTGAGGCTTTACCAGATGCTGTATCTGGATGAAGAGCTGGTCTTTTCTATGAAAGCATCTGTGGAAGCAAAATTGTCTGGGTTATACTCTCCAACTGGCTTCAGTCCTTGTTTACAAATGAAAGATGTATCAGAAATAAACAAAATCAACCTTACCAGAAAGAAATGAACCTTAAAACCTGGGCTTTAATAGGAGTATCAGTTTACATCAAAGCAGGAAGCTTTCATCGTGCTTCAAACCTTGAGCAACATCTTGTTTAACATCATCTACCAAAGTGCTTACTGAGGAGGTTCTTCTTTCAGAAGCTTACAAAAGGCCTCAGTCAGAAATGAAACAGTGACCCAAGTTTCCTCATGCAGTCTCCAGCCCCTGCACCATTTGTTCTCTTTAATTCACTTGGGGAGTTTGTTGCTTAGTACCTAAGTGAACCGAGTAATGTTTTAACTGCTTCTCACAACAGCATGCATTGGGATGTTGATTTTGGCATTCTATGTCTAAAGCTACACATATCCTTTGCCTCCCAAAAGACAAAGGAACAAGTTAATTTACAGTGAAAAAAAAAGTGACAGAACAGAGTCAAAATGCTCTTCTTCATTCTAGAAAATGCTGAGTACCCACCAAACAGTGGTAAGGTTGCTTTTTGTTTACCAGCACTGCATGACATACAGCAGAAAAACCCATAAAAGACAGAACCACAGAATGTCAGGGGCTTGGAAGGCACCTTCAGAGATCATCAAGTCCACCCCACCCTGCAAAAGCAGCACCATGTAGGGCAGGTCACACAGAAACACAGCCAGGTGGGGTCTGAAAGTCTCCAGGGAAGGAAACTCCACAACCTCCCTGGGCAGCCTGCTCCAGGGCTCTGCCACTCTCACCATGAAGAAGTGTTGAGGTGGAACCTCCTGCCTTCTAGTTTGGACCCGTTGTTCCTCATCCTATTGCTGTCCAGAGCCAATATTTAAAGCTACCTCCAGTTCCTCCTGATGCATAGGTGTCCTTTCCATCACAAGCACATGTTTGCAAGACTCACAAATACCAGCTTTTTCTTCAGGGGTTAACTTCACTGCAAGTTGGGTGTTACTAATAAATAAAAGGCTCAGTAGCATCGAGTAGGAACCAAGTGTTGGGTGTCCTCCTAACAGTCATGGTGCCACAACTCTGCTTCCACTGGTTATAGGTGCAGAGCTTCTACTCTGATGGGCAAAAGAAGTTCTACCTGGTATGTTTGCCTCTGTAAGCAGATTTCTCTCTTTGTTCTTATGCTCTCCATAGATGCCAGAATTTCAGAAGAAGACTGTCCACATTAAGGACCCAGGGAGAGTAGAGGAGATTATTTGTGGCCTCATCAAAGGTGGAGCTGCCAAACTTCAGGTAAAGATAGCAGAAGGTGTAACCAGCTTGAACAAACTCAATTCAGGTGCCTGTTGCTCTAGACCAAAAGACATCAAAGTGTGGGTTTATGTGCTACAGAAATCAGCCCCCAAGAAACCTTCAGAACTTAGACATCTGTTAGCTCTTTTTAGCAGCCCTTGGTGATTGAACTGTAATGCATCCAGGCAGGAGTTGAGCCAATGTTGAGCCAAACACATAAACTTCATAATTTCAGGAAATTAACAGTTTTGTTAGGGGGAAAGACCCCAGCTGTTATGGGATATTGTAGCTGGCATTGCAGCAGTTGGGTAGAACAGGGAGGTGGCTGTGGCACTCAGCTGCAGCTAGTGGCGTTCACGCAGTAGTTCTAGCCAGGCTTTCTTTTGTCCCTCCGTGTTGTAAAGACAGCTTTGCTTTTTCTTTCCTTAACTAGATTATTACAGATTTTGATATGACATTAAGTAGATTTTCCTACAATGGAAAAAGATGTCCAACTTGTCATAGTGAGTACTTTTTTTTTTGTTAATATGGATTTCTTTGTTCTTTCAGTTTTAAACCTTTCAGATTTTACTTTTCTAACCAATCTATGCCCTGACATAATGAGATTTTATATTCACTTCTTACCTAACCTGTCTGTCTTAATGAAGTTAAACTCTAGTGGCTGGCTGTACATGGGTTTATGCATTAATCATTCAAATCAGAGAAGCTGTCACTCACAAATAAAGCACTTAAGTTCTGAAAGATAAGGTGTCACAGAGCACTGGGACAGGCTGCCCAGAGAGGTTGTGGAGTCTCCTCCTCTAGAGGCATTCAGAACCCACCTGGATGCATTCTCATGTGACCTGTCCTAGATGAGCCTGCTCTGGCAGGGGTTGGACTGGATAATCTTTTGAGGTCCTTTGCAAACCCCAATATTCTGTGATATGGTAGAGTTGACTTGTTTAAGAGCCCATACTAATCCCAATGCCTACAAGAACCAGATGATCAACTCCTCAGAACTCTTTGACATTTTTATCCTGGAACCATTGATAACAAACAAAAATAATCCATTTACTAATTAACTGGGAATGGTAAAACACACAGATAGCCCAGGATGACTTTAGAACCAGTTAAAACTCCAGAAGCAGATAAGAGAGCTTGGAACTGACCTTTTCATTCAGAGCTCAGGGGAAGGGCAGCTTCATGCTCATGAAGAAAAATGTGCCTTTTACTAGTCTCTGGCAAAGCAAGTGCTATGGAATCATCATCAGCTATGCCATTGAGAGTGTTGTGGAGCAAAGTAAAAGAAAGATGCCATCCTGTTTAACACCTCTTTTTGTTTTCACCCCCAGACATCATTGATAACTCTAAGCTCATCACAGAGGAATGTCGGAAAAAGGTAAACAAAAAGCTCCTCGGTTGTGTGGTGTTGCACTGATAAACTGTTCCTGTTCCCTGCCTTCACTGTCTGTTGAATTATGCAGCACAACAAATTCTACAGAACAGAACACATCAGGTTGGAAGGGACCTTTGAAGGTCATCTTGTCCAACCCCTCTCGAGCAGGGACATCTCCAACTAGCTCAGGTTGCTCAGCTCTCATCAAGTTTCACCTTGAATGTCTTCAGGGATGGGCCTCAACCACATCCCTGGGCAACCTGTTCCAGTATTTTACCACTCTCATTGTAAAGAACTTCCTCTTTATATCCAACCTAACTCTACCCTGCTCCTGCTCTACCCTGTTTCAGACCATTGCTCCTCATCCTACCACTACAAGCCCTTCTAAACAGTCCTTCTCCAGTCTTTCTGCAGACCCCTTCAGACATTGAAATACTGAAACAAGGGACACTTGGAAGCCCTTAAAGCTCTCTGAGGTTTCTAACTGACTGCAAAACTAGGAAGGGAGCAGAAACATTTCTAGCTTTGAAGTTAGCATCTAGTTCAGTTTAACAGCATCCACTTCTTACTCTGTAGCTAGATTTAGAGGCTAACCCTTTGTTCAAAGAGCAGTTCAGAGCCCATTTGATCTAAATCACGGCAGCAAAAGGAAAAAAAAAGTAATGTTGATTGGTTAGGTCAAATATTGAGCATTCCTTTAAATCAAATACATGAAACATCTGTTGTTTTGCTTTCCTTCCCTCCAGTTATTGCAGCTGAAAGAAACTTACTATGCTATTGAAATTGATCCAGCTCTCACTATTGAAGAGAAATACCCTTACATGGTAGAATGGTAAGAGCCACCTCAGACCTTTTAATTATACCAAGAGGAGATTTAATAAGTTTTTAAAAGCTAAGTAATTAGCTTTTAACTAAGGCATTAACTGAATTAATCTCCTAGAACATCATGCAACAACTCCTTTTGCTTTGCTGCTGACTTGAAATGAGCACAAGTTAACCCTACAGGACGTGCTTTTAAGATCCCATGAAAGGTCACCAAGTCCCTTTTGACTCTGTTGTGTTTGTTTCTATTCTAGGTACAATAAGTCTCATGCACTACTCATTGAGCAAGGCTTACAAAAGGATAAGTTTGCAGAAATTGTGAGGGAGTCTGATGTGATGCTGAAGTAAGTTCCTCTGGATTTGAAGGAGCCTCTTTCAGAGCATTTTCTCTAGGTTCTTACTGGCTGTTACAGAGAGAAAAACAAACTCCCCACTTCTCTGAGGCTGCGACACCTGAATCTTGACCACACTGCTGCATGCTTCCCCAAAATTTGTTTCCTAGTAATAACCACAGAATGACCCAAGAGATCACCTGTTACAGCCTCCCTGCCACAGGCAGGGACACCTCTCAACTAGGCTAGGCTGCTCAAGGCCTCATCAAGCCTGACCATCAGTGTTCCATGGAGGAAGTATCCACAGCCTCCCTGGGCAGCCTATTCTAGAGTCTCACCACCCTCCCACTGAAGAACTTCTTCCTAAAATGCCTACTGTCCCTCAGCATCAAACCATTCCCCCTGGGCCTGTCTCAGACACCCTGATGAAAAGTTCCTCTGCAGCCTTCCTGCAGGATCCCTTCAGGTACTGGCAGGAGCTCTAAGGTCTCCCTGGAGTTTTCTCCTCTTTGGGCTGAACACCCCCAGCTCCCTCAGCCTGTCCTCATAGTAGAAGTGCTCCAGTCCTTGCATCATCTTTATGGCCCTCCTATAAAAAGTCAGATATTTAAGCAAGGAAGATCAAGAGGAGACATACAGCCTGGTAGTAGCTGGAGCTCTACTAGTTGCTTACTTGTTCTGGGAGAGGGAAGTGGTTTTAAATCTTTAAAAAGCAAAGTTAGATGTTTTGGGGAGAAAATGATACAAACCAAGCCCAAACAGCTTGGTGCAGTAGTTTCTTGGTAGAGCTCCATGCCTTGTGTTGGGTTGATGATTCTTGCTGGCCTGAAAAGGTGAGGAAAAGAAACAAAGTCAAATGCTCAGGGACAGATCTTTTCTAAAGGTGATGTGGATGTCTTCTGAAACTGGGACTTCTCTTGGCTTCCTTTACTTGAGACTTGATCTGTATTTCTGTTCTATGTTGCAGAGAAGGATATGAGAACTTCTTTGATAAGCTGAGTGAACATAATATTCCTGTGTTCATCTTTTCTGCTGGAATTGGAGACATTCTTGAGGAAGTTATCCACCAGGCTGGAGTCTACCATTCCAACGTCAAAGTGGTTTCCAATTTCATGGAGTTTGATGAAAATGTATGTATGAAATAACAGAGCCTTGCCAGACATGGCTGGTTGTGGTGCTCTGCTATTTATATCCAAGGGGAGCAGCTTAATGCAACAGATGCAGCCACCTACCCTGCCACCCAGAACACTGGGACTGCATTCTCAGCACTCTCAGGCAGAAAACAAGCAGAGGCTGAGAGTTCAAACACTGCTGCCATGCTGGGACTGAGATACCACTCATTTCAGATTGCATTCACTCGGTCCCCTTGTCCCCACCTTGCAGTCAGCAGGGGCACCTCCAGCTAGATCAGGGTGCCCAGGGCCACATCTCCACCTCACCCTTAGCCCAGTACATCACTGCTGCTCCCCCAGGCAGGAAGAATCCCTATCCAGTTGTAGCATTACAGCCATCACAGCAGCTAACAGTCAGCTCTCTGCATCATCAGAGGTGGCTGAGGTCAGTGTTGGTGCAACAGTAACACCACCCAGGGCGTTCCATCCTCTGCCTTAAGCTATTAGAAAGCTTGTATGGTACTGGCAATGACTGCAGAGGCTTTTCTCCTCACAGGGAATAATAAAAGGATTTAAAGGAGAATTGATTCACGTTTACAACAAGCATGATGGTGCCTTGAAGAACACAGAGTACTTCAAACAACTGAAAGACAACAGTAACATCATCCTGCTGGGTGACTCCCAAGGAGACCTGAGCATGGCAGACGGAGTAGCAAACGTTGAGCACATTCTGAAGATTGGCTATCTCAATGACAAGGTAAAGGAGCTCAGGGAGTCTTGTCAACTTGGAGGCAAGCAATGAGAGTTATGGACAGGTCCTTCCTAGTAAGCTCCAGCTAACAAACCAAAGGTTTGGCCTCTCTTTGTTTTGAGAGGTCAGTTCTCCACGGATTTCTCACCTCAAGTCTCTAACCCATAAGCTGGAAAACCACCAATGGAAATTCATAGAGTGCTTAGAGTTGGAAGGGACCTCCAAAGGTCATACAGTCCAGCCCCTCTGCAGTCAGCAGGGAGACCCTCCACTACATCAGGTTGCCCCCTCCAGCCTCACTTTCAGTGTTTCTAGGGACAGGGCCACAACCACCTCCCTGAGCAACCTGTTGCAGTGTTCCAGCACACTCATAGTGCAGAGCTTGTCCCTCACATCCAATTTAAATCTCCTCTAATTTCAAACCATTGCCCTCATCCAATCCCTGCAGGCCTTTGCAAACAGTCCCTCTGCAGCCTTTTTGTAGCCCCCTTCAGATATTAACAGACCTCTGTTTGGTCTCCCTGGAGCCTTCTTCAGGCTGAACAACCTCAGTTCCAGCAGCCTGTGCTCACAGCAGAGGTGCTCCAACCCTCTGATCAATTCTGTGGCCTTCCTCCACCTCCAAATTGGTTTGGTTTCATACTGAACTACATCCAAAAAGAGATTTTATTGAGAAGTGGAATTCAGAAGCTGGAGAAGTTAATTCTCTCAAAGGAGCAGGAGGAGTCACAGGAATTTCAGTCCTGGATTGGTAATGGAGGCAAATCACAGTCCTTCAAGTAGCAAATTGTTTGAGGCAACACAGAGCTGGTTGTTTGCTGACTCATGCAGATCATTTGCATTCAGGAAAAAGGAAACTTCAGTCCTCTCTTTGTCTTTTGGGAAGCTGAGAAAATGTTTTTCCTTCAGGGTCTTTATGTGCAAGCTCCTAGTGGGCACAAGATGTACATCCTGAAATGCAGAGAGGGTTCTGCCAGGCCCCTGCTACTCTGCCATCTCCCAGCAGAGACTCCTACTGGCACGGTTCATTCCCTGATTGAAGGGCCTAGAGTGGGCAATGTTTTAATCATAAGAGTCTTTCACCAGTCAATTCTACAACTCAGTTGGTCTTTCTCTTTATCCCTGCTGCAATTAGGTGGATGAGCTTTTGGAGAAGTACATGGACTCCTATGACATTGTCTTGGTGAAAGACGAATCCCTGGAAGTAGCCAACTCCATCCTACAGAAAATCCTGTAACTGGCAGTCTCAGGTCACTCCATTCCTTCCAGGAGGCAACTGGACAGAAGAGCAGATGTTTGCTGGCTTAGATGTCTTCATCACCCACTCACAACTGGTTAAAGTTCTTACCTTCATCCTGGTGTTTTCAAATCCATGCAGGATCCAATGTCAGCTAGAAGCTCCTTTCATTGCTCTGATGCTCCTCTTTATTGTCTCACACTCCTCCTGTTGTAACTAGGTTTAAATTGGACTGCCCAATATGAGAACTGCTGCTGCTAGGATACTGTGGTTCACTCTCTGGTAATCAGACATTTCAGAGGAGCAGCTCCAAACCTGTAGCTGGTTTGTAACCCAGAAGATGTGAAGGTTCTGTGAATAAGCAGCATGCACCTTTGTGTTGCCTTTTCTTCTGTCAAAGAAGATACTTCAGTCTCAGCTGGACTTTGAAGGATCTTACTCATCTGCTACAGACTTGCAGAGAAGATTTTCACACATCTGTTTTGGTTCAGTAAAAATGCTTTCTTCACCCAATTCAGGCAAAGTGTTGCTTCTTAATAGGCTTTTGTATCACAGGATGCCAGAGGTTGGAGGAGACCCAAAGAAAGCATCGAGTCCGACCCCCCTCCCAGAGCAGGGCCATCCAATCTAGCTCAGGTTACACAGGAACACATCCAAACAGGGCTGGAAAGGCTCCAGAGGAGGCTCCACAACCTCTTTGGGGAGCCTGTGCCAGTGCCCTGGGACCCTTACAGGAAAGAAGTTCCCCCTTGTGTTGAGCTGGAACCTCCTGTGCTGCAGCTTCCATCCATTGCTCCTGCAAAGTATTCCAGGTCCTTGCTATTATTTGTCCTCTGTGGATTGGGAAGAACATTTTAAGCTCCTCTATGTAGAGTTTCTCTTCTTTATAACAGGTAGTTTCACAAGCAAATACCATACTGCCATAACTGCAGCCCCTTTTCAGTTGTTTGTGTACTGTTCCCCTTCCAGCCTGCTGCTTGACAGCTAAGCTAGCATGGGCTTGTCTCAAAGAACAGCTCTTGCAATTCTCAGTGAGCTGCTGCAGTGAGAAAACCCAAACAAAGCTGGATCTTGCTCTTGGGTTTCAAAGCTTAATTTGCCATCTTGCAAAATCAAGTTTTGTTGCTACCAGTCCCATGCCTCAGAAACCCTCCAGAGCACCCCTGAGGAACTGTAGTGCTAGTAGGGGAGATGACCTCTTTCCAGGTATCTGGGGGCTGGTATCTAAATTCTGGCTCTATCTTCTCCAAACGTTCACCTCTGTTACTTGTGGAACTTCCCCAAGAAGGCAGGACAGGGTTAGTTCCCTTACCCATCTGAAATTAACCACCTCATGTTCTTTTGAATGCATAGCAGATGCTGGATCCATGGCCTGAGGCAGGGTGAGCATCCCCTCACCATTACATCACACTGTGCTCTTCCCAGCAAGAAGCAGCTGAGGGCAGGGACCTTGCAGAAATTCCAGCCTGCCTCTTACCAGACAAAGACTATTTGAGGGATGATATCCTACTTCTGTACAACCTACAGGAGCTCTAGAAGCTGTTCAGTGGAGCAGAACACCCCTTGAGCCAGAAGATGACTGAGAAGCAGGTAAGTGTCTTGGCTGCTGCCCATCTGATAGCCACGACTCAGGCAGCAGCAGCCTGGAGGAGCTGAAAGCACCCTGGCAGCATCAGAGGCAGGAGGAGACAGGAGCAGCAGCTGCCTCAGCCCTGCCAAGTGCCTGACAGCCCAAGCCAGAGATGGAGAAAGCTTGAAAGCAGCAACAGCTGCTGAGGCAGTGGCACCAAGAGAGCTGCTGTCCACCCTCTCTCATCCCCACACACACAAAACCAAGCTGGGTGCTGCAGCTGTGTGTCTGATGGGAGCAAAGATTGGAGAGTGGGAAGCACTGCACAGAGGGGCTTAAGGGGAGCAGGACCCCTTGGTGTTAGCTAACACCAAGGCTTTAGGGAGGGTAGGGTTGGTGCTGCTTGGTGCTCAGGTTAGCTGAGCTGACACCAAGGCTTTAGGGAGGGTAGGGTTGGTGCTGCTTGGTGCTCAGGTTAGCTGAGCTGACACCAAGGCCTTAGGGAAGGTAGGGTTGGTGCTGCTTGGTGCTCAGGTTAGCTAACACCAAAGCTTTAGGGAGGATAAGGTTGGCACTGCTTGGTTTTGGTGTTGGTTATTTTCTCACACAAGCAGTCACTCTGCCTCTCTTGTCAGAGGTGCCAAATTGAAGTCCAAAAGGCAAAGGCCTTGTGAAAAACACGGAGGTGTTTGGATGCACTGCTTACTCAACCAGTCCCCAGCTGCAAGAGGCTAATTACCAGGCATTAGTACTCCTAAAGTACACTGGGACAAGATTTTCCATTTACAGGCAGGTTACCTTTGGAATGCAGATAAGAGGGAAAAACTGGCAGCACGTGGAAAGTGGCCACCAGCCCCAGCAGAAGGTATGGCAGCTGTTCACTCTCTGGCTGCACCACAGCAGACTTCCTTGGGCACCCCAGCACTGGTGAACTGATGAGGGCAATTCTGCTCTCTGGGTAGTGTTTCTGAGAGGCAGCCCTGGTGCTTCTCCAACTGCAGTCAGGATTGCACATAAACTCACTGATCTCTGTCCAGAGCTATTGCTCAGTCTCACCCAGCCCTCCATGAAGCAAGCCACTACTCCCTTGATGTACTGCTGCAGGGGCAGAGGCTGTGCTGAGCCCTGCCAGTCCATGCCAGCACAATTCCACTTCCCAGCCAGCCCCCCTGGCCTACAGGCTCTGGTTTGGCTCACTGCCAGGCAAACCACCCTCACTTTTAGCAGGCTGCCACACAGGGTGAGAAGCAGTGGGGAGAGGAGTCAGCAGTACAACTCTGAGACAGAAGCTGACCCTGAGCTTACCTAGGAGGGAGGAACTGATGGTTGCCAACAGAAAGGAAAGGAACTGACAGGGCCTGTGTCAGTAGCCAAACATTTTGTATTCTATGTAGTTTTGGCTCCTGTTGCCTTCAGGCAAGAACATGCCCAGTATGAACACAAGGATTGCACCAAGCTTTTTCCACTTCCTGTCTGCTCTCCCCAAAGCTGCATCCTCAAAGCTGCCAAAATGGCAACCTCCAGAGCTGGGGGGCTGAGGGGAGGGCAACAAAAACTTCCTCTTGACAGAAAAACACTTCCAAAAGAAATCTGATTGCAGCTGTGCACACAGGGCTGCTCCTTGTCCTGTATCTGCCCTGGAGGACAATTCTGCTGTCCTGGTTTACCAAGAACTCTTCAGGATACCTCCTGGGAACCATCTGGAACAATCCTCCACACACAGCCACTGGCTAAGATTTTCTCAGATAAAACCATTTGGGACATTCAGAAGGCAGAGCTGGGCTTTGAGGGTACAGAGGAAGGAGCTGTTTCCACACTGAGGACTGCAGCTGGCAGCACTCCAATCACAACCTGCTTCCCACCACTCCTGAGCTCCATAAGCCTGCAGAGCAAAGCATTAGAACCACAAATGAGCAACCTAGTGCCAAACACAAGGGAAGAAATTTGGTGCAAGTCTTCTGAGAAGGCTGGCCCAGCTTGCCCAGAGGGGTGGTGGATGCCTGATGGATGCCCAGAGAGGTAATGGCTCCTTAGAACCATTCAGGTCCCATTGGACACGGCTCTGAGGCAACCTGCTCCAGTTGAAGATGTCCCTGCTCATCAGGAGGTGGGACTAGATGACCTTTAAAGGCTGCTTCCAACCCAGACCAGACAATTTCCCTCAGTGAGAGGCTTAAAGCCACCAGCCCAGATAAACATCACCCTCCCAACTGGCACAGTGGGATGGGTAATTCAGGGAATCACAGAAGGATCAGTTTGGAAAGGACCTTAGAGTTCATCTCCAACCTCCCCACCATGGGCAGAGACACCTCTCAACTAGACTCAGCCACTCAAGGCCTTGGAACACCCCCAGGGAAGAGGCAGCCGCAGCTTCCCTGAGCAGCCTATTCCAGAATCTCACCACCCTCACACTGAAAATCTTCCTCAGCTCCAGTCTTACTCTGCTCTCTCTCAGATTCAAACCATTCCCCTTGTCCTGTCTCTAGACATCCTTAGGAAAACAACATTTGCTTCAAGTTCCCAAAACACCAGCAAAAAGACCCCTTGTAACAGCAATAGTTATCAACACTTTATTTAACAAAAGGATCAGTTACCAAACGTTAACTGGTATCAAACTCAAACAAACAACTTCTCACTGCACTTCCTACCCCAAGTGTATGAAAAACCAAAGCAAACTGTTTCCATCCAACTGAAATACCAATTCGTGTGGAGAGCATCCCAAGGAGCTTACAACTCACATCTGCAGGTCAAGAGAAGCAAGAACCTAGACACAAAGCATAAAACACAAGTCCCTTTCTTTCTCCTTGCTGTAACAGTGTCTCCCTGCTCTTAGCATGCAGTGTATTGCGAGGGGCTTGCTGGGTCTGCTCTCTGATGCACAGCTCACTGCAGCTACAGATCTAAGACTGCTTGCCTGTGGAGTTCACAATCTGAACAGCACTCCCGGGGCTGATTTTGTGCTGAGGGACAGACTGGAAGGTTTGCAGACATACCAGATGAGGCTGCTCCTTGATTCCATCACTGTCCTCTTGCTCGCTCCCCATGCCAGCCTGCTCTGCTACACAAGTGCTAAGTATTTACTCTTCACTCTAACAATTCCCAAAATAGGAGACAGGAGCCTAACACAAAATCAGCTGCACCCAGGATTTATGACAGCATTTGGACCCAGCAATCCTAATATTTAAACTCTAACAAAAGGTTTATAAATAAGGTTGCAACCAGAAAGGTTTGGGAAGCAGGGATGGAAACACTGTTTCAAGAGGCCAGAAGAAGTCTAGTCTGGAGAATAGAAGGCTCAAGGCAGAGATCACTGCTGTCTGCAGCTCCCTGAAGGGAGGCTGTAGCCAGGTGGGGTTGGGCTCTTCTGCCAGGCAACCAGCAATAGAACAAGGGGACACAGTCTCAAGCTGTGCAAGGGGAGGTCTAGGCTGGATGTGAGGAGGAAGTTGTTGGCAGAGAGAGTGATTGGCATTGGAATGGGCTGCGCAGGGAGGTGGTGGAGTCTCTGTGCCTGGAAGTGTTGAAGCCAAGCCTGGCTGGGGCACTTAGTGCCATGGTCTGGTTGATTGGCTAGGACTGGGTGCTAGGTTGGACTGGCTGAGCTTGGAGGTCTCTTCCAACCTCATTGATTCTATGCTTCTAAGTCAAAGGTGTTTAATTCAATACAAGGCAGCTGGCAGCAAAACTTACTTTTTCCTGAAGCCAAAGCCCAAGAGATCCATGGCTACAGTTCCAGGCCTGGTTAATTTAATTCACAGCTTGTGGCAATTCTGCAGTGGCCTCTGTCCCCTGCATGTGTTGCTGGCAAGCACTGCTATCAGCTTGCTCAGGGCTGTCCTGAGAGGAGCTGGCCTCAACAGCTGACGACTCCTGCAGGGTATTCTCATGGGGAGTATTTTCTGTCTGCTTCTCCTACACAACTATTTTGAATACAGAAGGATTTTTATAATTTTAAAAAGGTATTTGCTGAGTTTTCTCCCTAGCACCCACCCACCCACCCAGGTGAAGCTGCACTGTTCAAAGAGAACTTGCTGAGCCCAAGAGCAGGGAGTGTGTGCAGTACACTCTTGTCCACCGCACAGCCTAGCTCCAGGCACTTCCCGCCTGTGTTCACGCAGACCCAGCAGCTCCAACTCAAAACCTCTTCCCCTTTCAACAGCTTACCAGCAGGCAGGCACAGGCAGACATGGGCTGGCTACCTGAGTGCTGCCATGCTTGCCAAACCCCCTTTTCAGTCCAGGCCTTCAGACAGTAGGTCAGCTGAGGACTCTGGTCTGATCCTTACAGTTCATCGTGTTCCTCTTTGGCCTCCTGATCTTTCAGCTTGAACTCTTCAGCAGTAACTTTACCATTTCCATCTCTGTCTTGATTGGAGAACATATTTTTAACAATCTTTTCAAAATCAAAGCCAGGAGCTAGCTTTCCTTTGCCAGAGTCAACTTGAGCTTGAATGTACTCTGAGAACTAAACAGAAGGAAAAGAGAAGAAAACAGCTCACGAGAAAGCATTTACAACTGAAGTGTATATCCAAAAGAGCATTTCTTTGTTACTGACTACTCAACAGTTTATGACTTAAGTGTCTGTAAAAGCCCAGACACCCTTATGCTCTCAGAAATGCTGTGGCAAAGGCAAGTAGCTCCCAGTTAGGGCACCCAAAGCCATTTTCACAGTGCAGAGTTCAGACAGCACACAAGCAGCCACATGCACTGCCGGGCACCAGAAGCGGTCACTCAGTTCCTGGGTGGACTGCTGCTGGCCCAGCAATGGCTCAAAACCTCACCATAACCTTCCAGTGAGCAGACAATGAGAAGCCTGACACCATGAGGGATCCTTCAGCACTAACTCTGCCTCTCACATTTGTGCCCTGAGTGTCTGTTGCTGATCAGGGAGACCACAACCAGAAATGATCTCAGGTAGTTTGGCCATTCTTCTGTTGCCTTTTTTTTGTATCTCTATAAAGGTCAGTAACCATGTTTTAAATACCATGCTGCCCTCTGCTAGCCTGGCAAGGGCCATGGAGGGGAGCAGGGCTTGAGAGAGAGAGGGAGAGGGGAGCAGGAAGGAAGAGAGAGAGAGAGGGAGAGGGGAGCAGGAAGGAAGAGAGAGAGAGAGAGGGAGAGGGGAGCAGGAAGGAAGAGGTGGGGGGGAGCAGGGAGGAAGAGAGAGCGAGAGAGACCGAGGAGCAAATGGTGCCCTGATAGTGGTAGGCAAAAACCACTGCAAGTCTCTGCAGGGTTTCAGCTCACCTCCTCCAGAAGAACCTCTCCATCATGATCCTGGTCTATCTCTTCAAAGAGATTGGGAGAGACCTCCCCGTTCCAGACGAACATGTACCCTTCGGGCAAGCCAGACACCAGCTCCAGCAGCTCGATGTCAAACACCAAGACGGCGCTGCCAGGCACTTCTCCTTCTGTCACAACAAAGGGCAAAGAGGGGCATTTATCCTCACTCCACTGCAGGCTATGTGCCCTTTCACCCCAGCATCACAGTTCTCTTCCTGCTCCCACAGCTGCAGCACTGCTGTCATTCCTCAGGACCCCAACTCCACCAAATCCTCCTGTTCACTTCAGCAGGAGCGATCAAAACACAAATGCAGCTTTCACACACACATCCAAGCCTGAGCACCCAGTTCCCTATCCCAGAGGACAGTGCAACACCAGGGGGCCTGGAGCTCTCCCTTTTGGCAAAGCAAGGCTGCCAGGGGCCTCTGTTCTCTTCAGTCCTGAGACTGCCTTTGTAGTAGCCACAAGAGCAGCATGGCTTAGAACGCAACACAGGCAAGAAGTGCGTTTCCCTGGGGAATGGGAGAGTCACCTAAAAACACCCCCTGAGCAGCTAAGAGACACCCTGTGTCCTAATGCACAGCAAGTGACCAGTAGGCTCAGCTGTGCTTCAGCTACTCAAGAGATGCTCAGGGGGCATGCAGTAGGTTTCATTCACTCACCAACTCCATCTTCCCCATAGCCAAGATGAGGAGGGATGACAACCGTCCGGCGTTCCCCGACGCACATGTCCTGAAGGCCTATGTCCATCCCCACCACCACCTGCCCAAAGCCCAGAACTATGTTGTAGGTCTTGCCAAGGCTGTGTCTGGAGAGAAAGAAGAGGGGAAAAAAAAATTAAAGCCCTCAACCATACAACAGAGAATTTGTTGTTCAATATTCTCAGAGGAGTAGCAGTTTCTGGTTAGTGTCCTGTCATTGCCATAAATCAGCCCNAGCTGCAGACAGCAATGAGCTCTGCCCTGAGCCTCCTCTTCTGCAGGCTGCACACCCCCAGCTCCCTCAGCCTCTCCTCACAGGGCTGTGCTCCAGGCCCCTCCCCAGCTTTGGCGCCCTCCTGTGGACACCTTCCAGCACCTCAACATCTCTCTTGAATTCAGGAGCCCAGAACTGGACACAGTTCCAACATGAGGCAGCTTTTCAGCTCTGGAAGCTGCTGTGTGCATTGGGAAAGCTCTGAGCTGCTTCCCATGTTAATTAGAACCTGACTGAAAATAGCTTTTCTCTCTTTCCCTCCAAAAATGAAATACTATTTAGATGACTTGTGCTAGCTGAAAAAAAAGACAGCAGCAAAAGAAGCAAGCAGCAAACAATTCTCAAAGTGCCAGACTGGAGCAATCTCCTGCTTCCCCCAGACATGCTGTTCCAGGAAGAGGAACACAAACATCATCATCACAGTCACAGCAAGCCCACTGAAGTTTCTGCATGCTGATCAGCCTTGGTGCAGTACCACAGCACAGGAAAACTGGAACCCATGTGTGGCACGGACATGACCTGTGACCATTTACTACTAACCACACTCAAGCCACCTTTGACAGGACTCCAATCCCTCAGGAGCACTCCATCAGCACCAGGTGCAAATCCTGCCCAAGAAACTCAATCAGCTTCACAGAATAGCTTAGGATGGAAGGGACCTCAGAGCTCATCTACTCCAACCTACCTACCATGGGCAGGGACACCTCTCAACTAGACTTAGCTGCTCAAGGACACACCCAACTTGGCCTTCAACACCCCCAGGGAAGAGGCAGCCACAGCCTCTCTGGTCAGCCTATTCCAGAGTCTCAGCACTCTTCTACTGAAGAACTTCTTCCTCAGCTCCAGTCTAACCCTGCTCTCCCTCAGATTCAAACCATTCCCCCTTGTCCTGCCACTAGACACCCTCAGGAAAAGTCCCTCTGCAGCCTTCCTGTAGGATCCCTTCAGGTATTGAAAGGCAGCTCTAAAGTTCCCCCATTCTTCTCTCCTCCAGGCTGAACAATCCCAGCTCTCTCTGCCTAAGCTCATGGCAGAGATGCTCCAGCCCTTGGATCAGCTTTGTGGCCTCCTCTGGACTCACTCCAACAGCTCTGTGCCCTTCTTATGCTGGGGACACCAATGCTGGAGGCATGCCAAGCCCTGTGTCATTCTAGCATGACTGGCCAGACACCTGAATTAGCCTATTCAAACCCTGCCATGCTAACAGCCTGTTCCAACACATCCTTACATCCTCCCTGTTCCCACTTCCCTCACTGTGCTCCAGCAGAGTGCCTTTTTCTTTTCCTCCCCCTGTATACCTCAGGCAGGGAGCTTTAAAAAGAAAAATGAATGTATTTTCCACAGCCAGCCACATCTCTCCTTTCAAACCCTTTATTTGCTGCTAGCCCACTTTGCAGACATTCATTCTGCTCTCACAGCTGCTAGGGATATTTTCCTCTTCCACAAGGCTCTGAGCAACCTGATCTAGCAGAGGATGTGGCTGTTGGCTGCAGGGCAGTTGGCCCCTTCCAACCCAGGCCACTCCATGGTTGTTCAGTTGGTGATGTACTTACGTCGAGTCCAGCAAGGTACCGTCCAGGAGCGAGGCGTTGTAGTGGTACTTGAGGTAATCTCCCTTCTTACTCAGCACAGTGCAGTTGGAAGGTTTGTAGTTAACAGTAATGCTGACTGAATCTGAGGGGTTGTGGAAGTCAACCACGTGGATGTCGAAGACCAACACTGCAGATCCTGGAATCTTCCCTAAAAAAAAAGGAAGCCAGTAAGTAGGCAAGAGCAGAACTGGTCCCCAGGGAGGTTCCTGATGCCCCACACACTGCAGCCTGCAGGAGCAGGTATTGCCACTGTGTCTGCTACTGGCTCACTTGGCTCTTCTCGTTCAGAATTCAAGGATTACATCTCTCATTTCACCTGTTGCAAGCTGCACTGTTATGTAGGGAAGAGAAGCAGTGGAAAGGCACTCAGCTTGCACTTGGTTCAGCAGTAAAGAGGAAGTTTGTGTTATTCAGTCTGAAGCTGATGCAGAAGCGAAGCAATAACCACAGATCTCCTGTGACCACCCTGAGCAGCTCATCTGTGTCTCCTGAACCACTTCATTATTGACCACTGACATTCTTGCAGGACTTCTCATGCTCAAGGAATGCTACTATGTCTGAAAGGTTACCTCTCCTTCAAACATCCTGGCAGCAACTTCTCCCTCTCCTCAGGATGATGTGCAGCTGCATTCTCAGGAATGACAGACACATCCAGATCCAGAAAGGGGATTTTTGGATAGAGGAGCCTAATTCCCAAATCCACAGCAGAGAACTTGCATTCCTAAAAGAGAGGACCACTTCATTATTGACCACTGCCAAACAACAAGCCAGGAGGTACTATTTGAAACTCTAGCCACAAAAGTGTGACCAGCCAGAAGGGTTCTCATGCTCGGCCTCTCACAGCAATCTTTCCAGGTGCTAAGGAGCTTTCCCAAAGGAATACTCTGTGTACAGGCATCCACTGCTCACACAGCCAGCTTAGGAGTTCACAAAACCTGTGGCTGTGGCAAGACCAGGACAGAAAACTGAACGTGATTAATTCCTTTAGCAAACAGAGTTGGTTGGACAGAGAGGAATGAAGATCTAACCCTGCCAGGGCTGCTGGCATCCAGCTACCAGCCTGTCTGAAACAGTCATTATCCAAATGAGTTTGGGTCACCAAGTAGCAGCATGTCTGAAACACTAATTATCCCAATCATTTCAGGTCATTGATTACATATGACATTGGTCTGAGTTCTTCTTGTCCCAGCCACTTACCTAATTAAAATAGTTTTGCAGCTTCTGGGTGTAATCCTGTCAGGTGCATGCCCATAAAATAATCAACTAAGCCATTAGCCTTTTGAATGCCCTCCCCCCAAAATTAAGCTAGCACAGATGCACTAAACAAGAGTGCATTACAGAGTGCTGGAAGGGACCTCTGGAGAACATCCAGTCTAACCCCTTGCCAGAGCAGGATCGCCTAGAGCAGATCACACAGGAACACATCCAGGCAGGTTCTGAATAACTCCAGAAAGACTCCACCACCCCCCTGGGCAGCCTGCTCCATTCATTATGGAAGACTCAAGCAAGATGTCAAGCTCACCTCTCCCTTCTTCTCCATACCCAAGATGAGGCGGGATTATTATTCTTCTTCTCTCCCCAGTGCAGACACCCAGCAGACCTTCATCCATCCCAGCAATGACATAGCCTTTGCCCACATAGGTGTCGTAGGTACGGTTCCGTGAGTAGCTGTGGGGAACATCTGTGTGTTAGCAAGGGCAGGTGCACTGCAGAGAACACAACAGGCTTACAGGAGGCCTGCAGCACCACTCTGACACCAGTTAGCATCGAGCACACTGTCATTAACTAGCACCAGAGAGGAAGGAGGCAATCAGTGAACCTAGGCCAGCAAAGTTTCAGCAGCATGCATCATTTTTTGCCCAGTTCTGTGCAAACCCGTTCCTTCTAGTCTTTGAAAGGAAAAGCTCACCTATGTGTTTTAGACTCCACAGAAAAGATGTCTGATGAGCAACTGGGAAAAAAAGGGGTTTGTCCTTTACATTTTCCTCTGTCCTGACTCTGCTTCAGTAAGTGTTTATCAACTAGATATGCTTTACATTCATGAGACACCCCTCAGACTATCATTTCACAGCCACAGCTATGCAGTCCAGTGACTACAAGTCAGAGCTGAGACCAACAGGTTCTCCTGGGATGCACAGCATTGAAATGAGTCATGAGAAGAGGAGAGTGCCAATTTTCTCTCTCCCTTCCAAGCCAGACAAATCCCTTGTACCTGGGCTGAAGGATCTGCTTCAACAACACAGGAAAAGATGCCTACAACAGCAAGCTGTGTTTATTACAAGGAGGTGCCTGCCTTCTGCCTTTCTCCAAGGCATGCCACACAAGGACACAAAGGTTTCAGTTCATCTTTACAAGGTAACTCTGGCAAAGAGCAAGACCAGTACAGACCCCAATACAATTCTGAGGTTAGTTCAACCGCTCTAAGTCCAGACAGCCCTGCCCAGGGGCAGTTCTGCAGCTGAATATTGCAGAGGGCAAAAAAAAACCTTGAAGGAAAAGCTGACTGAGCTCTTGAGGCCAGCCAGTCAGTGCTTTTGGCATGCTCCCTGTGCCATTGAGACTTGGCTTGCTGGACAACTCCAAGGCTTTCAGTAACTGTTGGTAACTGATCTGCGTCTTCCTGGACACTTGTTAGGTATTGGCCTTTCTTCTTGACTCTGCTGGAAGCCAGGGTGTGACCTTCTGATAAAGAAGCCCTCTATCAACTGTCAGCTCTTCAGAACGTTCTAGAGGCTGCTGCCTACAAAGCCTTTATTACTGTTTATTAACAACAACCCTAACACAAACACCACAGCCAAGAATTATTTCATTACCACAGACCACATCCACTTACATCTCCACAAATCTGAGCAGATGCTCCATAGAGAAGTTCTTCACTGAGAAGCTCTCAGAAGTTGTGAATTGAGGTCTGCAGACATAGCTGCTGGTCTGGTCTCTGGTTTCCCATCCTCCCACCAGGCTAGGCAGCTGAATCAGGAGGTCAGGGTTGACTCTGAACTTTACCACACCTCAAGTCCATTACATGAGCTATACAACTGCCTTCATGGGGAGCAGCATGCACAGCACACCATGCAGCTTTTGGTGACAAACTAATCATCATCTCCAGCTTACAGCACCTGTAGTAGTACTAAACATTTTTCCTTGAGTTTGCTTTCTAAAACACTTCACAGTGGCTCATTTTCAACTCTTTTTAGCTACTTGTGCCAGTTGTTCTGAAAGATGAAGTGGGAAAAAGTAAAGCATCACTCAATAAAGAGCAAAGAGAAGTGATAGGAAGCATTATTCACCATATCAAGTCCGTATGTGAGGCCCATGAATCCTTCTTCACGGAACACATGTTGTTGAATTCAGTCCTGAAAGGCATGAGCCTTCAAAATGTACTGTTTTCAAGAGCTGATGGAAAGGCTGCCCTCAGATCAGCTTCAAACTAGCCACTGTGTCCAGTTCTGGGCAGCTCAATTCAAGAGAGATGTTGAGGTACTGGCAGATGTCCAGAGAAGGGCAATGAAGCTAGTGAAGGGCCTGGAGCACAGCCCTGTGAGAAGAGGCTGAGGGAGCTTGGGATGTTTATCCTGGAAAAGAGCAGGCTCAGGGCAGACCTCATTGTTGTCTACAACTACCTGAAGGGAGGCTGTAGCCAGGTGGGGTTGGGCTCTTCTGCCAGGCACCCAGCAACAGAGCAAGAGAACACAGTCTCAAGTTGTGCCAGCGCAGGTCTAGGCTGGATGTTAGGAGGAAGTTGTTGGCAGAGAGAGTGATTGGCATTGGAATGGGCTGCCCAGGGAGGTGGTGGAGTTGCCGTGGCTGGAGCCGTTGAAGCAAAGCCTGGCTGGGGCACTTAGTGCCATGGTCTGGTTGACTGGATAGGACTGGGTGAGCTTGGAGGTCTCTTACAACCTGGTTGATTCTATAGTAACATCAGAAAAGGAAATAAAGCCTCAGCTTGAGCCTGAGGTAGGCAACATACTGCTGGTGCGTAACCCCAAATGCTGCTCTGCTCCTTGCAACATACCTGAAGCCAAGCCTGGCAGACAGCGATGAGATAAGAGGCTTAATGCAAATCAGAACGCTTCTCTTCCAACCTAGCTGATTCTATGATCACCACCCCTAGGTGGCATCTGTGGCCCTGTCAGGATACAAAGTAGGTCTTAGGCTCCCTTCCCATATTAAAAACGGGTTTGTGATTTGATTTTTCCCAAGGGGAGACACCAAACTCCACTCAACTATTTCAACAAGGAAGGAAACACAGAATTATCTTAGGATCTGTTGAGAAGTCAAAGTGGCAGTGGGCTGTGGGGGGCTGAATGGTTACCTGGAATCAAACAAAGTGCCATCCAGCAGCGTGCCATTGTAATGGTAGCGCACAAAGTCTCCCGTCTGGCTCCTGCGCTCACAGGACTCAGGCACCTGCTGGTTCTCAACTGCAATCCCATCTTTGGGGTTATGGAGATCCAGCAAAGCCACATCAAACACCAGGGAAGCTTGGCCAGGGATCTCCTTACCTACAAAAGTGTTAGAGTAGAAAACAAGTTAAGAAATAACAGGTGTTAGAGGAGCTGAAGTAGCCTGCACCTCCTGCTGGGCAGCAAGCAGCTCACCTCCCAAAAGAAACTGGCAGAACTGCTCCTACTCAGTCAGTTTTTGCTCCATCTGTGGGTTTGTCACTCACTTCTCCAACTCTGTCTTGTTCTCTCCCTACTGTGATGGCTCTGCCTCACTGAAAACTCTCTCAATATACAGCAGCTCCATCAGAGCAGCAGAGTTTAGCCTACCAGAACTCCCGGCACACTCCATGGAAGTGCATAAAATAACCATTACAGCACAACTTGGGACATCCACACTTCCCATTCTGTGCACAGCCACACAGCAGGGCACGTGCTGGAAGCTGAAGAAGGGTAAACTGAGTACCTGTGTGAAAAAGTACCTGTCAGAGAATGGCTCAGCTTGGAAAGGACTGCAGAGATCACCTGCTCCAGCTCCTCACCATGGGCAGGGACACCTCAGCTGGACTGCTGCTCAACGCCTCATCCAACCTGGCCTTGAATACTCCCAGGGAGGAGGCAGCCACAGCCTCCCTTGGGAAGCCTATTTCCAAGTCTCACCACCCTCCTACTGAAGAACTTCTTCCTAAGATCCAGTCTAACCCTGCTCTCCCTCAGATTCAAACCATTCCCCTTTGGCCTGTCTCTAGACTACCCTGATGAAAAGTCCCTCCGCAGCCTTCCTGTAGGATCCTTTCAGGCACTGGCAGGCAGCTCTAAGCCTTCTCTTCTCCAGGCTGCACAGCTCCAGCTCCCTCAGCCTGTCCTCGCAGCAGAGCTGCTCCAGTCTTTGGCAAATTATTTGAACAGCTTTTTGTTTCCCCACAGAACCATTTTTACCATCTCCTTCTTCTCCATATGCCAGGAAAGGTGGGATTGTGATGATGCGCTTCTCTCCGACGCACATTCCCAGGAGACCCTGGTCCATGCCAGGAATCAGCCACCCAATCCCCACATAGGTGTCGTAAGTTCGCATCCGGTTATGGCTACAAACCAACAAAGCAAGCACAAAGCAAATGATACAAGAAAAAAACAACAAGAAAAAGCAAAGAGACCAGACCAAAACACAGCCCCAGGGCAGGCAGCCAGAGGAGAGAACAACACGATCTATAAAAGCCCCGTGCACAGTACGCTGCCCCAAACCAGTGCTCCTCGATTACCAGGGGTTGGCTGGGCTCTGCTTGAGTGCTCAGCTATTCCAGGCCCCTGACAGGGGGGCTGAAAAGTGGCTCACAACCAGCTGGTGTTGAAGCATCATTTCCCATCAAACTTCAATGAAGTACCCAGGCTGTAAAACTAACTTCAATGAAGTACTCAGGCTGTAAAGCTTCATATCTCAGTCTGAAGCTGTCAGCAGCTGAACTGCATCACAAACTCTGCTTGTATCTAAGTTGAATAGCTACACTGTAGTGGTTCTAAAACTGCCCCTGTACTCTGCACTGGTTAGACCACACCTCGAGTACTGTGTTCAGTTTTGGGCCCCCCAGTTTAGAAGGGACATTGAAATCCTTGAGCGTGTCCACAGAAGGGCGACGAGGCTGGGGAGAGGCCTCGAGCACAGCCCTACGAGGAGAGGCTGAGGGAGCTGGGGTTGTTTAGCCTGGAGAAGAGGAGGCTCAGGGGTGACCTTATTGCTGTCTACAACTACCTGAGGGGTGGTTGTGGCCAGGAGGAGGTTGCTCTCTTCTCTCAGGTGGCCAGCGCCAGAACAAGAGGACACAGCCTCAGGCTGCGCCAGGGGAAGTTTAGGCTCGAGGTGAGGAGAAAGTTCTTCACTGAGAGAGTCATTGGCTACTGGAATGGGCTGCCCAGGGAGGTGGTGGAATCGCCGTCCCTGGAGCTGTTCAAGGCAAGATTGGACGTGGCACTTGGTGCCATGGTCTAACCTTGAGCTCTGTGGTGAAGGGTTGGACTTGATGATCTGTGAGGTCTCTTCCAACCCTGATGATACTATGATAGTTCTGCAGTTAAAAGCAGTACAGGCACAAGGAATGACATTTTGGAACAAGAAAGGGTCTGGGCTGGCAATGCTCAGCCAGAAATAACGTCCTGTGTCACTGGTTTGAGTCAGAACTGCTGTCCTGTAATCCCTGAATAAATTCTGACCCTCATACGATGCTATCTCTTGTTTCTTGTCTTTCTGGGCAAGTAGCATTGTCTCCCCAGTATACCCCAGTGCAGCAATGGTTGCAAGTGACACTGAATACCTAATAAAACAGACAAAGACACACAAGGCAGCTGCATACCTGGAGTCAAACAGGGTCCCATCTAGGAAGGTCCCATTGTAATGGTACCGGACAAAGTCAGACACCTGGACAGTCCGAGGACATTTCTCAGGCCTGAAGTAAGTCTGAACCTGCACCTGGTCCTCTGAGTTCCAGAGATCAATCAGAAGCACATCAAAATGGAGCACAGCATTTGGAGGGATCACACCAGCTGCAAAAATCAAAACCACCACCAGATTAATTTCCATTTTCTATAGGGCATCAGCAAAAGGAGAAGTAACTACACATTCCCTGAAGAAAACTCACCAGGTACAGCTTACTCTGTGTCTGTATCCCCCTGGCCCCTTGCAGTTACAGGATTAGGGGGAATCTGGCAACAGGAACTGGTATCAAATGTATCCATTAGGAAACTGCTGCCTCTGAGCCCGCAGAGCAAAGCTCCTTCTGGCACTGCCATACCTGGTGCAGCACTGCAGTGCCAAGACACAGTGAGGTAGACATCAGTAATCTACTAGCAAAGTTTGTTTGGTCAATATCATCTACTACCAGCAGCTTTTCCTTCCATATGAAGAGGCAGGCTGGAGCCATGAGCTAGGCTGTAGGTTTAATAAACAGCCCTGAGCGGGGGAGAACCTCTCAGAAATCCACAGAATCCTAGAATGGATCAGGCTGGAAAGGAGCTCAGAGCTCATCTCCTCCAACCTCCCCCACCATGGGCAGGACACCTCTCAGCTAGACTAAGCTGCTCAAGGGCTCACCCAACCTGGCTTTCAACACCCGCAGGGAGGAGGCAGCCACAGCCTCCCTGGGCAGCCTATTCCAGAGTCTCACCACCCTTGTATTCCTCCCTCAGCTCCAGTCTAACCCTGTTCTCCCTCAGCTTCAAACCATTCACAGAATCATAGAATAGTTTAGGTTGGAAGGGACCTCAAAGCTCAGCCAGTTCCAACTCCCTGCCACAGGCAGGGACACCTCCCACTACAACAGGTTGCTCAAGGCCTCATCCAACCTGGTTCTGAACACCTCCAGGAAGGTTGTGAATCTGATCACATTCTGTGATTCTGTCATCCACAACTTCCCTGGGCAACCTGTGCCAGTGTTTTCTCCTTGTCCTGTCTCTAGACACCCCTAAGCCTTCTTGCAGAATCCCTTCAGGTACTGGCAGGCACTCCTAAGGTCTCCCTGGAGCCTTCTCCCCTCCAGGCTGCACACCTCCTGCTTCCTCAGCCTGTCCTCACAGCAGAAGTGCTCCAGCCCTCGGCTCATCTTTGTGGCCTTCCTCCAGATTCGCTTCAACAGCTCTGTGTGCTTCTTGGTCACAGACCTGCAACCTCTACCCTTGCCTTCTGCGAGTTCACTCCCCCAGCGCCCTGCAGAGCCACGCGCAGAGGCAGCTGCTGGCCAGCCCCACGCTGCACTTACAGACTCCCTCGGTGCCGTAGGCGAGCCTGGGGGGGATCTTGACGTAGCGCCGCTCGTTCACGCACATTCCCACCAGGGCTTTGTCCATCCCAGCAATGAGCTGCCCTTTGCCCACAAACACGTTGAACGTGGATCCCCTGTCATAGCTAAAGGGGATAAAGCAGGTGGGAAAAAAAGGGTTAGCAGTTCATCCAGCCACCACTCCGTTGGGGTTTGGAGAGTTTGTCCTCCCTCTTGCCCCACTACTGCAATTTTATCGTGAGGCAGTTGCTAAGGGGAGGGGACAAATCTTAGGTGTTTCTGAGCTGTCATCCCAGCTCTCCTGGTCATTGCTGACCACCTAACTGAAACTAGCTGCTAGAATTCATAGAATGGTTCAGGTTGGAAGGGACCTCGAAGCTGAGCTAGTTACAACCTCCTGCCACAGGCAGGGACATCTCTCATTAGAACAGGTCACTCAAGGCCTCATTCAACCCGGCCTTGAACACCTCCAGGGAGGTTGTGGAGCATAGAATCACAGAATGTGATCAAAAAAATCTTGTAGAGTAGGGTTTTAGGTTGAACTTGGAGACCTTGAGGGGCTTTGCCAACCTGCATGTTTCTGTGACAGGAAAAAAGAAGCCTTTTTGAGTCACTGCTGTGAGATTTGCCAATTGGTTATTTATTTTCTCCAGCTGGTTACTTATTTTCTCCTCCACATTCCCAACTCTCATGTCATTAAGGGTTAAGACTTATGAGGAAAGCCTGAAGGAGCTGAGGCTCTTCAGTTTGGAGAGAAGGAGCCTGAGGGCTGCCCTCATTCATGTTTATAAAGCTGTCAAGGGTGAATGCCAGGAGGCTGGAGCCAGGCTCTGCTGGGTAATGCCCCATGACAGGACAAGTGACAACGGTGGAAGTTGAGGCATGGGGAATTCCATGGAAACATGGGGGAAAAAAAATTCACTGTGAGGGTGACAGAGTCCTGGAACAGGCTGCCCAGGGGGTTGTGGAGTCTCCCTCTCTGGAGATATTCAAAACCCACCTGGATGTGTTCCTGTATGACCTGATATAGGTGATCCTGCTCTGGCAGGGGGGCTGGACTGAGTGAGCTTTCGAGGTCCCTCCCAGCCCCTGACATTCTGTGATTGTGTGAAAAGTGAGGCATGTGCAGCCAACAGTCAGTTTACCAGATCAAGGATCTACTTCTCCAGCTAAACCATCTCCCACCGAGACCATGTGCAAGGTAAAAGCACTGCGGCTTGAATGATTTCAAGTCTTCCAGAGAGGCTGGAGAACAGCAGCATGAGCACAGCAGAACTAACAGCAGCTTATGTCCTTAGTCTGACCACCCTCAGCCTGCACAACGACCCCACTCTGCTGTGCCTGAATTACTGCTGCGCTCTCATTCTTGTTTCAGGTCCAGAGGAGAGCAAGAGACTGGGGATGGGGCTAGAGTGAAAGGCTGAGGAAGCTGGGGGTGATCAGGCTGTACAAGAAGAGACTTAGAGGGGACCTTAGCACTCTCTACAACTACCTAAAAGGAAGCTGTAGTCAGATAGGGTCAGACTCTTCTCCCAGGCAACTTGTGACAAGACAAGAGGGCACAGACTGATGCTGTGCCAGGAGAGGTTTAGGTTGGATGTTAGGAAGCACTTCCTAATGGAAAGGGGAATTAGGCACTAGGATGTACTTCCCAGGGAGGTGATGCAGTCACCATGCCCGGAGCTCTGTAAGAACAGAATGGATGTGGCACTTGGTGGCATGGTGTCAGGTTGTAGGCTGGACTTAATGAGCTCAGAGGTCTTTTCCAGCCTCCGTGATTCCAAGATTTTTTGGAAGCAAGGGACAAACACAGAGCAGGAAGCATTTCCAAAGCTTCAGACCTATTTTTAAGCTTCTACTGCTTCCATTTTCTCAAAATTCTTTTCCAATTCAAAGGACTCTCTTAACTTTTCCCAATAAAAAGGCAGCCCTATTGAAAAGAAAATCAGTACAAAAAGAAAATGCTTTTGCCTCTCTGCCTGCTGCAATATTCTGGAAAGCAGCCAGATATCTCTAGGGAAATGATGTCAAACTTTCCTTCAAAGACTGCACACATCACTTCCACAAGGAACCGAGACTCCTAACAGCCCCAGAGCCTCAAATCCCTCAAATACTTCACTGAGTGATCTCTGTTTGCTCCATCTTCTCCCTCCCCCCTCTCCTGGCAAACGTTTCCCTTAAAAGAAACAGCTTTCTATACAGAGCATTCACTTTCAGTGGCACAAATATTCCTGCTTCCAAGCAAGGATGGGAAAACATTTACCTTACCTCCTGAAAAATTCTACTCTCCACACAAAAGCCTATTTAAGATGTTAAGACTAATAACAGGTACTAAGAAATCCTCCCCCCTCCCAACGGTATTTCTCAGCGATTGACAAAGCTTGGCAGTACATCTGGGATGGACTTCAAACAGGAAGAGCTTTGTTGTTTGGGTTGGGTTTTTTTTCCCCCTTGACAAAAATCAAGGTACAATTAAGAAAACATTGATGCGAGGCAGGGAACTGAACAAAGCAGGGAGCAGCTCTTGCAGCGTTTCAGGACTGACTTTGCAGATTCCTTAGAACTAGACAAAAGTAGTTTTGGTTACTGGAATTTACCAAATCAACAGCAGATGACTAAGCAGTCAAACTCGAGCTTTACAATGCAAATCTTCTTATGGCCAAGGAAATAGAAATCCAAATATCAATGGGGGGGGGGAAGAAGAATCTGCAGACACATGAGTTAATTTATGTGGCACAGCCATGAGTACCAAGGCTTTGTCAGCAGCCTGTTAACAAGAGCAATGCTACCACCTTCTGCTAGGAAACACACAAAAAGCCTTTTAAACCTCAAGAACACTCTGCACTTTAATCACAGAATCCTAAAACCACAGACCCACACAATGGCTCAGGTTGGAAGGCACCTCAAAACTCATCTACTCCACCCTCCCCACCATGGGCAGGAACACCACTCAACTAGACTCAGCTGCTCAAGGCCTCATCCAATCCCACCTTGAACACCCCTAGGGAGGAGGCAGCCACAACCTATTCCCAAGTAAAACTGCTCTCAGTTTAACATCCAGAGTATTTTCTAGCCTCATTTCATAGTGCTGTGTGACTAAACTGATGCTGGTAAATACGTCCACAAACTTTAGAAAGCCCCAAACAGGTAGCAACTGGAACGGGCAGAAAAATGGGCCAATTGGCCAATTTATTGTAAAATTATTATCTTTGACTTGGATGTAGGGAAAAAGAATGGAGATTGTATGACAAATACTCCAAAATATTTCTTCCATCAAGCTACAGAACACAAAACCCTCCTAATTTCCCACCACCTTAACACAGCATGCCACTGCCCTCAATCTTAAATAAAGAACTTAGTGGATAACGAAAATGTTCATCAACACAAGCTGCCATCCAGAAAAACAACCACAGGCTGAACAGCTCAGATTTCTGCAGTGAAAGCAGACACAGAATCACAGAATCAGCCAGGTTGGAAGAGACCTCCTAGAACATCAAGCCCAGCCTAGCACCCAGCCCTGGCCAATCAACTAGACCATGGCACTAAGTGCCCCAGCCAGGCTTGGCTTCAACACCTCCAGCCACGGCCACTCCACCACCTCCCTGGGCAGCCCATTCCAATGCCAATCACTCTCTCTGCCAACAACTTCCTCCTAACATCCAGCCTAGACCTCCCCTAGCACAACTTGAGACTCTGTCCCCTTCTTCTGTTGTTGGGTGCCTGACAGCAGAGCCCAACCCCACCTGGCTACAGCCTCCCTTCAGGGAGCTGCAGACAGCAATGAGCTCTGCCCTGAGCCTCCTCTNCTGCTCTTAGCCACTCTGTCCCCAGCCTGTAGTGCTGCTTGGGGTTGTTGTGGCCAAAGTGTAGAATCCTGCACTTGGCCTTGTTCAATCTCATTCTAAATTTATACGTACAAATTTTGTATTTATTATTAAAATTTATACATCCAAACACTCAAGCTCAATAGCAATCAACCCTGCTGAGCAAGCACTCGGCAACATCAATGCTGTACTGCCCCAACAGCCTGCTCCTCTCTCAAATAATTGAGAGCCAAATAACAAAGAACTCAGAATTAAATGAGAGCCAACCCCCAGGGAAGCCCCTCCAGGTGCCCTGCCTCAGTGCAGAAACTTGCTGGCAAGACTCAGCAGACAAGCAAGCCCCAGCATGTGTCTGCAGGAACCAGAGCCACATTTCTGAGCACAAGGCTGGTTTGCCAATTGTCATACTTTTGTAAAGTGTATCCTCACACCTCCAGCTAAGGCTCCTTCTCCAACACTGTCACTTGCCAATGAATTCACTGTCCTTGCTGTGCTTCTTCACTGAGGCTGCACCAATGCCAGCTGAAATGCCAACAGCAAGCCACACTTCACCAGCACCTATCTGGAAAAAGAAGCTCTGCTGGCATTCTGGAGTACAGTCAGCTCCAGAGGAAGTGCTGAGCTGATTTAGGAGGACACTTAGTCCCCTAAGGCTGCAGACTTTCCTTGAAAACACAAAGGAAGATTACCGGGATTACTGCAAATACATTTTGGTTTTTCTTTCTGAGTAATACTTTGATCAGTGGCAATGAACAAAGCAAGAAAAAACAAACAAGCTGTCAGCAGCATCAGCATCCTTCACAGGCTCCTGATGCCACTATTTAGGTTTCCTGATCTCAAAAAACAGCAGGAAAGCAGCCAGGCCCTTTACCGCACATAGGTCACATCTATTCACGGGTAACTGAGCTAAGAATTTCTGTGTAAGCACAGCCTGGTAATTTCTGTGCTCCTCGCAAAGATAATGAATCAGAAACGTTTGCATTCGAGCAGGTTTGAGCCTGGAGAAGACAGAGTAAAGAGAGAAAGAAGTGGGCCAGAAATCGCTGAACGTTGTGGGAGGCTGGGACGCTGCAGGGGCTCCTGTTTACCAGGCTAACCGAGCAGCCTGACAGGCTTCTCTCCGGGAGCAGAAAGCTCCTGGTCAGCAGCTTGGGAAAGCAGCTGGAAGAACGCAGTTGAGATCCATCAAGGCACGCAAACTACTGCGGACTGGACTCATTCCCCACAGAGGTCTCACCCTCGTCTCCAGCAGTCATAACCCATCTCTCGGCGCTTTCAGGCGTTCGCTCCCACAGTGGCTATGTGTGTCCTGCGTTCGCACTTACAAAACACAGCTTGCTACTGGCCTGCTTCCAACCGGTCACCCCACAAGTGCTCGCAGGGCACAGCCGGGAAGCGCAGTGGGATATGGACCGAACTTCACCACCATCACCTCCGACCATTCACGAAAAACCCCTTGCAGAGCCACTACCACCTCCGAACCCTCGTGGGGACAAGCACCGTTCGCTCCTGTCCCCTTCCCAGAGCGCACCCTCACAGCAGCCCAGCGCCGAGCGGGCTGCGGCCCGGGGACGGCGCTGCTCGCCGAGCCGGCGGCGATCGCAAACCAGACCTGGAGTCGAAGCGGGTGCCGTCGGGGAAGGCGCCGAGGTAGTGGTATCGCACGAAGTCGCCGGGCCGCACGGCCCGCGGGCAGCTCTCGGGCACGAAGCGCTGCTCGATGCTGAGCTCGGTGCCGTCCCCGGGGGGCTCGGCGGCGGGCACCGGCGGCGCCTGGCACGCCGCCCAGCTCACCAACAGCGCTGGGAACAGCAGCACCGCGCCGGGGCCAGGGCCCCGCCGCCGCACGGCCGCCGGCCCCGCCATGGAGGGACGGCTGCGGAACAGCCGCAGGGCGCGTTCGGGGAGGCGAGGGGAGGGACGCAGAGGCAGAGGAAGGCTCCCGGCCCGCCCGCTCCTCCTCCCGCCGCTGCAAAGTTGCAAACGTGGATGAAGAGTTCGGAGCCGGGACGGGGGAGGAGCAGCCCCGGCGCCAGCTCCCCCCACCCTACCGGCGGGGCTGCGCAGTCCGCAGCAGGGGAGCAGCCCTGCCACCCCCATCCCCTCCCGTCCGTCCCCACCCCGTTCCCGGGCAGGCGGCGCTGCGACGTGGCGCTGCCCCGGCCACCCTCCCAACGGTACGCTGGTCATCGGAGCGACCAAGGTCTCCAGCAGCCTTGAGTTAGCCAGGTGCTAAAGCCAGGAGGAGCAAAGCGCCAGGGCAGCTGAGCCAGCAGAAGTATTTCATGCCACAAACCTCACGTCCAATATAAATTGGTGAGTTTGCCGTGGACAAGCTCAGCTCCTGACGAGCACGACCCTCCAAGGGGCGCCAGGCATCATCCTGCCCTCCTGTTTGCTGTGACCGCCGTGCTTCGGCTCCAGCCGGAGTGCTCGCAGTGCTCGACACGGGAGTGCACAGCTCACCACCACTGGTACCTTGGCTGAATACAGCCGTGTGAACTTCCTATTCGTATTAACAGTAGGATTTAAATGTGATTAAATTTCTTTCCATTTCAACCCACGGTTCTCCTTTCCTTTGCCCAGCTCCCGAGCACCCAGTCCTCAGATATTTATAGACATTGATCAGGTCCCCTCTCAGCCTTCTCTCCAAACTAAACAGCCCCAGGGCTCTCAGTCTCTCTGCATAGGGCAAGATGCTCAAGTCGCCTAATAACCCTTGTGAGTCTCCACTGAACTCTCTCCAGCAGGTCCCTGTCTCTCTTGAACTGGAGAGCCTGCTCACAACACTGAAAGCAAACACATTAAAAGAAGTTCCAAAAATGTTCCACTTCATATCAAAACTCCACAGCTACAAGTTTATCATGGAGTAGAATCATAGAATCAACCAGGTTGGAAGAGAACTCCAAGCTCATCCAGTCCAACCTAGCACCCAGCCCTAGCCAATCAACCAGACCATGGCACTAAGTGCCCCAGCCAGGCTTGGCTTCAACACCTCCAGGCATAGTGACTCCACCACCTCCCTGGGCAGCCCATTCCAATGCCAATCACTCTCTCTGGCAAGAACTTCCTGCTAATATTATGTTAGCATCTACTACTTGTCATAGACGTGTGCTGTCACAGGCACCTGCAACACCCTCTCAGGGAAAACTTTGCAAATGACATAAAAAAAATAAATAACCTGGCAAACACCACCAAGACACCAGCATCCAAGAGCAATCAGCATCCCAGACAAGCAGTTGTCCCTTCCTCCCACTTTGACCTTGCATTCACTGGTGAGAAGGAACTTAAGTTCATTCTCCATTATTCCAACTGATAGCAGTAAAGAAGCATGGAAAAGCTAAGGATCTGCAGGTGAAACCCAGAGCAAGACGAAGTTAAATACCACAGTGTCTTTGAAAAGCAGTGAATTTTATGGCTGCATTTCAACCAGTTGCCCCAAACCTGCAGACACACCTGGGAATAGAACTTACTTAGTAAACATCAATAATAAGATTTTGTTATTGATAAATTAATTCAGTATCTGAAGGGGGCTACAAGAAAGCTGGGGAGGGACTTTTTAGGCTGTCAGGTAGTGATAGCACCAAGGGGAATGGAACAAAGATGGAAATGGGGAGATTCAGACTGGATGTTAGGAAGAAGTTTTTCACCATGAGGGTGGTGAGACCCTGGAAGGGGTTGCCCAGGGAGGTGGTAGAGGCCTCATCCCTGGAGGTGTTTAAGGCCAGGCTGGATGAGTCTCTGGCCAGCCTGATCTAGCATGAGGTGTCCCTGCCCATGGAGGGGGGATGGAACTGGCTGATCCTTGTGCTCCCTTCCAACCCTGACTGACCCTATGATTATACAAGTACAATTCACACTCAGGGACTTGTGAAAAGAGACTACTAAAAGCAGGGAAGGTGGTGGGACAACAGCTCACAGGCCCAGCTCCCTGTTCTTTGTGCATCTATCACCCAGCTCCACCACTCCAGCAACAGAAGGGATGCAGCCAAATGAAATGTTTCTAAAGTGCTTTCAAAAATGCTTTGGTATAGTATTGACAGACTGCTAGGAAATGGCTGCTGCTCTATGACCTAATTAGCATCTCAGGCAGCTATTTAAATATAACCAGATTTGTGGTTACAAGTCACACCTTAAATCCAACAACTTCACCTTCCAAATCAGCCCTGCAAATCATCCCTTAAACAAGCTGTGTAAATTGTCTGGTGATTGCCTAGACTTAACCAGCACATCTTGATTCTGGCTTTATTTTCCTAAGAACCACCCATAGTTCATCACTGAAGTATGTTGATACAACCAACGTAAAGATAAAGCTTACCCTGCACTTGGCACTGTCTTTGGCCAGGCAATGGCACAGCCTTTATTTATGCCTATTTATTTAACAAGTTCTGTGTTTTCAAAACAATTCCTTGGACTCTACTATTTATGCAGTTTAGTCCTCATTACTCATCACCTCTGTCAATAACAGTTCTCCACTTCTCATGCAATCACCATTGCCTCAAGACTGCTGCAAGCATTACCCACTTCATTAACTCCTAAAAGAGCCTCCTGCCTGTTCCCCGCTACACAAACCTGCCTGCTGCTTGTCTCCACTCCCTTCACATGCAACATGTGCCTCTCCAGGAGCACACACACTAAAAGTCACTGTCAGCCAGGGAAGTGCAGTTGCTGTCATCAGAGTTTTGTTCAGGAAGCACAAAGGCAGCAGAATGCAAAAGCTGTGCAGAATCTTCCTTAGAATCATAGAATCAGCCAGGTTGGAAGAGACCTCTAAGCTCAGCCAGTCCAACCTAGCACCCAGCCCTGGCCAATCAACCAGACCATGGCACTAAGTGCCCCAGCCAGGCTTGGCTTCAACACCTCCAGGCATAGTGACTCCACCACCTCCCTGGGCAGCCCATTCCAATGCCAATCACTCTCTCTGCCAACAACTTCCTCCTAACATCCAGCCTAGACCTCTCCTAGCACAGCTTGAGACTGTGTCCCCTTGCTCTCTTGCTGGTTGCCTGGCAGAAGAGCCCAACCCCACCTGGCTACAGCCTCCCTTCAGGCAGTTGTATAAAAGTGATTTGAAGTATTTGCTGTTTTTTTTTCAAGGCACACACACCTACCACCACACTCTCACTTGTGTACCTGGATGTTTGAACATTAACCTAGGCTCTCCAGAAGCATTTTTGGGGGTGCTGCTCATTATCAGATAGCCTGTTCTTCAGTCAGCCCAAAACCCAGCAATGACTAACACACCATCAGCAGAGGGATAAGCACAGACATGCCTAAAGCTCCTGGAGGAGCTGGTACTGGAGGGATGAGACTTGAAAATATAGTACAGCAAAGGTCCATTCCCTCTTTGAAAACTTAGCTCTCAGGAATGTCACAGATTAGGCATTAAATGAGGATTGAAGCATTAGGATTCATGCCTTTGCATGTCCTTTTGGGGAATGTTATGTGCCTCATGTGACAGTCAGGGGGCTGCAGCTGGGAGCTACACTCTAGCAAACTGAAATACATCTCAAGGGTTTGATGCTGTTAACAAACCTTTTGATGGAAGTAAAATTCCAGCTCTCTTTGTGTATCCCAGCACTATTACTATGGAGCTCTTCACACAGAGGGGATAGTCAAGAGACTGAGTGCCAAGAAAGCAGATATGAAAATTCCATCTTACCCTGCTGGCACAACTGAGTCTTAGAAGCACTGAAGAAAGCTGAGGAGCATGTTGATGAGTCATTTCACATGAAGATTAATGGGGGGTTATTCTGCCCCTGTACTCAGCACTGCTCAGGCCACCCCTTGAGTGCTGTGTCCAGTTCTGGGCCCCTCAAGTCAAGAAAGATGTTGAGGTGCTGGAAGGTGTCCACAGGAGGGCGCCAAAGCTGGGGAGGGGCCTGGAGCACAGCCCTGTGAGGAGAGGCTGAGGGAGCTGGGGGTGTGCAGCCTGCAGCAGAGGAGGCTCAGGGCAGAGCTCATTGCTGTCTGCAACTACCTGAAGGGAGGCTGTAGCCAGGTGGGGTTGGGCTCTGCTGCCAAGCACCCAGCAACAGAACAAGGTGACAGTCTCAAGTTGAGCCGGGGAGGTCCAGGCTGGATGTTAGGAGGAAGTTGCTGGCAGAGAGAGTGATTGGCATTGGAATGGGCTGCCCAGGGAGGTGGTGGAGTTGCTGTGCCTGGAGGTGTTGAAGCCAAGCCTGGCTGGGGCACTTAGTGCCATGGTCTGGTGGGGCTGGCTGAGCTTGGAGGTCTCTTCCAACCTGGCTGATTCTATGATTTATCCTTCCATTTCCATACCTGTATAACTGTAGAAAAGAGTAACTCTGAAGCGGAAGTAACCACGAAGGAGTGTTCCTGGATGTCATTCAGTGGCCCAACTAGCATGATGGAATACAAACATACAGGCTGCTAGCCCACCACAGGAACACATTCTTCTGGTATATTTGGCATGAGGTTCAACAGTCCAGCATCAGAATTCCTCTCTCATTCCAGTCAGAGCCACTCCTGGGGCAGCTTGCTTCATTGCTGTGTTAATCTTTCTGCATCATCCTCTTGAGATAGGCAGGAAAAGAAGGAGGCCTAAAGTGTGAGTTCCCATTCATTTCTTTCCAGTTACCTAGAAGGAAACTGTTGGTAAGTGGACACATGGCAAGTAGGTTAACCTTCAAGAGGTGCAAACTCTGGATAGTTCTGACTAGAACTACAGTTAAGTGGCAACTGCTGTTGAGCATGGAACTAAACAAGCAGCTATTTGAGCAGAAGAGTCTTCCTGTTGAGTGGAGGTGGCCAGCAGAACCAAGAATCTTTGCCTGAGGCTTTATAAATTGTATTTTTTTTTTTTTTATCACTTCAGTTTCTGTAAGCCACCAATAAACACTGGAGCCTTTGCAGGCAACTCAACCAGTGCTCCACTGGAAAGTTGGCAGCTCAGAAGGGACATACCAATGGCAGATGAAAATGAATTTGTGCATTCCACTTGATACACTGGGCATCATTTAAATGGGAACTGTTTTATCAGTCACTATATTGTGGAGGCAAGAAATTCAGGGAAGGAATTTGCTTTGCAAGGGAAAAGTTCTTGCAAATTGATCTCTGATTGAAGAATATAGCCAAAGCTCAAGAGAAGGAATTTCCTGCAGCTATGAAGGAACCCTGGCTGCCAGGCAAAAAAAAAATAATCTAGCCCTGATCCCCACTGTGTCAGCAGCAAAACTCCTGCCAGCTTTGATGACAGGGGGACTGTAACCATTAGGGGTTAAGCAGCAGTATATATATAGATTTAATACACGAGGAAAACTGAATCTGGAATAATTATCATCCCTGTAATGGAAGGTTCAAATTGCAGCAGTCCTGACTCAACCTCTCATCTGTCAAAAACAGATAAATAGAGATTTCATTGCATCTGGCTGCTTCCTATGAAACAAGAGCCCTGCTCACTCAGCTTGGGCACAAGAGATCTCCCAGAGAATAGTACATTTTGTAAGACCCTGGGAGACTGTCCAAGGGTTGTCAGCCAAAGATCTCCCTTCCCTACTGTTGTTATATAACCTGCTGCTAGCATCTGAGTGCTCCTGCTACTCACAGAGTTCCCACATATGCTCAGCCTTTACTCAGGCAAAGTTCCTTGAAGGCTACTTGAGACTTTGCCTCTGTAATGATGCTCCTGGAGCCTTCTATGAAGAGAAGAAACACCATGTCAGGTGCATGTCCTAAAATGCAGTGCTCTGTTGAGAGTGTACTACACACACTCAGAAGCAGCCTCCCTTGTGAAAGTGTCAGGGGCACAATGCAAATATCTGTGTGCATTCAGAGACATTTTGCATTTGTTTAGAAAGATCATAGAATAGAATCAACCAGGTTGGAAGAGACCTCCCAGCTCATCCAGACCAACCTAGCACGCAGCCCTCTCCAATCAAACAGGCCCCTGCCTACAGCATTGTGTTTGTGTGTCTCAGAAAGAAATACAGCTTCCAGTGCTCATCCCTACTCATGCACTCACAGTGAAGCTCAAACAATGTTATTGGTTGAGAACATTAATCTCAAATGCTTTTTTCCACTGCATCTGAAAGGTGGAACACAAATGGCAGGTGGTCCCCACCAACCCAGACATTAGCCTGATGGTTTTTCTTCCCTATGACATAGGAGCCACCATCACTGAATACCAAGGAGGGAACTGAATCCAAGTCTCTCACTGCCAGCACTTGCAATTCAATCACAAGCTGTAACTTCTCTGTAAGATAGGCTGTCAGCAGCTCTCTTTCCAGCTGAGCTGGTTCTCAAGTGGTTGTAGAGCCACTACTGTTCTAAAGTAGTCTTCCCTGAGGTCAGAAATGGTCCACATACTAGAATGCATTCTGAATGTCTCCTACCAGCTCGCTTCAGGCAGCTGTGGGCTGGCCATGCTGGATTTCAGCTATGATCTGCTCAGCCTGCTGCTGCTTCTGGATCCCATTAGGAGGTGCTTCACTTCCCACAGAGCCCAGCACGGGTTCTGGATTCCTCTCCTGTGCGTAATATCTGACATGTAATCAGAAACAGATCCTGACCCAGAGCTCTAGCCAGCCAAAAATGGAGAAAAACAGATTGGCTGACATCCTGCCCGGGTCTACTGATGCCCATGGGACAACATCTATGTGAATTAATTCGGCCCCATTATCATCACTTGAAGCAGCACCACAGCTGCAATGTTGAGCTGCTTGTAACAGAGTTGTAGTGGCTATTCTGAAACATATGGGCCCTTCAGACACCTCACCTTGTGCCACACTGCATGTTTCTGCTTAGAGGTTTGGGGAAAGCTGCAATTACAGCACCATCGCAGTCAGCTCTCAGAGTACGACAACATCACCCCCAAAATTAACCTCTTGAAACGTCTGAAGCGCTGCAGTCAAGTGAAGGGAAAACAAAAAGCCTTCAAACAAATGTCCTGCTAAGGACAGGGAATCAGATTCTCAGCTAACATAAACCTTTCAGAACAGATTTAAGCAACTGGCAGATAACACTGAGAATCTTCACTCCAGAATAAATAAAACTCAAATTAAGTTACTTTTTTTCCCCCCTACTGTTTACTCCTTCACAATTGATTTTGTTTTGAGCTTCCCAAGGACTCCCAATCTCCTGCAACAGCCACAAGAATCCAAAGGTTTCCTCAGCAAAGGAGGAAAAAGCCTCTGGAGGTACTTAGAGTTTTAAAGAACCTCCTCCTATTAAAAATGGGGGCACAAAAAGCCTGATCTCTCAGCTAGATAATTCTGAGCCAGGTAATAAAGTTAATTTCAGCTGAGGAAATGCACAAGAAAATTATTTGTATCAAACCAAAGTGCAAATTTAAATCACTGGGGCTGAGCAGATTTACAGACTTACTTCATTCTACTTTCATAGAATCAAGCAGGTTGGAAGAGACCTCCAAGCTCAGCCAGCCCAACCTAGCACCCAGCCCTGGCCAATCAACCAGACCATGGCACTGAGTGCCCTATACAGGCTTGGCTTGAACCTCCAGGGATGGTGACTCCACCACCTCCTGGGCAGCCCATTCTAATGCCAATCACTCTCTCTGGCAAGAACTTCTTCCTAACATCCAGCCCAGACCTCTCCTGGTGCAGCTTGAGACTGTGTCCCCTTGTTCTGGTGCTGGTTGCTTGGTTTCCACGTGCTCCATTACGTTACTGTGATGAAGAGCATTACACAAGTGCCCTGACCTGCTCACAACTGAGGGCCTGGATGTACAAGCCACCAGGATGCAAAACACACATCCAATCAGGAGGGTAAAACACTACAGACTGTCCCTCTGCCTCCACCTGCAATCCCACACCCTTGGTGAGACTTGATTCCTGACTTTGTCATTATTCTATCAAGGCTACAGTCGCTGACTCTGAGGTCATCTAAGCCAAGTTCCTACCTACTCTAAACTGGCAGAACTCCTACATCAGTCAAGTTAGGACAGTCAAAGGTGCATGATCTAGACTGATGTGGTTTCTGAAGAACCTCTGTATTTTTGGCATTGCATATACCCCTCTCAAACAACCCCATTCATGAACTCAAAACTCTCTATCTTGCAGTTAATCTGGTTTTCCCCCACTGTCCTAACACGTTGGAAAGCTGTTCCAGAGTCTGACTGCCCTGTTGATTTGAAAACTTGAAGTAGAAAGCACTCAAAAATAACAAAACACAGGAATGAAAAGGGGAGGGCCAACCTCTCTATGACATCACTTGCATTTGCTTCCAAAATAAAGTCTCCATTCAGCAGGCACCAGCCCAGCTGATTACTCCTAGAACTATTGCCATTTCTCTACATGGAGTAAAAAATGGATCCTGTATCTCATCTAAGTTATTTCAGATATTAAAGTGCAGTTGCAACACCTAAAAAATATTTCTCCTGCCTCAGAAAACATGACCATGTAAGGGACTGCCTGTGATTTGACACCTTGCCACAAGCTAGCAGCAAATCCTTCAGCCTCCAGCAAGCACCAGGACATCTTCTTAAGGTGTTCCATAGTGGACTACCTTCAACCACATCTACCTCGTACTCTGTGTAGACACACAGCTATTAACTCAGATCAACAAAGGAATTGGGTTTTGCCTTTAAGCCTTTAGGTATGAGGTCATCATTGTGTTTTGCACCTCAGGTCAGCTGCTGTGATCTGCCATTTCAACACAGGGCAACAGCTCAGCCTCTTCTTCTCAGATTAGGCCCAAAGAAAGGCTCTCAGTAAAACTCCACAGAGTCCCACTCCTAAGCAAAACAGACAAGCTAAGGCACATGGGAGGAATGAAAAACATTACCTCATATCTTCAACACCATCTTGGCCAGATACATATGCTGGAATTCATTTATGAAGAGCAGAAGCTGGGATTTTTGGAGAAGCAGAGCTGCAAGATGAGGTCTCTGCTGCTGAGCACTGTGCTGTGCTAGAATGGCTGCTGCGTTCTTTCCAGGCCCAACAAACCTGCCAAATTCAGTGCATGAAAAAAAGACCATAATCAATATTACCTTTCAGTGGCAAGACATACAGAAGTTGGAATGATTTGGATTGTTGGTTTTTGGTTTTTTTTTTTCCATCTTAAAATAAGCACCAAACCCCTGCAAGAAATGGCGAGGGAATTATCTGTGAGAAAGTAGTTCCCTGGGGTCTGAAGTTGCATTCAGCTGTCTGGCTCCCATTGTAACCAAGAAACAAGATACATGACCTTGCATTCCAAATGTGTGCCCAAGTGGCCAGGAGAGCCAATGGCATCCTGGCCTGGCTCAGGAGCAGTGTGGGCAGCAGGACAAGGGAGGTTCTTCTGCCCCTGTGCTCAGCACTGCTCAGGCCACACCTTGAGTGCTGTGTCCAGTTCTGGGCTCCTCCACTGCAGAGATGTTGAGGTGCTGGAAGGTGTCCACAGGAGGGCGCCAAAGCTGGTGAGGGGCCTGGAGCACAGCCCTGTGAGGAGAGGCTGAGGGAGCTGGGGGTGTGCAGCCTGCAGAAGAGGAGGCTCAGGGCAGAGCTCATTGCTGTCTGCAGCTACCTGCAGGGAGGCTGTAGCCAGGTGGGGTTGGGCTCTGCTGCCAGGCACCCAGCAACAGCACAAGGGGACACAGTCTCGAGTTGTGCCAGGGGAGGTCTAGGCTGGATGTCAGGAGGAAGTTCTTTCTGGAGAGAGTGATTGGCATTGGAATGGGCTGCCCAGGGAGGTGGTGGAGTCACCATCCCTGAAGACGTTGAAGCAAATTCTGGATGAGGCACTTAGTGCCATGGTCTAGTTGATTTGCTATGGCTGGATGAGCTTGGAGGTTTCTTCCAACCTGGTTGGTGCTATGAGTCTATGAAGTAAGTAACATTTTACCAAGTAGCAGCTAAAATAATATTCAAGTAATGCTCATTAAAGAACATTACATTGTTGAATAAATTTTGGCTGCTCTCCCTAACCCGAGATGCTCCTCAGCTCCATCCTTAACCATCCCTGAGGCTTCAGTGCAGGAGGTGATCCTCTCAGCCTGCTCCACACCATAGCCAGAAGGACGACAAAGTGCATCAGTGTATAGGTGATACCCCCCCACACCAGTAACTCCTAAGGACCAAAACATGGCTGCAACACATTGTATGCTCCAGTCTCAGATTGTAATCACCTCAGTGGACTGAAGGGACAGCCTGAAGAAACCTCCTGAAAAAAGAGAATCAGAAGTCCTAAGGCTACCCCAGATGATATTGATAAAGAGGTTAAAATATCTCATTAATAGAAAGGTCTGAGGATTGAGGCATGGCCAAGAGCTGCAAAATAGCAACTTGTGTGAGGGCTTTAGGGGCAATGGATGGTCCTTATATGTCTAATGTCTTAAATGCACCACAAGTGCAATTAATAACTGTCCATATTCAGTCCCTAGCAAGGGCTAAACTACAGCAGTTGCTTTATCAACCAATGACCCCACCCCAGCTGATAACAGGGAAAACACAAAAGCCACTCAGGGGATGAAATTAAAACGTATCTAATGAAACAGCAAAGCTAATTGTGATGCCACCACAAAACATACAAAGTAATACTCACCTCATAGAATCAACCAGCAAATGTACAGTAGCCACACAAAAAAAGGAAGATAATCCTTCAGAGCAGAATGGTAACCAGGTCCCTCCAAGGACTAACAGAAAAAAAGGAGGAGTAGGAAGAGCTTCCCTCCTTAGCCAACTTCCCCCTTTATACTGAGCATTACTTTATGGGATGGGATACACCTGTAGCCAACTCGGGTCAGCTGTCCTGGTTGACTCCAAACTGCTAATGGCCTGTAGACCACAACTGGTCTAGGATTCTGTCCCTCCTAAACCAGGATAATAACCTAATACAACAGCTACAGGTACAGTAAGAGATAATGAACCACCTGACCGGTAGCCATTCGGTTTGTGTTCGAGCACTGCCATCTGGAATTACCACCTACAGCACATTACTGGGATGCTTTTAGGACAGGTACTGCA
Source organism: Tricholaema leucomelas (assembly GCA_013400475.1). Classification (NCBI taxonomy): domain Eukaryota; kingdom Metazoa; phylum Chordata; class Aves; order Piciformes; family Lybiidae; genus Tricholaema lacrymosa; species Tricholaema leucomelas. The sequence continues at coordinate 1,322,828 of WAAF01007245.1, read as the reverse complement.
ACTGGCCCAGGAATCATTAAAACACCTAACCCCACAAAAGCAGACATAGGGTTAAAAGAGAGTACTACAGACCCCCTGCTAGCGAGTGTGGTGCATACGTTAAAGATAGTGTCTCAGTTCATGTGGTGCAATAGGGCAAAGAGGTTCCTGTACACTGGATGTTGATGCTGGGGGGATATAGGCAAGGAGAAGGAAGAGTAAATGTTGGACCCTTTTTGGCTAACCTACTACTGTATTCCTCTGGGGCTAGCCACAGATTAACAGCATGGTTTGGGTTGGAAGGGACTTCTAAAGGTTTAGTCTGACCCCCCTGGAGGGAGCAGGGACATTCTCCATTACCCCACGTTGCTCTGAGCCACATCCGACCTCACTTGAAATGGGGCTTCTCTGGGCAACCTGAGACAGAGTTTCATCATCCTCAAGCATAAAAAAGATAAATTATTCCTTCTATCTAGTCTAAATCACTCCTCTTTTGGTTTAAAACCTGATTAAAACCCCTTGCCCTGTCACAACAGGCCCTGCCATTCTGTCCCCAGCTTTCCTACAGGCAGGGGCCCTCTAAGTGCTGGAAGGCCTCAGTAAGATCTCATGGGAGCCTTCTCTGGGCTGAACAGCTCCAAGTCATAAAATCAGGCAGGGCTGGAAGGGACCACAAGGATCATAGAATATTTTAGGTTGGAAGGGACCTCAAAGCTCATCCAGTTCCAATCCCCTGCCATAGGCAGGGACACCTCCCACTAGAGCAGGTTGCTCAAGGCCTCATCCAGCCTGGCCTTGAACACCTCCAGGGAGGGAGCAGCCAAAACCTCTCTGGACAACCTGTGCCAGTGTCTCACCACCCTCACTGCAAAGAACCCTTTCCTAACATCCACTTCGAATCTCCCCTCTGCCAGTTTAAACCCATTCTGTCATTACAAGACCTTGTCAATAGTCCCTCCCCACCCCTCCTGTAGTCCCCTCAGATACTGCAAGGCCACTCACTTGTAAGGTCTCTTCGAAGTCTTCTCTTTTCCAGGCTGCAGAGCCCCAACTCTCTCAGCCTGTCCTCGTAGCAGAGCTGCTGCAGGCCTCTGAGCACCTTGGTGGCCTCCTCTGCACTGGCTCCAACACTTCCATGTCCTTCTTGTGCTGGGGGCTCCAGAACTGCACCCAGGACTGCAGGTGGGGTCTGAGGAGAGCAGAGCCAAGGGGCAGAATCCCCTCCCTTGCCCTGCTGCCCACACTGCTCTTGCTGCAGCCCAGCACAGGGTTGCTGTCTGGGCTGCACTCACACTGCAGGCTCCTGTTCAGCTTTTCATCACCCCAGGCCCCCAGGGCCTGTTCCTCAGGACTGCTCTCAGCCTGGAGCTGTGCTTGGGATTGCACTCACTCAGGTGCAGGACCTTACACTTGGCTGTGTTGAATGTCATGATGTTGGCCTGGGCACAGCTCTGCAGCCTGTCCAGGTCCCTCTGGCTGGATCCCTGCCCTCTAGCAAGTCGACTGTGCCACACAGCTTGGTGCCATGTGCAGACTTGCTGAGGGGGCACCGATTCCTCTGTCCACGTCCCTGACAGAGATGTCAAACAGATGTCAGACATCACCATTGCTCCCTTTCCACAGCCTGTAACCTAATGTCTCTCACTAAAATACTCCCATTAGCCTGGAGCCAGCACGCCGGGAGCGGCCAGGGCGCCCGAGGGCTGCGCGGGAGTGCCCTCTGCGGCAGGCCGCGCCCGCGGAAGCGCAGGGCCCGCGGTACGAAGGGCCGCGGCGTGGGGCGAAGGCGGCGTGGGGCGAAGGCGGCGCCACCCGCCGGGCCAGGCCAACGGCGCCGAAGGCAGGCCCCGCCCGGGAGGGGAAGTGAAACCGAAATGCGCAGCGGGGAGGGCGGGGAGGAGGCGTTGCCGCGGCCTCGCCGGTCGCAGGGGTCTGCCCCGCCGCGCCGATGTCCCACAGGGCGCGAAGGGGGCAGGAGGAAGACGAGAAGGAAGAGGAGGGAGCGGCGAGGGGCAGCCGGGCGCGACCTAAAAGCCACGCGGAGCCCGCGGCCGGCGGCGGCAGGACTCATGAGCGGCATGAGAGGAAACGGAAGAGGCAGGAGGCGCAGCAGCTCCAGAAGCTCCAGCACCTGGAGTCCTTGTAAGGAGCGGAGGAGGGGAGGCCGCCCGGGGCTTCCCGCCCCTCTCTGGGAGGCCGGAGGGCGCCGAGGCCCCGCTCTGCCCTGAGCGCGCCCACGCCGGCATCGGGAGCCCCTTTCTAGCGGGACTTACTCGGCTTTATGTCCCCGGGCGCCACGGAAGGCAGGGGCCCGGTCCCTTCCCGCAGCGGCTGCTGTAGCTCCATCCCCTGTTAGAAACACGGCCCCCGTCTAGCTGTAGGCGGATTTGTGCTCGGCGCTAGCAGCGCCGTGCTCCCCGCGGGGCCGCCCGCACTGCTCTTTGGTGTCTGGAACAATCCGCTGGGAAAAAATAGGTTTTTTCCAGGCTCCTGGAAGTCTGGGATTGGCAGCATAGAAGCCATAGTCGTTCGGCCCGTTTGCATTAGAGCGGGTTACCAAAAAACCCAGCCAACCAAACAGCAACAAAGAAGGTTTAGGAGTTGCCAGGTGACTCCATCGGTACCCCTGTAAAAGGGTTTTTATGCTCTTGCACTGAAAGGGGTTTCATGGAATAAGCAGATCATAAGGGTCACAGGAAGGTGTGGTTGAGGGAGGTGATCCTGCCCCTCTACTGCGCTCTGCTGAGACCCCACCTGGAGTACTGCATCCAGCTCTGGAGCCTCCGTGACAAGAGGGATGTGGAGATGCTGCAGTGTGCCCAAAGAAGGGCCAGGAGGATGCTCAGAGGGCTGCAGCAGCTCTGCTGTGAGCACAGACTGAAAGAGTTGGGGCTGTGCAGTCTGGAGAAAAGGAGGCTCCCAGGTGACCTTCTTGTGGCCTTCCAGGATCTGAAGGGGGCTACAAAAAAGCTGGGGAGGGACTTTTTAGGCTGTCAGTGAGTGCCAGGACTGGGGGGAATGAAGCAAAGCTGGAGGTGGGGAGAGTCAGCCTGGAGGTGAGGAGGAAGTTGTTGAGCATGAGAGTGGTGAGAGGCTGGAATGGGTTGCCCAGGGAGGTGGTTGAGGCCCCATGGCTGGAGGTGTTTCAGGCCAGGCTGGCTGAGGCTGTGGGCAGCCTGCTCTAGGGTAGGGTGTCCCTGCCTGTGGCAGGAGGCTTGGAACTGGCTGCTCCTTGTGGTCCCTTCCAACCCTGACTGATTCTATGAATCTGAGTTTTGCCTTGGTGGGAGTAAAATTCTGTTTGTTACTAAGTGCACTAAAGAAGCATTTGAAAAGTTAATGTTCCCAAGACCATTTCCTGGTGTCTTGGCATTTAGATCCTAAGCAGATGCTCTTTCCCAGTTGCTGTGCTCTGTTTAGCACCTGCTTGCTATTTGGTTTCTTTTATTTTTACTAATTCTTGTCTATCCACTGTTACTTAGTGAGCTTCTGTCTTTAGGTTTGATACACAATGATTATTATACACTAAGTTTGTCTGGCAAAGCTATGTCAAAGCAAGCACCTCACAACGTTTTCAGCTGAGCACACCCAGGATTCAGCAGTGCTGGAGTAAAGAAATGTGTGTTGGTGTGATCTTGAAGTGAGGTGCTACAGAGAAAGAGGAAGGAACTGTGCACCTGAGGTAACTGAAGGTGAATCGGATTCGTGGCCTCAATACCAAGTTGCGAGGGACCTCAAGGATCACCCAGTCCAGCCTTAGAAGTACCTTGCCTGCCTGTAAAGCAGTGAAATGAAGTTAGTTCTCCCACAGGAATTTGGATCTCAGGGGCATGCCTGGTGGAACAACAAATGCTGGCTCAGTCTGTTTGCATCCAGCTATCCATCCATGTTCTGCTCTTAGTTGTTGGGGTTTAGTGACTGAGGAGAATTTAGGAGAGGATGTAAGGTGAAGGTTTAACTCTATCCTGCTGATGTCTTCTCTACTTGCCTGAGCTAAACTACAGACTAACATCTTTCTGTTGCTTTTCAGCTATGAGAAACCCCCCCCAGGGTTAATTAAGGTAGGTAAACGTATTGCAGTACATTTTTAGCATGTTGAGGGATTTTCCTGCAGCCTTTTACCTTGGGTGTCCGCATTACCTTCATAAATTGACAAGATGCTTCAGTGGGGGAACTTGGAGCTCCTCAGTGAGAAGCTGATGTGTTTGACTTGGTGAATGCAGAGCGACATGTCCAGAGTCAGACTAGTTCTTGAATCGCCTCTTAAAACACACCTTTAAATAGCAGGAGTAGACTTGTTTGTGATGAGGCAGATTTTCAATTTGAATGCCATCTTTTCAGGATCCTTCTCTGTGGCTTAGTGCTCCAATATTTGTGTTCAAAGACTTCCATAATGAACTTGGCTTTTGGCACATTCATATACCTGAGCCACGATCTAGCACTTCTAACCTAAAGAAGATGCTGCTCTGTTTTGTAAAGGCTGTTTTTAATTGCCATCAGAAAGAGGGGGGAAAAAGAAGTCTCTCTTAAGTATTTTTTTGTTTATATTCTTGATTTAAATAAATGACAGATAAATGGGAAGGAATGAAATTAGTATGGCAATAAGATTCAGACTGGAAAATACAAGGAGGAGGGGGAAAGTAAATTATTGAGTACTGTTAAAAGGCTCAGGTGTTTTGCATCCTGTGTGCACTACAAGAAAAATGAATTACTGGGGAAATGGGTGATGGCCTAATGAAAAGTGATTGTATTGTCCCTATCTGTTTCTCCATAGGAGAATGAAACAAAGCCAGAAGACTGCATACCTGATGTGCCAGGCAATGAAGGTGCACGAGAGTTCCTGGCACATGCCCCAACAAAAGGGCTTTGGATGCCTTTGGGAAAAGAAGTCAAAGTCATGCAGTGTAAGGCTGAAAATATTCCAGGTGTCACTGGACCTTCTTAGAGCCATGTGTTTATTCCAGGGGAGAGCAGAATGTCTGGTGGGGAGATGCCAAGGGCCAGGTGACATGGCATCACACTGATGTAAAAGGCTGTAGTAGCCTTGTGTTTTCATGAGGTTCCACAAAGACCAAGTGCAGGGTCCTGCATCTGGGTCAGGGCAATCCCAGCACCACTGTATGCTGGGCTGTGACTGGCTTGAGAGCAGCCTTGGAGAAAAGGACTTGGAGGGGGTGCTGGGGGATGAAAAGCTCAGTATGAGCTGCCAGTGCACACTTGCAGCCCAGAGAGCAACCAGATCCTAGGATGCAGCAAGAGAATTGTGGGCAGCAGGGTGAGGGAGGTGATTTCCTTCCCTCTGCACGGCTCTGGTGAGACCTCACCTGGAGCACTTTGTCCAGTTTTGGAGCCCCTGGGACAGGAAAGATCTGGAGGTGCTGGAGTGTGTCCAGAGAAAGGCCAAGAGGATGATCAAAGGGCTGGAGCTGCTCTGCTCTGAGGACAGGCTGAGAGAGTTGGGGTTGTTCAGTTTGGATAAGAGAAGGCTCCGAGGAGACCTTATTGTGGCCTTTCAGTGTCTGAAGGGGGCTACAGGAAAGCTGGGGAGAGACTTTTTTAGGGTGTCAGGTTGTGACAGGACTGGGGGGGATGGATCCAAGCTAGCAGAGGGGAGATTTAGATTAGACATTAGGAAGAAGTCCTTCAGCATGAGGGTGGTGAAACACTGGCACAGGTTGCCCAGCAAGGTGGTGAGAGCCTCATCCCTGGTGGTGTGTAAGGCCAGGCTGGATGTGGCTCTGGGCAACCTGATCTAGTGTGAGGTGTCCCTGCCTATGGCAGGGGGGTTGGAGCTGGATGATCCTTGAGGTCCCTTCCAGCCCTGACCTTTCTGTGATGCTGTGATACATATCAAGACAGGGCTTGTATCCCTTGAAAATACATTGTATAAATATGTGGGGTTGTTTGCTTTTCTTCTTCTGGTCTGGCTCTCAGGTGCAATTCACTGCTGCTTCTTCTCTTAAAGGTTGGAGATGTAAACGTTATGGACACAGAACAGGAGACAAAGAATGCCCCTTCTTTATTAAAGGCAATCAGAAATTGGAGCAGTTTAGAGTAGTGAGTACAAGTGCTGTAGCATTATTGTATTTTTTCAATGCTGATGATTGCTCATCTGTCAAGTGAAGGCTGTTAGGTGGTACTTCATTGTTAGGTTGGACTGGCTGATCTTGGTCTCTTCCAGCCTGGTTGATTCTATGATTGAGGACTTTTCCTCTGTCTCTAGTCTTAATATTGATGCTGAAAGTCTCCTGAGAAAGAAACAGCTACAGTTGTGGGTGGATGCCTGGCTGCTTTGTATAAAATCTGCTCTTTTGAGAGGACAATTACTAATTTTGACATGTAAATTGGAGACCTTCCAGAACCTGTTTCAAGCACTGTGTTCAGGTTTTGTAATCCAAATGTCAGCATAACAACAAATGTTTAGTCAAGTTGGAGCTGCCCAAATTACAGCTGCCTTGAGCCTTCTGCTCTGGCTGTGAGCAGCCACGTCGTGGAGCCTGTCGTTTGGGTCTGTAGTTCAGTCATTGTCTGCAAGTCTGAGCTCTTGCTCCATGAGGCCACAGCTTCTTTCTGCCTCATCTCTTTGACTTCTCTTGCCCTGCATTATTAACCTCTATTTCTGGCTCTCATTGCTTTATGTCTTGTGTCCTCATTTCTGTCCTGAAAAAGTATAATCTGTACTCACTTGAGCAGGTTCTGGATTCATATTGATTGTTTGCTTCTGTCAGAGTATTTTTAGCCCTCTCCCATGACCTCACTGCCTCTGTTCTTCATTTTTCCTCAGGCTTCTTCTCTTTTGCACCAAACTCTTGCTGCACGTCCAAGGCCTGGCATGGTGCATTCCTAACCTCTTTCATTTTCTGCTGACATATTAATTGCTACTTCTGGCCAGCATCTGATATCTCCTCTCTGTTTGCTTAGTCTTCCAGCAGAAACAATCCCCCTATCCATTTTGCTGCATTGTGCATGGCAGGAACTCACCTTAAATATCAATTAAGTTTGTTTGTGCCTCCCTTCACAACTACCTTTGGCTGCAATGCCTGTTTAATTTAAAAAGAACTGATGTATGAACCAATAATAGCTGCAAGGGCAGCTCCAACTTCATTATCCATTTGCCTTACATTCCTTGTTGTTAAAATATGCTTTAAGGGCACAGCTCATTATTTTCAACTTCAATATTCCACTTATGTCTAGAAATTGCTATGGTATGGGTTTCTCTTAGTTAACTGTGGTTGGAGAGGGAGAGAGCAAGCATGTCTAAGGGGAGACTCCATCAGTTTGGGGGGTAACTAGATTGTTTTTTCCCTCAAGTTAAAACCCCCAAATGGTTCAGATGAAAACTGTTAAGCCTCCATTCTGCCTGAAGAGCTTGCTAAGTGTATTTCCTCTTTTGTTAAAAAGCCTCCTTCCATCTTTTTGTTGCAAGCCTCTTGCATTGGGTTGCTTTGGTTCGTTAGGAAATACAAGAGTGATAAATATCTTGGCTTTTCCATTTCCCACTTTGAAAGGCACATGAAGATCCAATGTATGATATCATCAGGGAAAACAAACGGCACGAAAAGGAGATGAGGTAAGTGTGGCTCTAGAAAGCTGCATTCTCAGTTTGGTGCTCATTCACATGATGGTTCCAGACAGGTGAAGTTTTGCTAGAAGCTACCTTTTACAAACTCAGAAGAGTCTTTTTAATGGCAGCTTCTTGGTGTTCACAGGACCACAGGACGTTAGGGGTGGAAGGGACCTCTGGAACTCTTCCAGTTCAATGCCCCTGACAGCAGAATCAGAGAATCCAGCACAGGTCACACAGGAACACATCCAGACAGGCCTGGAAAGGCTCCAGAGAAGGAGACTCCACAACCTCTCTGGGTAGCCTGAGCCAGGGCTCTGGGACCCTTACAGGAAAGAAGTTCCCCTTTGTGTTGAGCTGGAAGCTCCTGTGCTGCAGCTTCCATCCATTGCTGCTTGTCCTCTCCCAAGGAGCAAGAGAGCAGAGGCTGTTCCTGTCCCTTCCTTCCTGACCCCTAGCCCTCAGATATTTATGGACATTTATTAGATCCCCTCTTCAGAATAACCAGCCCCAGGGCTCTCAGCCTTTCCTCAGGAGGCACATGCTGGCAGAGACTACTGCATTTCTACTGTCTCCACAGTATTTCCTACCTTTTTAATTCTACTACCACACAAAATCTTAGATGATCTTTTGAGGTCCCTTTCAACCCCTCGTTTTTGTCCCACAACAGTTTACAGGGGAGTCATTCATTTATGCCATAATATTCAGGCACTTGGGTGCAGTTGTTTTAGACCTAGAAAAACTTGTTTCTAGTCCAAACATCTTTGTGTGGATAAGCATAGAACTTCTTAGGGCAAGCTGGTGCTAGCTCTTGGTTCACTTCTCACTTTCAAATAGAAGCTGCTCTGCCTTTGGGATGGAAAGTCCCAAAAACAAAACTTCTGCTTACCTCAAAGACAGTTTCCACTGAAAAAAAAAAAAAAGCTGTAAGAGAAATGAAATTCAGCTAAGGAGGAGGTGTTCCCCTGCCCCTTAGCTTCTCTTTTTCAAGCTAGGAAGGAAAATAGATGAAGGCTAGAATAAGTTATTACACCCACAAGAGTGCTAGAAAAGTTTCTCATTTGTGTTTTTCAACCACAGGATACAGCAGCTGAAGCAGCTCCTGGAAGACTCTACCTCAGAAGATGATGATGACAGCAGTGATGAGGAAGATGATGACAGCAGCTCCACCTCCTCAGAATGTAGAGATAAACACAAAAAGAAGAAGAGAAAGAAAGAAAAGAAAAAGAAGGAAAAGAAGAAGAAAAAGAAGAAAAAGCACAAATGATCCAAGTCTAAAGAGAAGTCAGAGTCTGACTGACAGCAGTCACCTGCTGCATGCTCATTGACCTCTATTGTAAACTGCAAGGAAGGGTCCAAAGAACAGGAAGAAAGCACCAGAAAGGGCTTTATTCAATTCCATCCATCCAGCTGGGTACATCCAGCACCCCACCCTGGCTGTCCCCTCTGCGACATGAACCAGATCTCTGTACTGTGAAACCTGCACTAAGGCTCATCCCTCACGGTCACCTTGGGCCTGGCTGCATTGCCACACGTGACTCAGCAGCCAGCCCTGACTACCAAGGGGCTGCCAACGAGTCTGCAGCACTGGCAGGCTCTTTCTTGAAGTGTCTTTTCTCCTTGAAGTGATTTTACTCTATACAAAGCCTCCTTGTGCTGGAACAGCAGTTTGCACTGTGCAGAGCACTGGGGGTTCTCTTACTGCTGATAATGAGCAGGTTGTTTCTTTCTCTGCACACTGCCTGCATGCTGAAGTTCAGTCTACTTGGCTTAGTGCTGGCAGCAAGGGAAATGAGAGCAGAGCTGAAGGAGGAAAAAGTTAATCAAGGGCTTTTACCTTAAGACAAAATTGCAGTGTCAGCAAGATGGGGTGGGTTTTTGTGTGCAGCAGAATCTCACATCATCACCATTCACCTGTGCTCTTCTGCAACACCTAAAGCATTCTCCAGCCCCTAGGAGTGGGAACCAAGTGGCAGATGTTCAACCTCACTGTAAAGAAAGTGGCTTTAGTCATTTAAAAAGGTGGGGGTTGTGTTAGAAGTGACAAGCATTGATTTCCAGCTCCACTTCAGGATCAGTTGTTTGGATACGTTTGAGGAGTTCTTCCTTTTAAAAAGGAAGATCACTTCCAACTTAGTGTTCTGCTTCCTAGAGTCATTTTATGGAGTAGTACTTTGTGAATCATCCCACACCACTATAAATGTGGAAGATGTTCAGAATGGCATTTCAATATGCATGTAAGCCATGGAGCAGGAGTAAAGAATGTGCAAACAGGAAGCAGGGGTAGTTATGTACTTCATTGACCTTTTGTCTGGCCACGTTTAGCTCTGCAAAGCATCTTTTTGAGTCCTCAAGGTACAAAGCTGTGGTGTGAGGACCCACATGGTTTGTATTGGTACTCTGCAAGAGGAAAAATAGATTTGCTTTGAAAAGACTAAGACAGACTTACACAGAAATTAGCCTCTGTGGTTACACTGGAGGAAAAAAAAACAACCAGAAAAGCTCTAACAGCAGTAAAAGTGAAACTGAGAAATGATCTGGAGGCAGAAATTTGTTCTGTCTTTTTTTTTCTGAGAGCTTTGGAAAAAGAGAACAGTGTGAAGGATATATTAAACTGTTTTCTCCCTCCTAGATGTTGTAAGAGTCATTTACTGACAAGAAACCCTCACCCCTTGCCCCTCAATGTGTTCTGGGCAAGACCAAGGTCATCAAGGCCCAGCTGCAAGAAGAGTCTTTATCTTATTCCCAGAGCTTTTGTGGGAAGTTATTCTGTCCTCCAGTATTGTCTAGCAACTCTGTAGCTGGGATTTACAGGTGACCGCTGCTGGTTGCCCATAGCAGCAGCACACAGGTCTTCCTGTTGAGAGGCAGCAGCTTTCTCTCAGCTGAAGCTGCATGAGGAGAGCTGGTGTGCTGGCACCACCTTCTCCCCTTCACAGGAGCTAACAGAAAATAAGTCACACTGCACTATGTTCTCTGGGACTGGTTTGCTACCTGCCACATCGTACAAGGGGATAGTTTCTTTAAAGGACTTCCACAGCTGAACAGCAGGAGAGCTGTTCCCATATTCTATTCTCCCTTCCTCCTTCTTAAAGGCATAGCTTTCAGCAGGAAGAATTGGAGTCTTGTTGGCTGATGGCAGGGAGTTAGTCAGGAAAATCTGAAGACTCAGGAGAGTCAGTTTCTTTCCCCTTGGTACACCTACAGTTAGCATGCACTGGGTGGGGATTTTGGCAAAAGCTCCTGTATGCTGTTGCCCAGGGAAGTAGTGGAAGCCTTATCCCTGGTGGTGTGTAAGGCCAGGCTGGATGTGGCTCTGGGCAACCTGATCTAGTGTGAGGTGTCCCTGCCCATGGCAGGGGAGTTAGAACTGGATGATCCTTGTGGTCCCTTCCAACCCTGACTATGATTCCATTGTTCTGCTTCCCTGGAAATACCTGTAACTGATCTTTCCCAACACAAGGCAAAAAGCAGGACCTTGTAAAAAAGAAATCTTCATGTCATCCAGGTGCTATCAAATTGAAAATTCAACTGCAGAACTCAAACCTGGCAAGGCAAGAACCCTCACTGGCTCCAGCCCAGCAACTCTACCACAGCCATTTTCAAACAGATGTTTTAGCTGCAAATAAGGATTTAGAAGTTCAGCTTCAGACAGTCAGTCTGTCCAAACAAAGCTCCCAGCATGGCAGTCTAGGGTTTGTTACTGGTGTGCCAAGCAGCAAATAGCTTCCTCAGCTGCTCTTCAGTAGATACTGCAGGACGCCTGTGAAAATTTACAAGGCAGTGGAGTGCTACTCCAGTGAGAAGTCCACGCTGCCAGCACAGCAGTTACTCATCATTGGGCAGTCTAACTGCAGTGGTAACCAAAGCTGATATGTATATGCTCCTGTAACAGATCAAATCTCAAATATCACTGTAGCTAGTTAGCTGGCAGAGTAAGAAGAACCTGGACTTAACATTTACAGCCTTCAGAAATGCCTAAGCTTTCTGAAGCATGGTCATTTTACCCACTGGAACATTACACAGAGTTGCAAGACAGGTGACTGGAGATGCACTCTACAGATCATCCACACTGCTGAGTGGAGAAAAGGCCAAGTAGGAGTTTAGTTCTAAGGTCACAGGACTGTTACTGTCAGAGCAGAGTACACAACATACAGTATTAGCCATGATGTCTCTCTGAAGCACTAAGGCATTCATGGCAAGTACTTCAAGAATTGGTGTGGATGCATAGCATGGATACCCTGCAAGAGAGAATCACAGAATGGTTTAGGTTGGAAGAGACCTCAAAGCTCAGCCAGTTCCAACCCCCTGCCATAGGCAGGGACACCTCCTACTAGAACAGGTCACTGAAGGACTCATCCAACCTGGCCTTGAATACCTCCAGGGAGGTTGTGGAGCACAGATCTTGGATCACATTGGGCGACTCTGTGCTCCACAACCTCCCTGGGCAACCTGTTCCAGTGTCTCACCACCCTCACTACAAAGAGCCCTCTCCTAACATCCAGTTTCAATCTCCCCTCTGCCAGTTCCAACCCATTCCTCCTCATCCTGTCATTACAAGACTTTGTCAGTAGTCCCTCCCCAGCCCTCCTGTAGCTCCCTTCAGATACTGGAAGGCCACTCCAAGGTCTCCTCAAAGCCTTCTCTTTTCCAGGCTGCAGAGCCCCAACTCTCTCAGCCTGTCCTCAGAGCAGAGCTGCTGCAGCTCTTTGAGCATCTTAGTGGCCTCCTCTGGATTGGCTCAAACAGTTCCATGCTTTCTTGTGTTGGGGGCTCCGGAATTGCACACAGTACTCCAGGTGGAGCCTGAGGAAAGCAAAGGGGCAGAATCCCCTCCCTTGCCCTGCTGCTCAGAACACTAAGCAATTAGCTCTATGTAGTATTTGTGTTCAGGCAAAGCTGCCTAAACTCCTACTGCTGATCCCTCATCATCCTGGGAGCTGGCATCATCAGGCCATGAATTGCTGCTTATATCTGGGCAGCAAGGACACCAACTAGTGCCAGAGCACTGACAGGCTGACCAGTATGACCTCAGGAGCAGCTGTAAAGTATCAGCCATTCCCACCACTCTCCCCTCTTAACTGCGAGGTGGTGACAAGATAGCCAAGGCTGGCAGCAGGACTGGCTGTGTGATCCCAAAAATCAGATACAAGCTCAGGGAATCAGAGATGGAACACAAGGAGCCCCAAAATGCAATTCTATGAAATTTATTATTTAAATAGAGATGTGCTAGCTGTAAAAAGGTGACTTGAGTGTTAAATACTTCATGCTATTTCAACAGTGTCCTCAGTCTCTACAGTGCTACTTCTTACCCTTGAGGAGTGCACAGCAACTTGTACAAATCGTAGAAGAGAACAACAATCGAGTTCTGGATTTATGCAAACCTCCAAGACACTTGATCCCCCTCCTGCCCCAGCATTTGCAGTTATCTTCTCTTAGAGAGAGACTTTCTTGCTCCATGCCCTGAAAGAGGAAACAGGAAAAGAAAAAAATTAGAGTAAGCATTCTCCCTCCAAACAATGTCTGTCGATGTGCTTCTGAAAACAAGCAGCAACGATTGCCTCCTCCTGTGGCAGGACAAGACACTGGTGGTTGTTAGAGCTTTACACTCAGCTTCCCAGGAAGTATAAATCCTGCAGGAATGTTGTTGGACTTCAGAATATCCTAGCACAGCAGATAAGAGCCCCATATGAAACTCAAAACCTTTTCAGTGTGCCGTTGTAACTACGTTCCTGAACACATGCAAGAAACACCAAGTACTTCAGGGGCAAATATAAGTGCTCGAGAGCGATGCAAGTTCCTTGGATGCTTACACAAAACAATGTCAGCAATTCAAGGTTTAACACTGGTGTTCAAAGTGACTTAAGGCCTGACACCAATTTTGACTAAGATGCTTTCTTTCCCACCTTGCACACACATAGAAATGCAATCCTGTTTAATGTACAAGAGAGAGGGTCTTTAACAGAAAGAATATCCAAGTTAGCTTTATTATGCCAGACTGTTCTTCTCCAGAAGCAACTTTGACCTCTCAGTTTCTTGCATGTACTAACCCTTTTCAAGGTATAACCTTATCAGAGCCTCCACCACTGCTCAAAAGCATGGGATTTTCCCCTCTGTTGTGGCATGAAGTTCCTACTCCAAGTGTTTGGAGCTGTTAAGAATTATCTCCATGCATTTGTGTTCTATCACAGTATTATGGCTGACAGACCTGCAGCTTGAAAACAAAGATACACTGCAAACTGAGACATCAGCCAATATGTTTTTCAAGCTAGAACAGTCTGAAGAGAATCCACACTAAAACAATGAACTTGGTGGATTTCTGTTTTGGTTTGTTCCCTTCTGCAAAGGAGAAGGAACCTAACTCAAAGCCACACCGGCATTCACAGCCAAGTAACAGCTTCAAGTCTGGCTTGCTCCTTCCTCATCTTGTTGTTGTTTCCCTGCAGTGAAAACCAAGAACAACGACTCCCAGAGGGGAGTGAAGAGATGCTTGTACCAGTGGTTTCTTTTCGCAGCTGTCAATGCACACCAACCTTTGCGTACGCTTTTAGGCATCTCCCACACTTCTTCCACCTCATGTCTTGTGTCTCTGTATTTTGAAAGTGATTTGCCTATTCTCTTCTTCTTTGGTTTAACCAGAGGTGGGCACCCTAAAAAAAAAAAAAAGGTAAGATTTAAGTTGGTGTTATTTCTGCAAAACAGTCTTAGAGCCAATTTAAGCTTAGCCTAACTGGTTTGTAGTGATCCTCTTCTCCCTTTTCATCTGCCACTGCATTTGGCATGTAACTGACACTGCATGTATCAAGCAGCCTTCTCATGTCTGCTTTTAGTCACTGCCTAAGCATAATTCTGCATGCACTGTGTTTGGGTCATAACTTGGACAGGTGATCATGTGGCAAAACCCCAACCCAGTGGGAGCTGGGTAATTCTGCTTTCAGGTCACTTTTCAACTGTAGATGATTAATGGATGCTGCCCAAGTGACCCAACTCAGCCATTGCCTCACAAATTAAAACATCAACTCTGCAAACCTGTTAAGTTACGCACCACAGGTACACAGTTCAAGAAGTTAAGCTTAGTACATGATAGTACTGCTGAAGCAACACATCTGGTTTAGCCAAACTCCCTTAAATTGCAGGGCTCTTAAAATGAATTTGAAGAAACCAGTCCTAACATGAACCATTCTGGAAAGGACATAGTTTTACTTGCACTTTTGAGGCATCTGTTGTCATGAACTGCACTCAAGCCAGTTCTTGCTCACTCACACTGAACGTGGTGGCCTCTTGTAACTACACAGGCAATAACAAAAGGCCAACCAACCTCAGTGCACTGCAGCATCACTTCAGCATCAGAGCAACAATAATTACCCTCACATCTTGTCCCAATAGGTGCTTGCTGCTTGTAGCCTTTTTTTGAATGCTCTTTTAGAACTGAAATAGAGGAAATGAGTTCTACCTTGTTCTTTGCTCTTGGCTGGAGGTGAGACACTGCTATATACTTGGCTGGTAAATTTGGGTTTAGCACCACTTGTGATCCAGTACTCTTCAGGCCATATCCCCATGTTCTCCCTTAACAGCCTTCCTAATAAACAAACAGTTGATGCAAGGTCAGAATTTAGTGTTGCTAACGTTAATATACTGCTTGAGTGACAAGTCAGAGTGCAAAGCTACCTCCTGAAGCTAATGGCAAGAGCCTATTGCAGTAAAATCAGGTGTCTGGAGACCACACTTGGCAAATTGAAGTGCTCTGAGTCTACAGATTTTGTAGAGAGAAAGGTGAACACTACTAAGCCTGTAATTAAATCATCCTGTTACAGATGCTTTTCATAATACAGAACTGTACTACACAGCAGCCACTTACCCACCCATGCAACCAGTTAGAACCCTGGCTGCTCACTCTTAGTCCCAGTCCAGATAAATCCAATTTCTACCAATATCAACCTTTATGAGAAGAAAACCTTCTCTAGCTCAGATTTTAATACAGCTGCACACTGCTTTTATGAGAACACAGCAAAGCTTTTGGTGCTAAGAGCAGCAGCAATAAAAGAACCCCAAGCAAGACATAATGGTTTGACTCCTGTTCTCCAGGAAGAGAAAAGTCAAACAGGGTATGACCACAGTGAACTTAACCCCATCTAACCCATCCAGCACAGGTCTGTGATGGGACAGTCAGAGAGTCTAAGTTTAAAGGCTGAGTTTCCAAGCTATTATTGAACAATGGTAAATCTGTAGTTCAAATTCCCTTGAGTTTTTCCAATGACTAAACGTTCACTAACAAGAAAAAGCAAAGCACATCAACACCTAACTCAAAAGGAGATTTGCTGCAAAATCCCCTGCTGATTGTGAAGATGCAGAAGCTGCACGCAAGAGGTAAGAACTTGCAGCAAACCTCCCCTGCCTCAAAAGAAATTCTGCAGTATTTCTAGCTCTGAAGTCAAGCCTGAAGCTGCAGCAATCTCTACCCTTCCCACTGGTTGAAACTGCAATTTGCAGCTGCAGGGTTTCTGTCGGTGTGTCCTGGTAGCAGCACTTTGTCCTCGGCCACCTGCTTACCTCCCAAGAACTTGCGGAGCGCCCTCTGGTGGTCAGCTGCTTCTCTTCTTGCCATGGGCCTCTTCCTGCCATAACACCCATGGTCACTGCATGCAGCTTCATCCGGGACCTTCTCCTTTGCTTTGGAGGCTACACCAATGTTTTCACCAAGTCCAGCCCTGCTTACTTTCTCTTGAGCAGGCCAGCCAAGAAACTGAGCCGGGACAGCATTTTTAGGTGGTTTCCAAAGCACCCTGTGGCCAACTGGGTAGAAATGGCCTTTACTGGATGTCAAGATTCCATATGAGGTGGGCTCTTGAAAGAAATACTCAATTTCATCCATGTCATCATCTTCCTCCTCTTCACCTTCCTCCTCCTCTTCTTCCCTTGCAGAATATTCTTCAGGGTCCCCAACTTCTGGCAACCTCTTAGCTGCTTTGCTCTTGAGAGAAAAGATTTCTTTCTGACTAGAAGATCTAGGAAGGGCTCCCAGCTTCCTACCTCTGCTGGAAGCCTCCTTAGTCATCAGGGTTGAAGAGTTTTTGGCATCTTGGTCATTCAAGTTGCTCATCTGCTCCTTCCCTACTACTTCATCTTCATTAAGGAAGCCACCACTTGCAATTTTCTCTTTCTTCAAGCCCTCTGTACCTTCCTGGAAAGTGTACATGCTTTTCTGAAGCACATAGTCAGGGACAAAATAAGTCACTGCAGCATTATCAGTTGATGAGCCTTCCTCTCTGGAAGACATATCATCAGAAGACAGACTGAGAACACTTGGAGGTTTCCTTTGTGGCAAACAAAGGTCATAGCTGTAGGTAGCATCCATACTGTCCAGGCGTGCCAGCCAGCTGTCAGAGGGAACATACCTCAGGGATTCCTCACACCACACACTCTTATCTGTTTGGCTTTCACTGGCAGCACTGTGGCTTAGATTCAGCTTTTCCTGCTGAAAACTCACCCCATCTGTTATCTCCATACTAGAGGGCAGCAGTCCTGCTTGTTGACCCAAGCTGGGCTCCTCCAGATGAGGTTTTGAACCCGTGGATTTCTTTGAGCCAGATTTCTTGGCGGCTGCCACATCCTGTCTCACTGCTGGCTGCTCTGTGCTGGCAGACCTCGCCAGCTCTGCCACTGGCACTGCCATAGTTTCACCCCGGGGGGATTTTGCCTGTTGACTTGTGTTCACCTGCTTCACTTCATTATTTGGGACCTCTTGGGCAGTTTCAGCAGCCTGTTTGGAGGGGAGAACAGGTTTTTTCTCGTCTAAGGAAGCTGCTGGCACCATCTTCTCCCCTTCACGGGGGCCATAGATCATCCCTTCACAGGAGCTGACAGAAAATAAGTCACGCTGCACTATGTTCTCTGGGACTGGTTTACCACTTGCCACATCATACAAGGGGATAGTTTCTTTAAAGGTCTTCCACAGCTGAATAGCAGGAGAGCCATTCCCATATTCTATTCTCACTTCCTCCTTCTCAAAGGCATAGCTTCCAGTAGGAAGATTTCTATACTGGGTAGAGCTGGAAGGGCTCTTGTTAGGAAATTCTCTGTCCACCACAATGGAAGATCCAGATGAATCTTGATTTGTTGAGGCACTCTCAGTCTCTGTACCTATACCAGAAGAAGCACAGGCCACGTTTCCTACATCACAGCCTTTCGTTTCCGCACGGGTATCCTGATGCTTTCTCGGCTTGCTTTCAGGCTGTCTAGGATCAGTCTGTGTTTCTTTTGTCTCCATCTTTTTCCCAGAGGTACTGTAGTGTCTAAATCTTGTGGCATGATAAAACACAGGGGAAGGTGGGGGACCATTAAAATAAGGCCTTCTGTTAACTCTTGCATGCACTGGATGCTGTGGAACTATATACCCAGGGTACTCGTGGAGCGCGACGGGATAATAAGGAAAATAGGGGCTTCCACTTCGGTAGCCTAAGCAGTGGGGAGGAAAGGAGTAAAGGTAAGCAAGGATTCATATTTCTTCTTCATCCAAGCCATTTTGATTAACATTTTCTTGTATACATGGGGACAGCTGCAAGATCAGACACAAAGGTAAGCAGGGGAGGCCACCAAGATGCTCAGAAGGCTGCAGCAGCTCTGCTATGAGGACAGGCTGAGAGAGTTTGGGCTTGGAAGCCTGGAGAAGAGAAGGGTTTGAGGAGACCTTGGAGTGGCCTTCCAGTATCTGAAGGGGGCTACAGGAAGGCTGGGGAGGGACTACTAAGATCTTGTAATGACAAGGAGGAATAGGTTTAAACTGGCAGAGGAGAGATTGATCTGGATGCTAGGAAAGGGTTCTTTGCAATGAGGGTGGTGAGACACTGGCACAGGTTGCCCAGGGAGGTTGTGGAGCACAGAATTGCCCAATGTGATTACATTGGGTGCTTCTGTGCTCCACAACCTCCCTGGAGGTGTTCAAGGCCAGGTTGGATGAGGCCTTGAGCAACCTGTTCTAGTGGGAGGTGTCCCTGCCTATGGCAGAGGGTTGGAACTGGCTGAGCTTTGAGGTCCCTTCCAACCTAAACCATTCTGTGATTCTACACCACCCCACCTATTATAGAATCACAGAATTAACCAGGGTGGAATGGACCCCCAAGATCATTGAGTCCAACCTATCACCTAACCTTTCTAATTTAACTAACCCATGGCATTAAGTGCCTCATCCAGCCTCCTTTTAAACACCTCCAGAGATGGTGACTCCACCACCTCCCCGGGCATCTATAAATGCTTAGAAGCAAATCTGGTGCAGAAACCTAGAGCGTGCAGCTGTCCAGGTAAACTGTTCCATAACAAAACCTCACC
Source organism: Tricholaema leucomelas (assembly GCA_013400475.1). Lineage (NCBI taxonomy): Eukaryota > Metazoa > Chordata > Aves > Piciformes > Lybiidae > Tricholaema lacrymosa > Tricholaema leucomelas. The sequence goes on along the minus strand of WAAF01007245.1, from coordinate 1,303,960 downwards.
CAGAGCTTGTTTTTGTGCCTTGGAACACACAACAACTTGCTTTCTGTACTGTTTACTAGTCTAGTGATTATGCAATAGCTTTGTCTTCGAAGCAGACAAGTCAAGACACAAGTCAGCACAGGCATAACATCTATAAAATGTATTTAACTATACAGTTGGTGTGCAAGTTTCTATTTATCCATACCCACCACATGCCTGTGGATGTATGGAACCCATAAATACACACACACAGAGTGCTAGGTACATTCTGGAGCTATCCATCTGTACCATAACCATTCCTTAATACTTGACTTAGTTCACGGGCTCACAGGATGTCAGGGGTTGGAAAGGATCCAAAGAGATCATGAAGTCCAATCCCCCTGCCAGAGCAGGGCCATACAATCTAGCTCAGTTCACACAGGAACACATCCAGACAGGCCTGGAAAGGCTCCAGAGAAAGAGACTCCACAACCTCTCTGGGCAGCCTGTGCCAGTGCTCTGGGACCCTTACAGTCAACAAGTTCCCCCTTGTGCTGAGCTGGAACCTCCTCTGCTGCAGCTTCCATCCATTGCTCCTTGTCCTATCCCAGGCAGCAGTGAGCAGAGCCTGTCCCTCCTCTCCTGACCCCAGCCCTCAGATAGTTATCAACATTGATTCAATTCCCTCTCAGTCTTCTCTTCTCCAGACTAAGCAGCCCCAAGCCCCTCAGAAGTTTCTACTCTCTAAAAACAAGTGCTTTCTAGCAGAGAAGCTAAACAGTTAACTAAGACCTCACAATAAATTAATCCTGCCTTAAACTCACAAGGAACTTGTTCATACATCACAGTTGTTTCTTCTTAGTAACCAGAGCTACCACAGGCAGCAGTTGTGGAGCTTACCTGGAGCAGGTATGTAGTAGGGGCTGTATGCATGACTGAGGTACCATGGATTTGGAAAAGGCTGTTGTGCTGTTGCATAGAAAAAGGGCCTGGTGTGGTTCGTGGAGTATGAGCCACTCTCTGAAGATGAGGCAGTATTCATCTCCAATTATTTTCCAACACTGAAAGAGATGACAAAGATCAGGATTAACCAGTTGTAAAACTCTGACCTAGTCACAGCAGATGCTTCTCTTGCAGCCCACTAACACCTGATCCCCTTGAAGACAGTATCATAGAATCACAGAATGTCAGGGGCTGGAAAGGACCTCCAAAGCTCATCCAGTCCAACCCTCCTGCCAGAGCAGGATCACCTAGACCAGATCACACAGGAACACAGCCAGGCAGGTCTTGAATATTTCCAGAGAGGGAGACTCCATAACCCCCCTGGGCAGCCTGTGCCAGGGCTCTGGCACCCTCACAGGGGAAAAAAAAAGTCCTCCTCATGTTTAAATGAAACTTCCTATGCCTCAGCTTCCACCAGTGCCGCTTGGCCTGGAAAGAAGGCAGAAAACAGTCAAAGATTCTACTTCTCTTTCACGGACTTTGTGTTAGAAGTGACCTCTACAGGTCATCCAGTCCACCTCCCCTGCACTCAGGAAGGACATCCTCCACTAGAGCAGGTTGCTCAGAGCCTTCTCCAGCCTGAGCTTGAACATCTCCAGGGATGAGGCCTCAACTGCCTCCCTGGACAGCCTGTTGCAGTGTTCCAGCACGCCCCCGGTGAAGAACTTGTTCCTCACATCTAATCTCAGTCTGATCTGCTCTCATTTAAAACCATTGCCCTCATCCTATCCCTGCAGGCTTTTGCAAACAGTCCCTCTGCAGCCTGCTTATAGCCCCTTCAGGTACTGGAAGGCCTCTATTAAGGCTCCCTGGAGCCTTCTCTCCTCCAGCTGAAGAACCTCAGCTCCCCCAGCTTATCCTCTTAGATGTGTTCCAACCACTTGATCATTTTCATGGCTCTCCACTGAACCTGCCCCATCAGGTCCACATCCTTCCCTTGCTAAGCAACCATTTACATGCATTGCTCAGTATTAGTACTTATAATCCAAAGCCACAGGACCAAGTACTGCATACACACAGGGATATAAATAGCACTCAGGACAATCAGCCCTGAGCAAAGGGCCTCAAAAACAATCAGTCAAAAAACCCAAGCAGCACACTTCAGGTGATCAGAAGTCTGCTGTTTCATGGAAGCAGCACTGCTTAGTGCTAGCAGGTCTGAAATCACAAGAAGTGGGTTTGAAATCACAACAGGCAGATCTAGGTTTGTACTTTATAATACACCTAAGAATACTAGTATCTAATGTAACAAATGAAGTATTTCCTCATGCTTCCTGTCCTTAAACTAATTCATTAGTAACAACAACGGAAAAAAAACCAAAAGGACAAAATCCTTAAACATAAGTCCCTAGAATCACCCAGGTTGGAAGAGACCTCCAAGCTCAGCCAGCCCAACCTAGCACCCAGCCCTAGACAATCAACCAGACCATGGCACTAAGTGCCCCAGCCAGGCTTGGCTTCAACACCTCCAGGCACGGCGACTCCACCACCTCCCTGGGCAGCCCATTCCAATGCCAATCACTCTCTCTGACAACAGCTTCCTCCTGACATCCAGCCTAGACCTCCCCTGGCACAGCTTGAGACTGTGTCCCCTTGTTCTGTTGCTGGGTGCCTGGCAGCAGAGCCCAACCCCACCTGGCTACAGCCTCCCTTCAGGGAGCTGCAGACAGCAATGAGCTCTGCCCTGAGCCTCCTCTTCTGCAGGCTGCACACCCCCAGCTCCCTCAGCCTCTCCTCACAGGGCTGTGCTCCAGGCCCCTCACCAGCTTTGGCGCCCTCCTGTGGACACCTTCCAGCACCTCAACATCTCTCTTGAATTCACGAGCCCAGAACTGGACACAATTCATGTTCAAAGCTATACAAAATACATCTCAAGCTTCTGTATTTCCACAGCTAACCAGCACACTAAGCTCAGCCTGATCCCACTCAGACCAGGAATAAATCCAGTTTGTCAGCAAAAGGAAATGGCAGAAGGCTTAATAGCTACACACAGACAAACAACAAAACAGAAGCTTAATTATTATGAGGAGGTAAGCACTTCAAAGCCACAGAACACACAACAGAATTGAGCTCACAAACCTGTTACAAGCTAGCACACAGAGTTCAGCCTAGAGCTTCAGAAAGCTTTCAGGAACACTGAAGCCCTTTTCAGCTTCCATCTAAAAAGGCCTGTCCAGTTCTCATGAGCATCTAAAGCCTATAGATGCTCCTGGCTCTCCTTATCCAACACTCTCAGAACTATCTTGACTTGGAGAGCCTGATAGAATAGGGGAAACCCCCCACAATGAAGCAAAGCAAGCCCTCAGAAACTACACTAATCCTACGCCATTAAAGGCCCCCCCAAAACTAGAGCCTATGCTTGCTGCTTACAGCCCAGCAAGAAACTAACCCAGCTTTGGGCTCTCCCTCTTTATGGCAGGCAGCTGCTGCCTGTCCACTCCCCCTTCCACCTGGGGCTCGTTTAACAATGACCTAGGGGCCCTTTTCCACCAGTGTACGGGAGAGAGAAACAAAGCACAGGGAGAGAACAGAAGTAAAGCCTGCAGCTGGTGTACAAAGGGATTGCAGGCATTTAAGGTGCACCCTGAAGTGAATCCAGTGTTGGACTTTTGTCATGTTGGGACTTGCATTAAAAAAAAAGCACGTGAAAATATTACCAATTTGGAGGCTAAAACCACTGTTAGGGACAATTTTTGTTTGTAGAGAAAAAGAAGTAACTAGCCACAGCAAAGCTTGGATTTGTTTCTGAATGTTTACCTCTTGTTCAGGACTGAGTAAAGGGACTGATGCTCTTCCCTCCTAATGTGGTGGACTGCCAAACATGATGTTGTTTGCAGGTAAGGGAAATATGGGCACTCTACCACACAGAACAAATAGTTGTGAGAAGTCAGGCTGTTAATTCACCCCTGACAGGGGTCTTCAGGGGAGATAAGAATCTGGGTTGCTGCTTGGCACCTTCACGTCTCTTGATGACAGAGCACTGATTCTGGGAGCAATGGAAAGAGAAGGGAGAGGAGTGACTAGAGAATAGCAAAGAAGTGTGGACACTATTGACATGGTGAAGTTTCCATCCCTGGAGGTGTTTAAGAGGAGAATGGGTGAAGCACTTAGTGCCATGGGTTAGTGAATTAGAAGGGTTAGGTGTTCACAGAATCAGTCAGGGTTGGAAGGGACCACAAGGATCAGCCAGTTCCAAGCCTCCTGCCACAGGCAGGGACACCCTACCCTAGAGCAGGCTGCCCACAGCCTCAGCCAGCCTGGCCTGGAACACCTCCAGGGACGGAGCCTCAACCACCTCCCTGGGCAACCCATTCCAGCCTCTCACCACTCTCATGCTCAACAACTTCCTCCTCACCTCCAGCCTGACTCTCTCCACCTCCAGCTTTGCTCCATTCCCCCCAGTCCTGGCACTCACTGACAGCCTAAGAAGTCCCTCCCCAGCTTTTTTGTAGCCCCCTTCAGATCCTGGCAGGCCACAAGAAGGTCACCTGGGAGCCTCCTCTGCTCCAGCCTGCACAGCCCCAACTCTTTCAGTCTGTCCTCACAGGAGATAGGTTGGATTCGATGATCCTGGAGGTCCCTTCCAGCCTGGTTAATTCTGTGGTTCTGTGACATTCCGAGGCTGGGAAATCCCTGTGCTGTCTGGGTTTTTCCTTTCTATGAAGCTCAGATTAAACTTGTCCGTGGCACTGAAATACAAACTGCAAAAGGTCTCTCACTGGTTGTGGATGACAGAGGACTGGAACAGGCTGCCTGGAGATGCTGTGAAGTCTCCTCTGAAGAGATTCAAGCCCCACCTGGACACGATCGTGTGCAGCCTGCTCTGGACGAAGCTGCTTTAGCAAGCGGGCTGGATGCAGATGATCTCCAGAGATCCCTTCCAACCCGCACCGTGCCGGGACGAACCGCCCAGGCCGCACGGCCCCCAGGCTGCAGTGAGCCGCCGCTCCCGGGGAAAGGCGCCGAGGCGCGCTCCCTCCTCCCGGGGCGCTCTCCAGCGGCCGGAAGCGCGGGCGCGGCCTCCGTCGCCTGGGCGCGGGCGCGGGCGCAGGCAGGGGAAGCGGAAGAGGAAGCGGGGGCGGGCCGGGGCGCCGGGCCTGGCGCGCTGGGCTCCGCGCATGCGCAGTGAAGGCGGCCAGGCGCGGCGGCCGTGTTCTGGAGGATGAGGAGGCGGAGGGCAGCGCGCCTGCGCGCCTAGGGGCCGCTGCCTCTGCAGCCTGGGTGAGAGCGGAGCTTGCGCCTCCTCCGCCGCTTGCCCTGGTCCCCTCGCCACTGGTTGCCCGCGGTCGGGACGCTGAGGCAGAAGACGAAGCGGCGGCCGAAGGTTTGTCTGTGATGACGGGGCGGGGGGAGGGAGGCGGCAGTGGCTCTCCCGAGGCGTCCCGCCGCGTTTTGAGGCGGCGGCTGCCCTCGTCTGGCGCGGCCGTGGGGTCTTGTTTCCCGTCTCCTGGCCGGTGGCGGCCTGCGGGGCCGGAGCGGGGGTAGGCCGTCATCGCGAAGGATCCCTGGCCTCGGCGGCACTCCCGCGGCGGGAGGGCCCGCGGGGACCTCTGCGGCATCCTCTCACTCCCCCCGCGCCTGGGTGCGGCTCCCTCCTGCCCCTTCCGCGACCTGCTGCCGCTCCCGCCCGGCAGCCTACGGCTCTCGGGCCCGTTGGACACCGGCAGAGAAACTGTGTCGGGGACAGCCCGAGGAAGAAGGCGAGGTGGCCGCTGGCCCGCCTCCACGCCCTTGGCCGGGGCCGGCTCCTGGCGCGGCAGAGCTCGGAAGAGTCGGGAGGAGGACAGGAGACGGAAACGCAGTGGGCTCAGCCGTGCGGCCGGCGGGGCCGCCCTTGCCCCCCGGGGTGTGCCGGTACTCGCGGAGAGGGAAGGTGCCCCTCTTGCTTAGGGCTGGCGGGGGTGTTCTGAGGGAAGCAGGAAAGGAATAAAGCAACGGAGGAACGAGACGGTTCACCTGGATGTCCGGAAGAGGAAAGAAATGTTTCGTCTCTGGTCCCGTAAGCAGCAGGGAACCGTAAACTCTTGCCTGTAATAGGAAGGGCGATTTGTCTTCCAACGTTCGGTGCCTCTCTTCAGCTGAGTACGTTGGGATGTTTTCCAACTTCGGTGCGCTTTTTCTTAGAGGTGCTTGAAGGGACAGGCGCGATGCGATCTAGAAGAGCACAGCGATGACATTGCCGTTTCTTGTGCTTGCCCACCTTTCCTTGTCACTGCGCCTGAGTGCCTGTAGGATTAGTGCTTACGGCGACTCAAGGTGGGCTTCAGTGCTTCTCTGTGGATTTGAAGAGTCAGATAATTCCCGGTGCGCTTCTATACTCGAAATGCATGCACAAGGCAGCTTTGAAGTTAGTCGTGTGCCTGCCTAATTTATATTTTCTCTGATATTTGCTACTGTTTTTGTTTGGCATGGGATAAGTACCTGCTGCTTTCGAAATGAATTAGAGTTTAGAAATGGATTTGTGTTATAGCTACCATCTGCATTTTTAGAGGTTCCTTTGCAAAGCCAGAATTCGGCTTGCTGTGTTACTTCGTGATCGACCTGAAAGTTGTTCTGAGCTCGCTGAGGGCTGCATTTGCCCGAATTGTGTTAGGATGCATTTAGGAGGTCCTTAAAACACACAACTGACTCGGTTCAGCTTCTCAGAAATGCATCAGGAGAAGTAGGTATTTTTTACTATTTGGTATCCTCAGATGTGTAAATCCCATAGCCTTGTGCCCTGGGTATATGTGTTGCACCTCTTTCCTGGTCCTGTTATACTCAGTGTTGTGTAACTAGCATCTTGCAGGAACAGATTCAAGCGCAAGGAAGGAAGTTGCTGCTTACTGAGTATTTTTTGACTGCATTTTGGACAAGCTGCTGTTGTTTGGAGCAGTTTTTGGGGGCAGGCTTTTTTGGTTCGGTGATGTGATTGGCAAAATAACCAGAAGTGGTGCAAGCTCTAAAACTTCTCTTCATTAATTTAGGGGCCGTTGCACTTTGAGATAAATTTTATATGCATAAATAAGACATCCATTATAAAACACTCAACCTTGCAGAAACTAAGTTCTGATCAGTAAAGCTGCATTAATTATTCATCTAGTTTCTCATTCAGTGCTTGAGTTTTTAGTTGAGCATCACACCTCAAGGTGACTGCTTACGGAAGTGATGTATAGCTGTGAACTGGGATTTAAGTTGTTAAATAAACCAAGCTGACTTCATTAACATATTGCAGTTCAGAGGAAGGAAAAAAACAAACACTTTTCTGTAGGTACCTGATGTGCATGGCTGGATCTTAGTGATGACATCCCTGCCCCACTTTCTTTCAAAGATTAATTTTCCAAAACAGGTCAGGTCTTCCCACAAAACAGAAACGCCCTTGGGGATGGAAACTACCTGTGCTCCCTGTAGAAGGCCAGTTGCCAGGTGAAGTTGTTGATTTATCTTGTGCTAATTTTATTTCTGAGCAGGTATTTCCTTTAGTGTATTGCTTCCTTTAGGAGCAGGCAAACAGGAGAGAGGCTGGTAATGAAGGCTGCATTGTGAGCAGATGTGTTGTTAGTGTGGAGCCTGACACGTCTGGCCTCTGGCTTCTGCAGCGTTTCAGAAAGCTCACCTGCCTCCGAGTTGTGATTCGCCTTCCGAGCATAATGTGTATGGGAAGTAGTAGTAGTTTCCAAGTGAACCTTCAAGATGAGAACGTTGTAGGAATAAACTGGTCCTTAGTTTGTTGTGAAATTTCATGTTGTTGCCTTACCAGAGTCTCCTTGATGTCCTCGGGTTTCTGGGCTGCAGTGTTATCAAAGACACCTTTGATGGCTTTTGAAGAGAGGAAAACTTCCAGGTCCGGAACTGCTTCGTCAATTACCTATCTTTTTTTTGCTGCCAAGGATGCAAATTTGATACAGTACTCCAGAATCTAGAGCTTCCAACTGCTTTTTTTTCCTTCTTTCTTTCCTATCCTTGAGATCTGTTGGCTAGGTGTACTGATTTACATCATCCACTTGAGTCATTTTTAGTACTTGCATTCCCCCTTTCGCTTTGAGTCGATAGAATTTGGAAAGGGTGATTTGTAACTTGGCATATCCTTAAGAGTTCCTAAGCATTGAAGTGCCTGAGTTGGGTGCTTTCACTGCTAGCTGGGAGGATTGCTATCTCTCCTTACACGAATGCATGTGTAGTTTGGCTTACCCTTGTTGAGTTCTTAATTCTGACATTTTATTATGTTAAATATAGTGAATGACTCACTACTTCAAACGTGTTTTCACTTGTCATTTGTATGAAGCTGCCCCTGGATGGAAATAGGAATTTGATTAAAAGTGCACCAAAGTTGTATTTAAAGCTTTTTAATTCAAACTAGATTAAATAAATGTAATGTCCAGGGAAATAAGTTCTGCACAATGATATTTTTCCCCCTTCTTTTCCAAACACACAGGTTTATTAAATGTGAACTGTAGTTAGTGAAGTTAGGATGAGAGATGGCTGAAGATGAGGATGGGAACCTGTATCCTTTTTAAACCTTTTATTTCCTATACATTTAACTGGAAGGTAGGCATCTTAATGGGATTCTCAGAAGACATTAATTTTCTAGTATCAAAACATCTAAAACTCGACAACAAAAATGTGCATATCTCTGTATCTGTTTTGCCCAATTTGGGAAAAAATAAACCACAGTTTATTTCAAGACTATTCATATAGCTGAGACCTTTCCCTGCTAGCTAAATGGGAAATAGTCAATGTCTGTATTGCATGTTACACTTGGAGGTACAGTGTTAATACTTCTTGTGTGTAGTACAGTATCTGTGTTTATCAATCTTTGCCTGACCTCAGAAGATAAACAGGCTCAAGGGAGGCAGTTAATAGCCTGTCCCATTACTCATCAACATTTGATGACTAATTGTTGGAATGGTTTAATTTTGATTTGAAGTACATGAACCAGTGTTAAAAGCCACAGCATTAAAATTACTTTAGCTAAAAGCAATTACTTCAAAACATACCCTCTTATCAACTTGCTACTTAATGATTCTCTCCAGCTTGATAGGGACTTACTTTCCATCACTCTGTATTAACTTAGTTTGCAATTCAGTGCTGCTGTGGCCTTCCAACATTTACCTACCAGTCCTCTTTTAGAGTGCTGACTTCCAGGAGGTTGCCCAGAACAAAATGGTCATTCCATAGAATCATAGAATGGTTTAGGTTGGAAGGGACCTCAAGGATCATCCAGCTCCAACCCCCCGCCATAGGCAGGGAGACCTCCCACTAGAGCCACCACTGAAGAGGAAAATCTTATTCACAGAACTTGTACTCAAGAATTCTCTTTATTCTATTAGAATTTCAGTTCAGGATATTAAGCTAACTTCAGCCATTGATATTTTCATCCATAAATCAGCACTGTTGACCATGTGAGCACTCGAGGAGACTGCAGTGCATCTGTGTAGACATCTCTTCAGGTTGGTGGGTTTTAGTTGGCTGAGGTCCAAGAGCTGCATAGTAACCAAGTGCAGCACAGTGACAGAGATGCTAAGCTGGGGCTGGAGAGAACCAAGCCTCTTACAGCTCTCATTTGGCAAATACGTGGCCTTGAACAAGCTGATTCTTATTTCAGTGCCTCAGTTTTTCAGCCTCTATCTGCTTTAAAATTGTCTTGAACTCTTCAGAGAGCTGTGAGAGAGGTCTACTTCTGATGACTTGCCAGGCATGAAATGTTCCTGCTCTACTTATCCTAATGTTTGGAACAGATTCACTTCTCTTGGGCAAATAAGTGATGGTAATTTTAGACCAGAAGTTCAGGGAGTCTTAGGGTATGTATTGCTCTCCTGAGGACTGCTTAGTGTGGCTCCACTACAAGGGAATGGGATGTGACTGCTGACTCTGTGGCAAATACAAGTTTTAGTTCTTTAGCAAACAGTTATCACTGGCAGCAGAACACAGTATGGATGTGGAAAGGGGGAATCATGCATATACCACGTTCTACTGTGTGCCACCTCCGTGGAGAACATCATGAAGATAAGCTGCTTTCAGAGCAGCTTGTAAACCAAGGACTCCAGTGCTCTTAATGGACGGTTCAGAGGTGGTTCACCTCACATTAATGTTCTGCAACAAGACTCCTGTCATCTCCCCAGTTTTGCCTGCTACTGAGGGTCATACTCAGATGTTCCAGCTATTTATAGTAATTAATTTCACAGTTTCAACTTGTCTTCTGTTGAACAAGTCTGCTTTTTCAGTTACTGACTGTCAGCCACGTGCTGCCAAGAGCGTCTTTAATCTTACTAGCAGGTGTATATCAGCTTCTCCATGGCATCCTCAACTGGTTCTGTCACCAATGGTATGGACTAAAGCAGTCCATTTTAGTTTTGCTTTTTACCTGTTTGTGAAGATTCCTATTCTTTAAAATCACCTCAGAATAGGAAGTTACGGTATCAATGACTTCTTTTGCTAAAGCTTAGTCTTACTGATGCTCTGCCCAAACAGAGTTTAATCCACTGGCTTGCATTGTTCTTTAAACTTTAATCCTAATCCTGAAAAACAAAGCTGTGGAGAGAGCTCTGGGATACCAGGAGAACCACGAGCTATTTCTTTCTGGGGGCCTAGCACACTTAGGAAGTCTGTGTGTCTCCGTAGCCATTTGAAGTTCAGTGCAAAATCTGTCAGTGGATTAGGTTGCATGTTAAGCTGTTCTCAGATAACCAGGATACTGGTCAGTGATGCAGAGGCAGGATGCATACTAATTTGGTGGAAAGAAGCTGTGACATGAAGCAGGTTGTTGCTTTAGGTGAGCAGTATCTTCGTGTAGCTGATACACTGATGGTTTAGTGACTTCGGTGCTTAACTGCATCTCAAACTTGAAGGTCGGAAGTCAAGATTTCTGCTGGTGTCTGTTACTACAGCAGACAGTAGTCTCTCCCTCCTCCTCCTCCAAATATTAACACCTTTTCTGTTTCTAATTATCTGGCCTCAGTTGAACAAAGAGTGAATGCTGGGTTTGACTGTTTTGACTGCTTTTGTTAAACAACCAGTGAAAACTAAGTTTGAGATTCCTTTTTCTGTCTATATTTCTTCACTGAAAGAGATTGGTGACACTAACTTATTAGTAATTAAAGTAGTATTAATTAAACATATCTGTTTCAAGTGAATGCATGTTTAAAGAGCTGTCTTTGACTTGAACTACAGGCACAGCAGATCTTTGATATGGCTGACAGGTACTTCCTTAGCCTTCATCTTGCTCTAAATCATTTATTTCTGTATGGAATTTAAATGATGTTTCAAGGAAAGCATTTCTGCATTCCCTGTTCATCATGAGCCGTAGTGATAGTCACGTCCTGGGCTTTAGGCACAGTTCCTGGTTATTCCTTGATTTTGGAAGATGAAAGAACAGTGCAAGATTAAATCTGGAGGTATTTGATAGATGTGGTACTCTGGTGTCCATTATGGTACTAGGTGATTTTACTGTCACAGCGACCTCGTCCTTAATTATGTTTTTGTGATTCTGTGTTCACATGGAAAATAAATCCTGACTCCATTTGTAAGAGGAGGAGAAGTGTTCAAACAAGAAAACAGCCAGTGGTAGCCTGCAGTCATTGCTTTATAACCACTCCAAGTGTTCCAGCATCCCTTTGCTCCTATTATCTCCTTTCTTTTTGCCTGCCTCCAGCAGTCATACTCGCCTATGGGAATGACTGAAGGGAAACACAGAATGTGAGATGTTAATAGGTGAAGCCCTTCTGCAGTGTTGGGAACTACAGCTTTTTCATTTTTAGCTCTGGTTCTGCTTGTTCCCTAGCAGAATGGTAGAGGTGAAATGAAAGGATTGATGGTGATGTTTAGTTGGAAAATGATGGAATGGTGAAGAAAATGCATTTTTAGTGGCCCTGTACTGGTAAGCTTTAAGTAGACAAAACCACAAAGCAGAAAAAGCAGCTGTTTAATATGGAAATGAAAAAAAATGAGGCTGTTTTATCAGGGGTTGAAGGAAATGCACAGGTGTACTCAGTGGGAAAACTGGGCAACTTTGGGGGGAGGAGTAAAGTCTTCCTGAACCTCGTTTTAACTCTTAGAAGAGAAGCTGTGTTGATGAAGTAATGTTAGTGGATGAGTAAATCATGATGAGAATGAATGCACAAAGTCTTCTGCTTTGGTTTTTTGTTTGTTTTTCTTTCTACAGGAGTTTTAGTGCAAGTAATTATTACCAATGTCATAAGTTTTGCTAGACAATTATTTTAAGGGGTAATTCTGAAAGACTGATAATTTTGGGAAGTGCTAATGTGTACATTTTATTTTCCTGCTTTCAGTGACTCAAGTGCAGCCCTGTTCACGAGATGTTTCCACAACATCTACCTCAGACCTGGCTTTTGCTCATTCGCTTGCTGCGTCTTAGATCTCAACAGGAGCTCTGCAGACACTCTTGAAAGTTTCTGACCAGCTTGTGACATCAAGTCAAAGCATGATGACCTAAGAGGAGGTCAAAGCCTGAAACGTTGATTCAGCAGTCCAAGATAGCACTGCCTTTTTTTATCACTATCGCTCTCTGCTGGTTTGTCCCTGCTTGCTTCAGAAACATTCAGCTGACCTTTCCCTGGTGAGAAGATCTTGACTTTTCTCTCTGGTCCTGGAACTATTAATGGAATACAGTCATGTCTACCCAGGACGAGAGGCAGATCAACACGGAGTACGCTGTATCCTTGCTGGAGCAGTTGAAGTTCTTCTATGAACAGCAGTTGCTAACTGACATAGTGTTGATTGTTGAGGGCACCGAATTTCCCTGCCATAAGATGGTCCTTGCCACGTGCAGCTCCTATTTCAGGTAAGTATTCAAACTAGGATCTGTTAATTCTAGAAAATTCATGGTATCTGCTTCTGAGGGCAATGTTACTGAATGGCTTAATAAACTGATGTGCTGCAGAGAGTTTTTAAGATCAGTGAAGTGAGTAAAAAAACCTAAATATCATTCTTTGCAGTCACTAAAAGAGTAAAATCAAATTTCCATCATTTCCTCTGGATAGGCACTGTAGGTTTTTACAGGAAGTGAAAAAAATCCATACTTGTGCTGGTTCATTTGCTTTAGGGAGTTCATCGAGTCTGAATAATTATTCAATATGAAGAATAAGAAATGTACTCTTGAAATGTTTTAGTTACTTATTTCCCAAGGTGGGGTAAGGACACTGAGAGTTGGCTACGCGAGTTCCATTGTCATGTTTATTAACTGCAGTTCCATTGCCATGTTCCTTAGCTGGAGTTTCTTAGCAGAAGGCTCTGGTGGGAGTAGGGATTGCTGTGTATGTTCATGGCTTCCTTTTCCCAGTCATCAGCAAAGAAGCCAAAAACTCTTCTCGTGCCTGAGAGCCTTGCTGTAGTGCAATGGTTTTTTTTTTCCTCTGTGTGTGGATGTTTTGGTTTGTTTTTTTTTTTTTTGGTTTGGAGGATTTTTTTTTCCCTCCACTGAGATGCTGTTGCAGTTTTTAATTCTGTAGCTCCTGCTTCCCTGGATTTTGTCTTCTCCAGAGTTTTTATTAGTAACATGTAGAGTGGAGATACATTCACAGTAGGTTCTACATGATGAGGCAACATGATTTTTCTGCAGCAATTAACCATTTTTTTGGTTGCTGTTGGCAACACAGTGTAACTAATTTGCCTGTCTGAGAGAAATTGTGACACATGAAAGCAGCCTTAGTGACATCCATGCATGTTTTACCTCCCTGATGTGTTCTGAAAGGATTCTCACTTCTTTTCCCGTTTAATCAAGGGAAGCTTTGCAAATTGCATTCTCAGGTTGAGATGAGCTCAGGACACAGAATGCTTCTAAAACACTTTCTGTATTTTGTCTGCTTTCTTGCATTGAACTACTTGAGGATTAATTTGTGACTTTTGCATTCTTGCTGCTGGGTTTTGTGTTAGCTTTTTTCATCTGGGCTGAAACAAGCATTGTGTGATTGCTAGATACAGACACTGCTGGCAGCCTCGTGCAGGTGACATAGTTCCAGCAGCCTGTAAAGTAACAAGCACTGGAAATGTGGCCAGATTTGATGTGGGTGGTTAATCATAAGGTTGGAAAGCTGTCAGGAGTCCAGGCAGAGTGGTGCTGTGCTAGAATATGCAGTCAGATCTCTTATTCATACATGTTTGTTTATTATTTATGGCATGAGGTTTTGGCGCTGGTTAAAAGCAGCATCAGGCTTGTGGTTCTGTCATGGTCTGGTTTTCTTCTCTAGTTTACAAAAAAAAAAGCTCAGCTTCCTAAATTTAGCTTTATTATGAAAAATTGATAGCCCTTAGGAGGCTGTGTGGAGAGGGGGAAGAATAGAAAACATCTCTTAGCATGATCCCAGCCATTGTGAACGACTGCGGCCAGCTCACCTTCCATCTTTGTGCTTGAATGCTGAGCTGCGGCAGCCCAGCTCAGGCACAGGCTGCTCAGCAGTGTGAGAGCATGCACTGGAGCCAGACTCTGGAGCAGCTGCCTCTCCCTGTCGGTGAAGAGGGAGTCTGCTGGCACTCCTACTGCCTTGCTTACTCTCAAAAAGCCACAAGGCAAGTTGATACTCACTTGGCCAGGCAGTGATACCTGCTAAAACGCAAGTTGGCCTGAGGTAAGGAGCTTAGAAGAAGACAGAGGTGGGCACTGCCTTGATATCAGATGTTGCCTGGAATGGCTTTGCTTGTGGAGTCTATTTCCCTGTCCCCTTCACCTCTGCAGCTGGAGGCAGGACCATAGGGTGCACCCACCCTCCCTTCACCCTTCTGTCCTCTCTAGTTCACTAAATATTGCCAAATTAGAGAGAGTCTTCAGCTGAATTTTTAGTGCAACCAGGAATAGCAAAAGCTCTTAAAAATCAATGTCCCCAGTTTGAGGAAATGGACAAGTAGCTGGTTTACAGTTCTAGAATCCAGGTAGTTCTCAGCTGTGCTGCAATTACACAACTAGAAGGGCAAGAGGAATGGCAAACATTATGGAAAGAGTACCTTTTTAAGTTGGCTTTCTGCTTTCTTCAGGAAGATGCAATGGAAATGTTTGTGCTTTTTGCTTTTGTTCAGACCAAGTTGATTGGTTTTAGTGTCAGACAAACTTGCTTTTCTGCACATTATGATTGGTTTAGAAGAAATTCTTCAAGGAGTGTTAGTCCTTGCCCCATTTTTCTGAGCTTGCTTTCTCCTCCTCCCAGGGGAGCCTGCTTTTTGCTATGACTTAGCTCAGTCCATTGCACAAATCTGCTGCTTCTGGTTTAGAACCTAAAATCTAGTTGTGTATGCTTCAACAGTTTCCTGAGGGATGTTTCTTCCCTCTTACCACCTAACATAGAAAAGTTTTCAGTTGCATCATGACATCTCTGAGCTCATTAGGGCTCTCTGCTGATTAACACTGAAGGGTTTGCATAACTGTATTTCTACCTATGGCACCTGTGCTAGTTTGAGACTAGCTAGAATGTTTTGGTGAGAAGGACTAGATAATAGGCTGAGAAATGAAAACAATGGGGATGTCTACTTCGCTCATAGTCTTGCTGAGATGTGTAGAAAGGAAAAGCAAAACATTAGATAAAGTCACTTTGCTTGGGCACTTAGCTCTGGGCTTTGCTCTCAGCTCTGCGCCTGCTAGGGAGAGCTGGGGCTGCTGGCTGAACTGCATCTTGCTTTCTAACCTCACCCTCCATTTGCTTCTTGGCTGATTCACCTTGCTTCTTAATCCCCCTGGCCGAACCTCCATTCTTCCTTGGGACTGGGGTAAGGTTAGGAGGGGTAGGGGGAAGGTGAGGGGGTGGTTGAGAGACCCTCCTGGGGACTTGGGTTTCTGGGAGGGGAGTTGTGTTTGTATTACCTTTTTGCCTTGTATATTTCTGTCTATATCTGTATATACTGTAAATATCTGCTTGTACATTGTGCCAGCTGTAAAGTGAGGGGTGGTTGAGAGACTCTCCTGGGGACTTGGGTTTCTGGGAGGGGAGTTGTGTTTGTATTACCTTTTTGCCTTGTATATTTCTGTCTATATCTGTATATACTGTAAATATCTGCTTGTACATTGTGCCAGCTGTAAATATCAGCTTCATTCATATTTCCAGAGCCAACTGAGTCTAGTCTGGGTGATTTCTAAAGTGCGGGGGGCGGGGGACACCAGACCACCACAGCACCCATAATACTTTTTGAGTGCTCTGTACAAATGCTTTATCTTAAATACTAGAAGATAGCCTGAGGCAAATACCAAACACCTGTAAACAGGCCACTAGAAAGAGTGTTCACCCTTTGGAGTGTCATTGCTGAAGACTTAGAGTTGACTATTAAAGATGACTGTACTTAGTGTTGATCCTTGTCTGCTGTTTGTCCTCAGAGCCATGTTCATGAGTGGGCTGAGTGAAAGCAAACAAACACATGTACACCTGAGGAACGTGGATGCAGCCACTTTGCAGATCATCATAACCTATGCCTACACGGGGAACTTGGCAATAAGTGACAACACCGTGGAGCAGCTTTATGAAACTGCCTGCTTCTTACAGGTAGGAGTGTTTGATTCCAAGGGTGAAGGAACTGCTTCTAATGTGTTTGATTCCAAGGGTGAAGGAACTGCTTCTAATTGCCACACCATTTTTTTCCATGTTATATAGGATGTTCTCTTCACTCATTTCAAAATACTTTTGTTCTTTTGATTGAAATACACAGCACTTGTTTGCCAGATGTTTCAGGTACTCATCCCTCCTTGCTTTCTGTTCCCTATGGAAGGTGGAAGCAAGAGAGGGCACTTCTAACACTTAGACAATTAGTTCCTCCAGCAGACAAAATCATAGAATCATTAAGGTTGGAAAAAGCCTTTAAGATCTTCAAATCCAACCACAACCCAACTACCGTGACTGCCAAAACTGTATCCTGAAGTGCCACATCTACAACTTCTTGAACATCTCCAGGGATGGTGACTCCAGCACCTGCCTGGGCAGCCTGTTCCAACCCCTTACCACTCTTTCAATACAGATTTTTTTCCTACTGTCCAATTTGAACCTCCCCTGGCACAACTTAAGTTACTTCTCTGATCCTATCGCTAGTTACCTGGGAGAAGACACCAGCACTGGCCCCACTACAACCTCTTTACAGGTAGCTGTAGAGAGCACTAAGGTCTCCCCTCAGCCTTCTCTTCTCCAGACTAAACCACCCCAGCTCCCTCAGCCACTCCCTGTATGCCCTCCAAACCCCTCACCAGCCTCACTGCTCTACCTGATCTCAGCTGAACCGCTGAGTAAAGTTGCTGCTGTACTTGAGCACATGGTCCAGACCCAAGCTGTTAAATGCAGGTAGGTGAAGGAGTAGATGGCATGCAGCAACGCTGAAGTGTGTTTCTTCTCTGCCCTCCAGGTAGATGATGTGTTACAGCGGTGCAGAGAGTACCTAATCAAAAAAATCAACGCCGAGAATTGCGTGCGCCTCTTAAGCTTTGCCGACCTCTTCAGCTGCGAAGAGTTGAAGCAGAGCGCTAAAAGAATGGTAGAGCACAAGTTCACAGCCGTCTACCACCAGGAGGCTTTCATGCAACTCTCACACGACCTACTGATAGATATTTTAAGCAGTGACAATTTAAACGTGGAAAAGGAGGAGACGGTTCGCGAGGCTGCGATGCTGTGGCTGGAGTACAACACGGAGTCGCGCTCGCAGTACCTGTCCTCCGTCCTTAGCCAAATCCGCATCGACGCGCTGTCGGAAGTGACCCAGAGAGCCTGGTTTCAAGGGCTGCCACCCAACGACAAGTCAGTGGTGGTGCAAGGACTCTACAAATCCATGCCCAAGTTTTTCAAGCCCCGATTAGGTATGACAAAAGAGGAGATGATGATCTTCATTGAAGCTGCTGCTGAAAACCCCGGGAGTCTTTATTCTTCTGTCTGTTACAGCCCCCAGGCAGAAAAAGTTTACAAACTCTGCAACCCTCCTGCTGACTTGCATAAGGTCGGGACGCTGGTAACGCCCGATAATGACATCTACATAGCAGGTGGGCAAGTTCCTCTGAAAAACACCAAAACTAACCACAGTAAAAGCAGCAAGCTCCAGGCTGCCTTCAGAACTGTGAACTGCTTTTACTGGTTCGACGCCCAGCAGAACACGTGGTTCCCAAAGACGCCGATGCTGTTTGTTCGTATCAAGCCATCCTTGGTCTGCTGCGAAGGCTACATCTATGCAATCGGAGGAGACAGCGTCGGGGGGGAGCTCAACAGGAGGACTGTGGAGAGATACGATACCGAGAAAGACGAGTGGACCATGGTCAGCCCCTTGCCTTGCGCCTGGCAGTGGAGCACAGCGGTGGCCGTTCACAACTGCATCTACGTCATGGCGCACAACTTGATGTACTGCTACTTCCCCCGGTCGGACGCGTGGGTGGAGATGGCGATGCGCCAGACGAGTAGGTGCTTCGCTTCGGCCGCTGCCTTCGGTGATAAAATCTTCTACATTGGAGGACTGCATATTGCCAGCAACTCCGGGATCAGGCTGCCGAGCAGTACTGTGGACGGGTCTTCGGTAACTGTGGAGATCTATGACGTGAATAAAAACGAGTGGAGGATGGCAGCCAACATCCCTGCCAAGCGCTATTCCGACCCCTGCGTCAGAGCCGTCGTCATCTCCAACGCCTTGTGCGTCTTCATTCGAGAAACCCACATGAACGAGAGAGCCAAGTATGCCACCTACCAATATGACCTGGAACTGGACCGCTGGTTCCTGAGGCAGCACATATCTGAACGTGTGCTGTGGGACCTGGGCAAAGACTTCCGGTGCACTGTAGGAAAGCTGTATCCATCCTGCCTCGAAGAGTCCCCATGGAAACCTCCAACGTATCTCTTCTCACCAGATGGAGCTGATGAATTTGAGCTGGATGGGGAGATGGTTACTTTACCACCTGTATAGCTCCCAGATTAGACTGCACAACTGCTTCTGTGCTCAGTTATCATGAAATAAACAGCTGTGAAAGCAGAGGCCTGGAAGCAGCAAGGTCAAACCTGTCTTTCCCCAGTTGTATTTTTTACGCCCTACTTGCAGCCATTCAGTACCAATCAGCGGAATGAGCAGATCTGCTTCCATAGTCTCAAATACTATTACCTGATAATTGAGAAACATGTATGTATGTCATGAGCTTAAGCAGCTGCCTCATCTAAACAATTTCTAGCTCTAACAAATCTTGGTTTGGGCAGATTAGCTTCAGAAAATAAAAAAAACCACCACCAAAAAAAAAGTAGTTGCTGTTTCTAGGATGATGTCACAGCTCTTTCAAAAGTATCTTCCAGTTAGTTGTCAGCTACTTCTGGATGGTCTACTTAAGTGCTAGCTCTGTCAGTGTGGCCTCGTTAAAGGACTGTGCCACACTTCCTAATAACCCACGTTGGTGTAGTAATGCCATGAAAAGAAAAAGAAACAAATCCCATGGATCTACCTGTGGTAGGAAGGGTAGATCTTCCAGTGTATGGTACATGCAGGGCAAACTGACTGCAGGTTCAGTCAAGCTGTACTCTTAGGTGCATGTGTTCTATTTTCACTAACTTATACCTGTCTGTTTAGAAAACAGGTCTTCCAAGCAGCTGGCAGTTTACCAGGTGTGGACTTAAGTTGCTGGGCTTGCAATAGGAGTTGCCAGCCCTCGTAGTGCGGGTCTCTATGTGGAGCTTTCCTCAGCAAATGCCTCCACGTTCTGTATTACAGTAACCTTGGCTCATGTATATTCCTTCCTGCTGCTGATGTATTTTTCCATTGTAAAACAAAAGTTCTAGTGTGGATTAACCAGGTCTTTATTTTCTGTTAATTTAACAACAAGCATTACTGTAGTGTGATTGTGTATAGATATCCCTTAGCTATCAGGTTGGTTTTTTTTTTACTTTTGGGGAAGAGGGGGTGGGGGGGGAGCAAACTGTTCAGGAATATCCTGTGCTGTGTGTGCAGGGGAGCAGATGACTTAGTGCTGCTCTGGCATTAATCCCAGGAACCACTAGCAGTAGCGGGGGCGCCGCCAACCTAACCTAAACACAGGTGCTTCATGACAAACCTTACTAGCATGTTCAGCTGCATCATGT
Source organism: Tricholaema leucomelas (assembly GCA_013400475.1). NCBI lineage: Eukaryota > Metazoa > Chordata > Aves > Piciformes > Lybiidae > Tricholaema lacrymosa > Tricholaema leucomelas. The sequence continues at coordinate 1,284,002 of WAAF01007245.1, read as the reverse complement.
TCTGGCACTGTATTTTGAATGACATTAATTTATTAAAAAAGACTGAATCTGACAGAATTTGAGTGTGCTTTCTACACTTACAGACACACACTTCTACCAAGGAGTCTGGTGAAGGTAACGTGGAATAGCTGAGCTGTGAAAAGCCTGGAGCCAAGCGTGGGACCTGGTGCTGCTTACTGCTCAGTGGAAGCTGTAACCTGGGCATTCCAGTCAGATACAACTTCAATCCCCCACTACAGTTTTTAATCAGTCAGCACTTCTCCAGCCACAAGCCAGAGCCTGAGCTACTGAAACTAAAGGAGATACTAAAGAGGTAAGGAAGAATCTTTTTAGCAGTTCAGAAGATGGGGGACCTATTGTCAGTGTTCTTTGTGAAAACCAAATTTAGTTACTCCATCACCCAAACTGCCACTGGCTTCTCCTTAATTCTCTTCCCAGTGCCAGTGAATACAACTTGCACAGTGATGACACCTACCCCTTTTTGTGCTTAAGTCTCAAGTGGCTTTAAAGACAAAGCTTTGTCTTGTACAGTGATTAAAAGATTTTGACTGCAAAAGAGAGACTTCACAGGAAAGTAGAAGGATGAGGGACAGTGGGTTTAAACTGGCAGAGGAGAGATTCAAACTACGTGTTAGGAAAGGGTTCTTTGCAGTGAGGGTGGTGAGACGCTGGCATAGGTTGCCCAGGGAGGTTGTAGAGGACAGAAGCACCAAATGTGATCTTCGATCATATTTGGTGCTTCTGTGCTCCACAACCACCCTGGAGGCGTTCAAGGCCAGGTTAGATGAGGCCTTAGGCAGCCTGTTACAGTGGGAGGTGTCCCTGCCTATGGCAGGGGCTTGGAACTGGATGATCTTTGAGGTCCCTTCCAACTTAAACCATTCTATGAAAGTAAAACTCTACCTCCTGGAGTTTTGTACCATGTAGGAACTTCTAGGACGCAGCATAATGATGGTGCCCACAAGAGGCAAGCCACTGCCTTTAATGGAGGTGCCACAGTATAGCATTACATCAGTGGTGGGGGCAGTTAAATACCTGCACTGCTTAGGTAAGAGGGGGGGAAGTGAGTCAGGGCATCCTGCTGCTAGGTCTGTTTATATTGCTTTCATGGAGCCTGGGACATCTGGGTTTGAAGCTGTTCAAGGAAGTAAGCCTCAAAACAGTGCTGGTGCTTTGTAATGCCATTTGCAGTCAGCTCTGGGACAAGGCTGTGCTCTTCAAGTGTAAATGATTAAGGCTACTGAAGGAGCAAAGTGAATACCTCTGATACTGAGGAGGTCTCTTCCAACCTGGCTGATTCTATTCTAACTTGCAAGATGAGTTTAAAATCTTATGTCTGGTTTCTTACCAATGGGGAAAAAAAGGAAATGGGAGCTAGGGGACTGAAGTGCAGTGGCTGTAAGGCAAGAGTTGCCTCACACAGCCTGAAAAAGCTGCCCTTGATTTAATCCATCTAGGGTTTAAAACAGTGCCTGCATGACTTGCTGCTACTCTTGTGTTTTTTGTATTGTCCCTAGATCCTATCAGTATTTATGAGATCCAAGATGGTGTAGGACCTTAAACTTAATTTCCTATGAATGACACAGAACTTAAGACCTGTAGTAACTGTTCAAGACATACTTACTATTAGTTCACTTACACAACTAGGTGCTGCAGTCAGTGTTGTTGAGCCCAGAGGAAATGGCTGGCAAATGCAACTGACAAGCCTGAATTCTTTCCTTGCATAATTGGAGAGAGAAGCTGTTGGCATGTGCCTGGAAACGGTCACTAGCAGCTGAGTTAGAGAAAGACTTCTGTGGGAACAAAGACAACAGCTAAATGCAGCTCTCATTGCATCAACAGAGCAGGTATGATTCAAGCCCTTACAATCCTAAGATCTTACTACAAAGCTCCAGCCTAATGCCAGCCTATTCCACCTGTACTTAGCTTTGAACTGGATTTACATTCAAGTTTCAATGAATCAGCTTTGCTATGTTTGTAAAGTTTGCTTCTGTTTTTTTGGTGGAGCTACTTTAAATTAGTCCTACGTAGTTCTGCTTCCCCCTACCTGAAGTAATACAAGGAAGGCAGCTGGCCTCTGCTGTTTGGCAATGCCTCCACTCATTCTCACACTTGTTTCACTGCCTAACTGCAAGTTTGAGTTTTGTTCTAAGAGAACCAGTCAGATGTATGGCAGTGAATCATGGCATGGTTTGGGTTGGAAGGGACTTCCAAAGGTTATCTAGTCTAACCTGGCTGCACTGAGCAGGGACATCTTCCACTAGATCAGGTTGCTCAGAGCTTTACTGGGCCTGACCTTGACTATCTCCAGGGATGGGGGCTCAGAGACACCTCTCAACGAGACTCAGCTGCTCAAGGCCTCATCTAGCCTAGCCTTCAACATCCTTAGGCAGGAGACAGCCACAACCTCATTGAGACTCTGTTCCAGAGTCTCACCACCATCCTACTGAAGAATTTCTTCCTAAGATCCAGCCTAAACCTGCTTTCCCTCAGCTTCAAACCATTCCTCCTTGTCCTGCCTCTAGCCACCTTCATGGAAAGTCCCTCTGTAGCCTTCCTGCAGGATCCCTTCAGGTAGTGAAAGGCAGCTCTGAGGTCCTCTTTGAGTCTTCTCTAGGCTGAGCAGTCCCAGCTCCCTGAGCCTGTCCTCAGAGCAGAGGAATAGGGGGAATCAAGGTCACTACTTAGCTGACAAAAACAATCCATCTCCATACTTTTTTTCCCTTCTATGAATCCAAGGACTACTTCACATGCTTAAAATAAATTGGGGTCAAGCCCAAAGCCATGGCAGAACTAAAGCTCTGTGCCTGCTTTTTGAAGTCAGACTCCTCTGCTCTAGCATTAAAGACTCGAAACACGGTGAAGCACTTTGTCACACATCTTTAATCACAGCACAAGGATGTAGTGTTTCTGCCTTTAATGGATACTCTGCATTGCCCTTTTTAATGAAAACTAAATACCTGCAAGAGAGTAAAAATCACACTGCAGCAATAACATGATGTAAATTTATCTTCCAGGGGGTTTGCACAACTACTTACATAGGACTGAGAAGGGGGAATTACCATTTCAGAGAATTGCAACCATTTTTTAGCTTCACCTCATTCACATCTGAATGCTCCCTCAAGGCAGTTAGCTCCCTCCTACTGGGAACTGCAATTTACCCAATCATTCTCAGCTAGGTACAGTGGCAGTGACAGCAGAAGTCTTCAAATAGGTCACTCTGGCAGAGAACTGGATGTGCAGCAATCAATTTACTCAGCACCCTGCACGTGAGTAGATACCACAAGCCACGTGAAGTAGTTACTATTTTAAAGCTAGATCTACAGCAGTGTTTTACACTGGTACCTAAAGTTCTTGCCCACTTAAAAGAAGCTTCTGACCTACTAAGGTTTCAATCAGTTCACAACGAGCAGCACCCAGTAGGGAATAAAAAGTCACACTACAGGATCCTCTTGCCCTAAATCTGCAGCAAGCAACATCTGTAACCAGCTGAAATGGAAGAGAAGTGACCGAGAAACCTGCCAGAGTATTATGAGCAGCTACCAACCTCTGAAACCCTGCAAGTGTCTTCTGCTGGAATTCACATCTTGAAATAGTGCATCTTCCTGAGCAGGCAGACTTTGAAAGAGGCTGAATGTATTTCTCAAGCAGCATAAGATAAAAGAACCCACCCCAACAACCCACTACATCAGCTGGATGTTGAATCAATCACCAAGCAGCTGTCTCTGTGTTTACAATCTGCGCTCTCGCCTTCGCTTGTACAATTCAACACTGCCACCTTGGGTTCTCTGCCTAGTAGTAACTTCTGTGGAAATCAGAAGCTTGTTTAGGCAAAATACAAAGGTGGTTAAAACGTGTAAAGGGTCAAACAAGGGCAATGCAGCAGAGTAGTGAGCTAAAGATGCTCGTTGTGTTGTCATGTTTGAGGAGAGGTGTCGGACGTGCACGGGACTTAAGCGTAGGACTTGATAAGGATCAATGGAAGATGTAAAAGTCTTGTGTGGCTTGGGGAGCCTGTATCTGCTATCTGTGCTCAACAGGCAGCTCCTCAAATGCTGGCATGTACAAAAAGCAGAGCTTGATGGAGAGGTGTGCTATGTGGTGTTGTGTTACCTGTAAGTCAGTGCATGCTGCACGCCCACAGCAGAAATACCTCTGCAGTATACATCATGGCACAGCTGTAAGAGCAGCTTCACAGCTCCCTCAGAGGCACTATCACCAATTCACCTAGGACTTGGGCCTTTGTTACAGTGCAGGAAGGGTTGTCAGGGGCATGGACGTGGAAGCTGACTGCCTGTCTTTCTGAATAAGTCACAGTTCTTGCACTGGGCATTTTAAAACAGAGGAAAATAAATCAGCATTTGGGTTTGCACTGGATTTAACTAAAGAGGTGACAACCATTAGACTGAGGACTGCAGCAGCTTAGATGAACTTCTACAGCTGCATGCAGGCCTACAGCCCAAAAGGAGATTTAAGCAAATATCAAAGAGCAAATACAGCTGTTAATGAAGGCCACATATTATGGAGACAGCTTCCTAACTCCACCTACACTATGAGTTTTAATCAGTGGATGTGTTTAAATCCCAGTCCAGCTTGCTAGCAGGATGCCTGTTCATAAGGAGATGGAAAGTTAATCCAAGTTTCTTATTCTACCATATGTAGAGGAAGGCAAACACAAGGGCTGCATGCTGGCTCCACGACAGCTGGGCCAGTGGGAAAGAGACTACAGAGAAACCCCTGCCTGGTCCTCCTGCCCCCGAGAGAGACGCTGTGAAGCAGCCTAACAAAGTCCTCATACAGAGCACCACCTCAGTACTGCAGAGGGCATCGTCTCCTTCTGCCTTGCCTCAGATCAAGCTCCCACCCTCAAAACTGAAGGAGTAAGCTTTTTAATATGCCCAGGCCAGTGAAGGAGTTTGTGGGAGCAAGAGGAATGCAGAGAGCTCACAAATTGGCTCTAAATTGCACAGGTGAGGAGATGCCCAAGACAAGGATACTGAAAAGGGATCCTTGAAGGTCCTGCTTCTGCAGCCCAACCACTTGCCTGGCTCCTAGAGCTCCCCATTCTGAGCTCCTGGTGTGCCTTAAGTTGAAATTAGTTTTATAGGTGACTAAATCCTTTATGCCCCTTGATTCAGCCTTCACTACAATATGAGGCCTGAGCACTTCAATCCCAGGCAGCCACTTGCTGAGTGATGCCTTCTTATTCTATTCATCTCCACGGTGAATCAGAAAGCTCTAGACTCAGCAGGAATAAATGCAGCACTGCTCTTACTTCACATGGAATATTCCTCAGCCTTTGGAAAGATAAAGATAACTGTTACAGAGTTGTGGAATAGAAGAGAGCAGAGCATCAGAGCTCTTAGGTGACACAAACGCAGGCACAGAGCGGGAGCAAAAGCGGCAGCTCTATACACTCTGCATTTCACTAGCATCTCAGGAGCAGAGCTCTCAGAGCCTTTTTGCCCTTCACAAATGAAGCTACTCCAACTAGCTGTGTACTCTCAGCTTTTCCACAGCCATTCCATCTCTTCTGTCCTTGGAAAAAAGGGTTCATGAGGGTTTTAAAGCAGATCCTGTATTTTTGAACTGCTGTTTGAAGCAAGAGGATGGAAAATGCAGTTGTCGGAGAGCGACTACATGATACAAGTGTGGCTTTTCTATCAGCTTTTAGAATGCACCTCAAGAAATTAGAACTTCGTTTCTTAAACCAAATTACATCAAGCCTTCTTGTTCATCTCTTGCACAGCTGCTGGATTTTAGATGAGGAATAAAAGCAATAATCACGACTTAAAATCTTGGCCCCAGTAGAGAACGTGGCAAAATACTGAGAGAAGCTAAGGAAGTTTGAACATTTGACAATGTCATGTGGAAACTGTTAACAAGTTCCAGGAGGGGATGCAGAAGGCATAGCTCTAGAGGCACACAGATTGCCAGAAAGAGGACAGAATCTCTCTCAGAAGCAGGAAACATAGGAAGTGGAACAGATTTGCATACAGAAGACACCGCATGCACATTACATAGGAAGTCAAGCTTCACACTTCAGCTTTTCATATAAACTCTTGTGTTTCCTCCCACAAGGACACCAGCTGAGCCATCCCAGTTACTCTCTCAGTTCTAGTGTTGCTTTCCAAAACAAAAAAAAAGTAGTTATCCAAACATAACATTCCCTGAGTCAACACAGAAACCGGACAGAGCTGATTTTTGTCTGGAAGAGTCTGCCTACGTTTAGTGGTAAACCCCCAAGAGCCAGGCAGAGGCTGCTACTGTGCTGGGCTTAGTACTTGCTATTCCCATGGAGGTAACTACCCTGAGGCTGCTCTTACATCCGAATAAAGCAAGATCTGTGATCCAGTCCCAGGTGGGGAGAGTTATTTTGTAGTACTCTTCCTGAAGATCTCTCTCCGACTGGAATCCATCTCATTCAAGTGGCAGGGTAGAAACACAGCCAAAACATATGCCAAGTTACAAAGGCCTGCTGTGTCATGGCAAGTTGGGAACTGTCACACAGATTGGGGGCACACAAGGAGAGCTGGAGACAAACCAGCGCAAACAACTGCAGATGGCTACAGAGGAGAAAGGAATAAGTCCCCTAAGACAGCCACAGTCTCGTTCTGCACCCTGCCAACTCCAGCTTGCAGGTGAGAGCAAGAAAGCTCCACCTGGCTTGAAACCCTTTGCTTCCAGCATATACTCTTCTCAGAGATGCTCTCAAAGGCAGCCTGAAAGAGGGATCAATATTTATACTCTGCTTATTTCTAACAAGAATTCACAAACATTTGGCTATTTGGTTTGAAAAATAGAAGCTACTTTCCTTAAATATATTCAACATCCACGAAAATGTACAAATCTGAAGTCCAACACAGCTGGCTTGGAACAAGCCCTGCTTGCCAGTGTCTTTATAAAGGCTCAGTTTTGAAGAGAAGCAGTCACTTCAAATACCACCACCAGACTGCAGATGCCTTCCCACTCTATGGAGACACTCACCCTTCTGCCACACTTCTAAGTGAAACTGAGTGTTGACGTTCCAAGTCTGCTTGCAAGCAACAGATACCTTGGGTTTGGTCCTGGGGTAGTTAACCTTCACTCTGGCGTTTTGGAGTGGTTTTTTTCAGCTCAGAGAAAGCTTTGCACCTCAAAGAGTCAGCAGCATGGTGAAAAGCCATCACTTAGTCCCCGAGGCTTTGGGTTGACTGTGTGAAAGTGGAAAACCAGGAGGACATAGCTGATTTTGCACTGGTGAAGGCTCCCCCAACTGACTGCCCTGTGGTACCAAAGAGAGGAAAGGAGATCAGATCAGTGGTGTTGTGTTAGCAAGATCAAGCTACTGCAGAGGTCATATTTACAAGTCCAGTTTGGGATTTAGAATCTAAGCCCAGAGTCTGTGTCAGAAAATACTCAAAGAACCTTGAGAGGGTCCAAGGGAAGGCTGTGAGGATGATGAGGGGATTGGAGCACTGCCTGATGAGGAGAGGCTGAGGAACCTAGGGCTGCTTAGTCTGGAGAAGAGAAGCCTGAGGGGATTGAATCAATGTCTATAAATATCTGAGGGCTGGGGGTCAGGAGTGGGGGGACAGGCTCTGCTCACTGCTCCCTGGGATGGGACAAAGAACAATGGATGGAAACTGCAGCACAGGAGGTTCCAGCTCAATGCAAGGGGAAATTGTTGACTGTAAGGGTCCCAGAGCACTGGCACAGGCTGCCCAGAGAGGTTGTAGAGTCTCCTCTGGAGCCTTTCAAGGCCTGTCTGGATGTGTTCCTGTGTGACCTGAGCTAGATTGTTGGGGGTTGGGCTTGATGGTGTCTTTGGGCCCCTTCCAACCCCTAACATCCTGTGAGCCTGAACATCTCTCTTCCCACATTCATCTCCAGCCCACACTGGAAAAGGATTTGACACCAATTTCCTTATCTGGCTGCTTTTCTTTCCACTCTTACACAACAGAAACAGTCCCAGGCAGCAGCTTCACCCCCTCAAAACATTGCTCTGTTTCGTGTGTATGTTACAAATGCTGGAATTCAAACAAGACCTGGCTGAGACACAAGATGCTTTTCTGACAAAGAGATGGCTCAGATGCAAGCTGGTTTTAAGGGAAGTTCTTACCTACAGCCTTTCCAGTTTGCACAACATTTCTGCTGGTGGAAACCATCGCATTTCCAATCTTCTTCCCACGTTCACTGTTCTGCACAGAGCTAAGCAAGAGAGGCACTGGAGACTGTTAGTTGACTGGCTTCTTACTACTTCAAAGGGTAAATACAACACATGGTTAAAATATACAACAAGAGCCACAGAGATTTACATAGCCTATGGAAAAGATATCTACGTATAGAAGCAAGCCCTGAATTCCTGTGTGCACGCAGGTTAGTTAGGGAAGCTGCTCAGAGGAAGAAAACCTGCAGCCAGCAAGACAGGAATCAAAACAAGGCAAGTCAAAGATCACAGGCACCTCCACATCTTTCAAATCCACCTGTCTACAAAGCCCAGCCACTAACAGTAAGAGCTGCTATCAGCATGCACCTTATTGAGGGCAATCACCTTGAGCTAACTCCTGAATCATTTGCATTCTCAAGCACCACAATGGAAATTTCATCTGCCACTGGTCAGCAAAAGCAACAAAAAGACTCAGCAGGCTGAAGTCTGAACTTTTTTACTCCTCAAGCTGTTCTTTTACATTAGCCTGTGGTGTAAGCCTGCTCACTATGTACTAATTCTCCACTCCAGAGAGGTGCAGACTCAGCCGCATTGCTCAGGTGCAGGCACTCTAGAGAACCAGTCCCTGTTTTATGGTGAGCAAACAATCTGCTCTTGTTGGTGCATAAGCCAGAAGGAACAGTTAACTGCAACTGCAAGACTGAATTCTGGCTGCAGCTAGGGCTGAACAGCTCTGAGAACAACAAACACCACTGAGGTTTATGCTACATGCCTCTATAGGTATACTATAGATACTATAGGTATAGATAAGAGCTGGGGCCAGTGTGAACTTCAGTCGAGTCTGGTGCAGTAAAACTCATACGAAACTCCTAAACTGAAGAAACCAAACCATGTCTCAGTACACCCAGGGTAAGCTTTGAGAGTTTCAGAACAATGCTGCATGAAAGAACAGCTGATTTTTGTTTAAAGCTGATTTATTCTAACAATGAGACCTAAAGTCAACACAAAGAGGAAAGGTTTAAACAGCTTTAGTTTACTATTTACATAGAAATACACCTCCTAATAGAAAGACACAAAAGCCTCCTCAGCATTGCAATGTCAAAGATCAGGCCTGTCTTTGTGAAGTCCAGCAGAGAATTAGCACTGCTTCTCCCTACTTCAGGCAAATATTCCATCTTTAGATGTGGTGATGTTCTGCAGGAGAACACTGAGTATAGTTCCATATATATATAAGGTTGATTTAAATCACTGTTCTGTTTAGCTGATCACAGCAGCAGTCACAAAGTGATTAAAACCTGACCGCACTTGAAAGAACACAAATCAAAGTACTTACTGGGACAACCTTAACTTCACATCTGATACAGAGTATTGTCCCTGGAAGGGGTGGCTGGAAGGGGAAGACAGAACCAAGAAAACATATTAAGTATTGGTTTTTTTCCCCCCACCATTATTAGTTGTACTTCTCCCTGTGGCTTACAAAGACATCCAATCATCATCTGTAGACATCCTCCTATGTAATTTTACAGAAGGCCATGGCTCAGTAATCACTCAGATTTCTTATCAACTACTGTAAGATGCCTTCTATTCACAGACCAAAGGCAGAGGCACCTCCTTCTAGTGACACAGATTAAAAAAGCAATAAATATCCCTTAAGTAGACCAAAAGAGCTTTGTAGATCTAAAGAAAAAAAACCTTTCTTCAGCCTACAGCAGCTGAGAAAGCAAAAGCACACATTGCTCCCAGCAGTGCAGTGGTAACCCATGCTAAACAAAAGACAATGCAGAGTCAGCAGAGTTGCCAAGGCTGGCATCACCTCCTCCTTCAGCAAAAACACAGAGAAACCAACCCACAGGCAAAAGGATGCAACATCAACCAGCCAGCTTCCCTTCATTCCCAGCAGTGATAGTCCTGGGCACAGATACACCCTGGACAAGGGATATATCCAAGGGCTGGAGCACCTCTGCTGTGAGGACAGGCTGAGGGAGCTGGGGCTGTCCAGCCCAGAGAAGAGAAGACTCCAGGGAGGCCTGAGAGCTGCCTTCCAATGCCTGAAGGGATCTTGCAGGAAGGCTGCACAGGGACTTTTCATCAGGGTGTCTAGAGACAGGACAAGGAGGAATGAGTTTGAAGTTGAGAGAGAGCTGAGGGTTAGACTGCATCTAAGGAATAAGTTCTTCAGTAGGAGGGTGGTGAGACTCTGGAAAAGGCTGCTCAGGGAGGCTGTGGCTGCCTCCTCCCTTTGAGTGTTGAAAGCCAGGCTGGATGAGGCCTTGAGCAGCTGAGTCTAGCTGAGAGGTGTCCCTGTCCATGGTGAGGAGGTTGGAGGAGATGAGCCCTGATGTCTTTCCCAACCTGAGACATTCTGTGATGACAGTTGGAAGCAATCAATAAAAAGCAGAAGCACTTAAGGACAATTCCTGACCAATGGCAAACTTTGAGTAGCTGGGGACAGCCAACAATCAGCTTGAACCAGTTTCACTTCTCTTGACTCTGGATATCTTTTTCTTCATAAAACTCTAGCACACAACTAGAGTAAGGTATTCAGGGACAGAAGTGCTTAGAAGTGAACACCCTCAGAGCTTTACAGCAGGCACAAGGGCAATGCTTGTGATTCCACACATACTAGGAGCTCTCCATGTTAAATGCTAAAACAATGATTTTCTTACCTAGAATTTACCTCTGCAAGAGCTGGGTGCTTGTTGCTATTCCATACTCTGTAGTTGTGAGTGTTTTTCCAGGCTGCTACAAATGCTGTCCCAAAGTCTGACAAAGTCTTCTCATTGTCTGATAAAAATGAAGGTGAGAAATTGAAGCAGAGAAGTAATACAAAACAAATTACTTTGCTTCTTATCAATGTTTCTAGGCTCTTATCAAATCAAGGACAATTAAAAATCCAGTACTGGGAACTGGGCACTTGAGAAAGGGAACAGCAAAACGTTTTTGAAGTGGCTCAAATGTACAGTGCCAGGACAACAGGAAGAAAAAAAAAAAGAGATCTTAAACCTCTCTTCTCTTGGTTTTCATTCATTTAGAAAGTTCTAAAGAGCTCAACTGTGGGGGGAAAGGTCTTTCAAACAAAGGCCTCTTGACTTTGGGAAAGACAGGAAAGGGCAGAGAACTGGCACACAGCCACTAAGAACACAACCATCCTGTGCTTTAATCTTGGTCAGATGCATTGGGCTGCTCTGTTGTTACTCACTTCGATCTGGTAAATCCCAAATCCACTCCAAAACTCCAGTGTGAACTACTGTGGAATCCCCCTTCAAACACCACAGAGGAAAGGAAATCGTTTTAGAGCCAGCCAGTGAAGGAAAGGAGTTTCCAGGAAACCCTGACACTTCCCAACCACCAGGGTAAGCATCTTAAAATACAGTCAGACAAAGAGCTTAACATCCTCTGGGCTTTAAAAAACAAGCTGACAGTTCCATGTCTTCTCACAGACACCACTATTGCCAATAATCATGATGGGAATTAATGAGGTCAGTGCTGGGCAAACTGCACATTTTGTACAGACAGAGTTATTCTTTTGGTTAGATTCATGCACAAAAGGTTGGAACATAAAGAACTCCTGAGTTAAGAGTTCCCTCCGAGTTAAGACTAAAGAAAAAACAAAACTGTTGAGGTCCAGAAAGCACAGGCACAGAGGCTGTAGCCTCTAGACACTCTCTACTTGTGTGAGTCCCTAATAAGGCCATGATAGGAAAGGAAAAGAGGGAACAGCCTAGTAAAATTTCCTGAAGACAGCCACTTCACTTCCTGCCTCCTTGAATCCAACTAGTTCCCCAGTTGTAAATTCAGAGTCTGTAAGACATCAATTTTGTACAGGTCTCATCATAGATCAGAGGAAAGCTTAATTAAATCAAGGAGAAGGAGACAGTCAAAGTGTCTGTAAAGCTGTGAAGTAAAACTTAGTAATAAGCTTGTCAAGGAATACTGAGGATAGCCAAGCACAGACAAAGAAAGCAGCCTGAAATAAAACATTTGCAGTGATCAGCCACAAGTTTAACTCGACAGAGCAAACCTTGCTCCACCCACCCTCGCCTCAGGCCCCAGTCAAAGGATCTGTTCTACCTGGTTGCAGCACAGCAGCAAGGAGCGCATGAAGATAAGCACTGAACTGAGCCCTGATCCACTCATCTCCTCCTTCCCATCCAGTGCCATCAAGGAAGACATCATCTCTGTTCTCAGTTACATGCTTCACCAAGTAGTCTGCAAATCTTAGGTCAGCAGTCGTCGGATTGAGGATCTTTCGGAGCTCTGGATCGTGGACTTGGACTTGAGCATCTTCTATCTGTTTGAAATAATGCCAAGAGCAAACAGTTACCCAAATAAAACTGCCTCTGTGTACTACCAGACAGCTACCTAAACCCAAATCCACAGCCTCCCAAAACACCAGGAAGAAAGGAATGGCCAAAGAAATCATGAGCAGACTGACTGATACTGCTCCGACACAAAGAGAACCTGATCAACTCCCTGGCACGTCCTAAAGCTGCTCATTTGACAGGATTTGGCAGGGGCAGTTTGGTGCCTGCAGGTAGCTTCCTGCAGGCTCTCTGACTCAATTCAATTTCTTCACTTGGTTACCTACATGCAGCTATCTTGGGTTATTACCACATGCTGATTACATAGCTGCATCTACCTGCTAAATCTGACCTAGTGATCATTGAATCAACAAGGTTGGAAGAGACCTCCAAGCTCAGCCAGCCCAACCTAGCACCCAGCCTTGGTCAGTCAACCAGACCATGGCACTAAGTGCCCCAGCCAGGCTTGGCTTCAACACCTCCAGGCAGGTTCTGTTGCTGCTTGCCTGGCACAAAAGCCCAACCCCACCTGGCTACAGCCTCCCTTCAGGGAGCTATAGACAGCAACGAGGTCTGCCCTGAGCCTCCTCTTCTGCAGGCTGCACACCCCCAGCTCCCTCAGCCTCTCCTCACAGGGCTGTGCTCCAGGCCCCTCCCCAGCTTTGGCACCCTCCTGTGGACACCTTCCAGCACCTCAACATCTCTCTTGAATTGAGGAGCCCAGAACTGGACACAGCACTCAAGGGGTGGCCTGAGCAGTGCTGAGCACAGGGGCAGAAGAACCTCCCTTGTCCTGCTGGCCACACTGCTGCTGAGCCAGCCCAGGATGCCATTGGCTCTGCTGCCCACCTGGGCACACTGCTGTTTTCTCAGACACTTTTTACATCTGCTAAAATCTGACCCAGTGTTTTCTTAGACACTATTTTCTTTACCCTCTTGATTAAATCCAAAGGAAGTCAACAGCAATGTGCTGTAGTATTCCACTGCACCTGCTTCTGGGCTACAAGCACTGATTACTTTCGAAGACCTTATTACAGTGTCATGAAAACAGCCTCCATGACATAAAAAGTACAATCACAGCAGCAAAAGAACATAGACTTGGAAAGAGCCTCAACAAATTGAAAGGTTGAAGAACCCAGAGAAAAGCATGTCTCAGTTTTGCACAGCTGATCTAACCCTGCCCTAACAAACACCACAAATCAAACAAGCTTCAGCGTTTAATGATCTCATAGGGAAGCTGTCCCGAATTTGGGCATGAATGGGAAACTTTAGAGCTGTATTTAAAACACAACCTCTCATTCTCCCTCTCCCCCTCCTCAAGTCCCTCTCTCTAGATCGAGAAGTTCCAATGCCAAGGTTCATACCTCCACAATTGCATCACTGAGGTGTTTCTGCTGCCGGAACAGGATGTTGGTGGCTCCCGCGACAAAGCCGCGGACTGTTACGTCTGACAGGAGGTGATGCTGCTGCAGTGCCATGTATGGCAAACAAAGGTACCCCTACAGTAACAGAGACATTTAGAGAATTAACTTAAGGCCAGAAATTGGGAAAAAATAAAACAAGAGTTGCCTCTACTCAGGTTTTTTTTCTCCTAATCAAAGCCAGCACATTGCAGCCAGAATGAACTTTCACTGTTTCAAATTCCAGCCACGGTTCTCTGTGGCTTTGTTACATCTGCAAAGCAAAGCAAGCAGATTCCATGGCAATTAAAACTGTTCAAGACTTTTGTGCTGCCTTCCAACCTCAGGACTGAAACTGAAATAGAATGCAAAGGATAGGAATTAAAGGAGAAGGCTGAGAGGAGATTTAATTGATGTCTACAAATATCAGAGGGCTGAGGGTCAGGAAGGAAGGGACAGGGACAGCCTCTGCTCACTTGTGCCCTGTGACAGGACAAGGAGCAATGAATGGAAACTGCAACACAGGAAGCTCCACCTCAGTATGAGGAAGAACTTCTTTACTGTAAGGGTCCCAGAGCCCTGGCACAGGCTGCCCAGAGAGGTTGTGGAGTCTCTTTCTCTGGAGCCTTTCCAGCCCTGTCTGGATGTGTTCCTGTGCGACCTACACTAGATTCTCTGGTCCTGCTCTGGCAGGGAGCTTGGACTGGAAGATCAATTTGGGTCCCTTCCAACCCCTAACATCCCGTGAAGGCAACAGGGTAAGCAGTACATGACAGAGACAAGAAGCCAAAGGCAGTAAAGGTTCATCTCTCCACTTGCATGTAGTCCTGAGGCCCAGAATGCAGGACAGCTACAGACTGCTATCCACATTATGTAGGTAGAGGCTTCCAGGCTCCAGAGATAGCAATCAATTTCTGACAAGCACATGAGTGTCTAGGAGACAAAGCCATCCACTGCATGCCTGTAAGCCAGCCTAGTATCCTATATTCCAATTAAAACAAAAGAAGATTAAATTTTAGAAGGCTGTGAGGAAAGTTATTGAGAAACTACTCAGAAGTGGCTTTTAATATACAGGATCAACACACTGCTGAGGTCTAACTCCAGCTGTCCAATCTATTCACTGGTGGAAGCTCAGGAGGGCTAATGGCACACTGGGCAGAAACCAAGAGCACATGCACTCCATCACACAGTGCATGGCAACTGGAAACACAGGGGAAAGGAGCACAACTGCTCCCTTTTATTACAGCAGACACAGGGAGAACGCTCCAGATGGCAAGTTGTTATCAGCTGAAAACAAACAGCCTGTGTCAAAGCAACAGTGGTGCTTTGAAAGGAATTAGCAACCTGAAAGGGAAAGATCTCCACAAATACGGCTCAAGAAGTTGGCAAAGGAAAGGTTAGTTACTGGCAAAGCTTCCCCTACTTGGAGCATCAACTGTCAGCTCCCAGACTCCCAAGCTTTTATTCCCATCCTTTCTAAAAGAGCATAAATGAAGGGAGAGCAGATCTTACAGAAGTGGTACCTAAGAAACAAGTGTCACAAAATGGCTCAGGTTGGAAGGGACCTCAGAGATCATTTACTCCAACCTCTCCATCCCAGGCAGGGACACCTCCCAACTTCAATCTGAAGTATCTAAACATTTCTTAAGTTGATCTTGCTCCATATAGGTCGGATCAACTCTTGAGAGTAAGCAAACCAGTAGTTACTGACACATACACCAGTTGTTAACCCCACTGGGGTTAGAGCTTACCATCAGTAGACCTTCAAAGAGTATGTAAGTATGCATAGGTATGCAAGGAAAGGGAAGTGGAGTGCATGAGTGTGTGGGCACATCTCTCTTAGGCGGGGGGGAAGCATGAGTGCACGTCTAGGAACACAGACACAAACCAGAGACTACTTGACATGTTTTGTAGAACCCTACTGGCCATTTGTGGGTAACCAAAACCACTGGCCACTTCTGAAAGGGAGATGTCCCTGAGTTAGCAGGCATCAGGAGGAACAGGTTTACCTTTGTGAAGATGGCCAGGGGCATACCAAACTGGTCCTCTTCCAACCCAGAGATCAGGCCCGGAACAAGCACCGCGTGGCCTGTATTGGCCTGGGGCTGCACAGTGATTGGAAGGCTTTCTGAGGTGCTCCTGCCTTTGCTTGGAAGGTTTTCAGCCTGCTGGGATGCTGCATTTTCATGCTCTTCCTTCAAATTCGACTCCTCCAAACTGTTAGTATCTAAGGTCTCCCAGTCACTTTCGGAGGATGCTGGGGAGGCATGGGAAGGAACCTTCAAGCGCTGCACAGTACCACTGCAAGACTGAGCTCCATTGCAAGTCTTCTCTGACTGGGAGAAAGGCAGGTTTGCTTTCTGACCTTCCAGTGCATGCTTTGCTGCCATCTTCCCATCTCCCTTTCCCAAGTTTGTATTGGAGGCATCAGCAGCAGACACAGAAACACCTAAGTGCGGCATGGCTTCCTGCGAGCCGGCATCCTCCGACACGCTCTTCCTCGGCCTGTACTGCGAGCAGTCAGTAAGGCCATGTTCAATCATACCTGCAAAACAAACAGCAGCATCTCAACAGAGACTGGAGGGACTTCTCTTCAACAAAGTGAACCAGGGTGGGAATCACTGCTTTGGGGGGAATGTGTTAAACAAAACCGAACACAAACCAACCAAACCCAATCCTCCCTCCACATTTTCTCTCCTAAAGAATCTGCCTCCACTTCTTTTGTTTTGAGAACATGGGTTAGAAGCTAAGAATCAGCAAGGTTAGGAGGTTCAGATTTGCTTTGCTTGTTTGGGGTTTTTTATTGTTGGTGCTTTGGTTTTGTGGTTGTTGTGCTTTGTTTTGTTTTTGCCTTTGCAGAGCTCATGCAGAAGGAAGAGAGAGGTTTCATTTTTTGTAACAAGCATGTTTTCAAGTAACTGTTTGATGTGGACACAGCCCACGAACACACCTACAAGTCACCCATTCAGCAGGTAACATACCAACTTTAACTCTATTGCTACATAAGTTAGGACAAGGAGCAATGGATGGAAGCTGCAGCACAGGAGGTTCCAGCTCAACACAAGGAGGAACTTCTTGACTGTAAGGGTCCCAGAGCACTGGCACAGGCTGCCCAGAGAGGTTGTGGAGTCTCCTTCTCTGGAGCCTTTCCAGGCCTGTCTGGATGTGTTCCTGTGTGCCCTGAGCTAGATTGTATGGTCCTGCCCAGCAGGGGGGTTGGACTCAATGATATCTTTGGGCCCCTTTCCAACCCCTGACATCCTGTGAGCCTGTGATAAGTTGTTTTCCAAATGAAACAGTACAGGCCAGGCTCACTTAGCAGCAGAGAGCACACAGAAAGATGTCCAAACTTCTCTTCTTACCTGGAAATAGTGACAGCACAGTCATCAGAGCTCCTACCAATCTATTTACTGGAGAAATATAAAACAGCACCTGGTGGCAGAAGGGTGGGAAGAGATTGTGCAAGAGAAGAGAGGGGAATCAGGGAGGAGAGAATGAGAGAATAAAATTACACTTAAGCATGGCAATGATAGACAGAACAGATGCAAACTCTTCAAGGCACTGCTTTTTATCTTACTTTAGAAAGGCTGCTTAGCAAATAAAAGCTCTTCCAAGCAAACACTGAACTGCCTTTTGTATCCTTACGTTTTGTAATCCACCCATACATGTGTAATATGCACTTGGTAGTCGGTCAGATTTTCCTGTCAGGCAGTCTGATACTCCTCCAAAATTGATCCAACCACTGAATGACTGACAGAAAAAGCTTGTTCCTGGCATGAAATGGGTCAAGAACTGGCTGGAGGGCAGGGCCCAGAGTGGTGGTGAATGGAGCCACATCCAGCCGGCAGCTGGCACTAGTGCTGCCCCCCAGTGGATCCCCCAGGGACTGCTGGGCACAGTCCTGTTCAATAGCTTCACTGATGATCCGGAGCAGGGGATTGAGTCCAGCATCAGTAAGTTTGCAGATGACACCAAGCTAGGAGCAGCTGTGGAGCTGCTGGAGGGTAGGAGAGCCCTGCAGAGGGACCTGGATGGGTGGGCAGAGGCCAAGGGGATGACTGAGAGGGTTGGACTAGAAGACCCTTGGAGGCCCCTTCCAACTGAAGTCATTCTGTGATTCTATGTCTAATGGTACCTCAGCTAGAAGCAGTCTATGTACATTATCTTGTACAATTTTTCTCTTTCCTGTGTTCAGTGTAAGGGAATTCCAACTGCAGCAGCCACAGAAAAAGCATGACAAGAGCAAGCAACTCACCTTAAAGGGCAGAATTTCATCTGACACTGAGCCTAGAATTCAGTAAGTTTTAACAGTTTATAATCTGAGCCCAGCCTGACCTAACAGATTCTTTATGTTGTCTCCTTCAGGTGCCCATGCAGTTCAGGTCTGAAGGACACCTCTAGCACTTGTTTCCATTGATGTGCCTATTTAAAACCTGAAGGTTTAGCTGCTGAAGCCCTGTAAAGCTGTCCCTTTTAGGCAGCAGCATTGCCTGTCAGTTTCTTCACACAGCTACTTGCACTCTGTGCATCCTTCCCTGTCTAAGATTGTACATTTCTTTACTCCTGTTTCATCACAGTTTGCTCATTTTGGGTGGGACAGTTACAAAGAAGGCAGTGTGGACAGAACTCAAGTGAAGGCACAGCACTTCTGGCATCATTTCCCAGTTTCTATAGGGATGCAGAACTGCTGTTATGACTTCAAGCAGCAATCTGTTTTCCACTAGCATATTCTACACAGCTTCATAAGGAAAGAAAAACCAGATTCTATTTCAGTTACTTGCCTCAGCCTAAAAACATTACCTTTTTCTCTAGCAGAATCAATTTAAAAAGGATCAAGACCTGGAAAAAGAAAAAGACCACTGTGAGTGAACCAAGGTCATCTATCAAAAATACTGTGCCAGCATCATCTCTTGAGTGAAGATTCCATGTTAACAACCTCCTACCAAATGACCAGATAGATTTGACTAGTGAAAACCAACACTCTCTCCACCTGAGCACTCACTTTAAACCAGCAGGAGATGCAAAAAGACCTGCACAAACAGGAATTGTGTCACCTGAATCATACAAAGCTGCTCAAGAAGAGCAATGTTGTCCATTGCCAGAGCTGTGAAAAACAGGCACAGCAATAGAGAAAGTAATTCTGCAGAACACCAAGGACAGCATTCACCTCATCTTATTCTAAGCATCTACAGACAGGGCACCTAGATCAGAAGGGGCTGTCCAGATTCTCCATGCTCAAAGGAAAACATAGATGCTTCTGAGGCATGACTGGCAGACATCTGAAGTTAGACAAACATGAGTTCCACCCCAAAATACTGAGCAGGTGAAAATGCACCATGAAATCCAGACTCTTGAATCTGTTTCCTTGCCTCTCCATTGACAGCAAATTCTAAATGCTGGTTGTACCTGGACTAGAGGATACACAGTTTGGAGAAAAAGGAGAGGTGCAAATATCCTCAGCTTCTGTGATGGCAGAAGCTGCAAAAATTACAAGATAGAGAGGAAACTGCTCCAAGTTGTGTCTGTTGTGTACTTCAGCAACAGCCTTCCACCACATTGATCTGACAAGCAGCAAACAGAAACAAGAGCACAGCTGAAACACCCCTTGGACTTTGGGGCAGTGCTAAAGAAATCAAGCAGACAGACAAAACTTCTCAGCCTCCAATTTGTTTCTACTAAGTTATGCAGGAGGAAGAGGAATCAGGAAGCTGCAGCAAGAAGCACTTAGGAAATAGTTTTCAGTTGCTCACAAAGCTTTTTACTGCACAAAATAGGCACTGTACTTTTATATATCTAGCATAAAATGCCTACCTTATGTCTGAAGTGAAGAACAAGATCCCGAGGAGACAGACCTGAGATACCAAATAGAGAGCAATCATTACAGTTTAGTAGCTAGTAGATATATGAACTCCTTGTCACTTTTCAGAGGGAAGGGGACACCCATCGTGCATCCTCTGTGAGCCTGGCTATTTCAGCAGCACAACTCACAGCAAATGATGTCTTTTGAGTTGGAGCAAGAGTTAAGCCCACAATGGAGACAGTACTAGAGGGAAGAGTCACACTCTGAGTTACTCCTGTTGGCTGCCATGCAGCATTATGGAAACACTGCATTAAGTGTTACACTGTGCATTCATAAAGCACAGGGAAGAGTCAGAATCAGATGGGACACATCCCACATGACAGGCAGCTGAACACCAGAGCTCCCCACTCCATCAAACAGTTCCATCTAAAACTTAAAGCAGCAGTGTTTCCCAAAAGCAGCCTAGCAGCTGCTTGTCAAGACTCAGGTCAAGAGGTAGCAGTGCCTTCAGCCTGCAACTGACTCCTGTTATCCAAGCAGCACTGCATTTATTGAAATTCACTGACAAAAAAATGCCTACCAGAGCACTGTGCAGGCACTCAGACCTCTGGCCCTTCATCTGTTAATGCACATAAACAGATCAGCTCA
This sequence comes from Tricholaema leucomelas, assembly GCA_013400475.1. Classification (NCBI taxonomy): domain Eukaryota; kingdom Metazoa; phylum Chordata; class Aves; order Piciformes; family Lybiidae; genus Tricholaema lacrymosa; species Tricholaema leucomelas. The sequence goes on along the minus strand of WAAF01007245.1, from coordinate 1,263,704 downwards.
GGACAGGAAGGTACCGATTAGAGTAACATTACCTCTGCTGCTGGTACAAAACAAGACACTTACCAAGATAAACCTGTGAGCCCTCCAGCAAAGTACTGCCCAAGGAACTGTTCATGTGATCATACAGCTCCTGCAGAAGTTAGAACAGAAGGCAATAAAACCCAAGAAGGCATTAATGGCACACGGCCACACAAACCTGAAAATCAACTTACTCAAAGGTTTCAACATTTTAATCCAGAGTGAAAGTGAAATTTGATTAAAGGAAGCAGTGGAGAACCAGCCTGAGAGTCCTGCTCCTTCTGCTTCATTACAAAGCAGGATGGTGACCCTCTGTCAGAGTAGGGTGGTTTGTTTAGTTCATGGTCAGTTTTTCCAAGGGCTGAGTAACTGAATAACCTACATAAATGGAGGACTTCACCACTAATTAAAACCACTGAGGTACCTCTAGCTGCACCAAAAGCTCTGTTCTGTGTGGCTACTGCTGAAGTTACCTTTAGAATCGAGATCTGTGAGAAGTCTTTTTCTTCGAAATAGGCATGTGTGATGAGCTGCAGCTTGGCCTGGAGTAACCCATACAAAGGCTTGGAAGGAAAGGAAACACAGAAGCAAGTTAAGAAAATCTATTTAATAACCCATTTTGAGCCTTCACCTTAGAATCACACAATCAGCCAGGTTGGAAGAGAGCTCCAAGCTCAGCCAGCCCAACCTAGCACCCAGCCCTGGCCAATCAACCAGACCATGGCACTAAGTGCCCCAGCCAGGCTTGGCTTCAACACCTCCAGCCACGGCCACTCCACCACCTCCCTGGGCAGCCCATTCCAATGCCAATCACTCTCTCTGCCAACAACTTCCTCCTAACATCCAGCCTAGACCTGCCCTGGCACAGCTTGAGGCTGTGTCCCCTTGTTCTGTTGCTGGTTGCCTGGCAGCAGAGCCCAACCCCACCTGGCTACAGCCTCCCTTCAGGGAGCTGCAGACAGCAATGAGCTCTGCCCTGAGCCTCCTCTTCTGCAGGCTGCACACCCCCAGCTCCCTCAGCCTCTCCTCACAGGGCTGTGCTCCAGGCCCCTCCCCAGCTTTGGCGCCCTCCTGTGGACACCTTCCAGCACCTCAACATCTCTCTTGAATTGAGGAGCCCAGAACTGGACACAGCACTCAAGGGGTGGCCTGAGCAGTGCTGAGCACAGGGGCAGAAGAACCTCCCTTGTCCTGCTGGCCACACTCTTCCCGATCCAGGCCAGGATGCCATTGGCTTTCCTGGCCACCTGGGCACACTGCTCCTCATCTTCAGCTCCTATCAACCAGCATCCCCAGGTGCCTTTTTTCTCCCATTCTTATCCTGCACTCACTCTATGGCTTACTCTAATGCTGTCATCTTCCAATTCAATTTTACTTTATTAATCTCTGGATCTAAATAGAAATGTTGCGAGCCAAAAGTTCCAAATAAGAACACAGAGAGTTCTTAATGCTCTTTGCATGTGTTTTGAGAGTTAAAGAAGCATTCTCACCAGCTGACTGAGGACACAGACACTCTTCTGTACCGTTTCTCGGGTGACATCAGCTTGCCGTACTTTTAGTGCCTAGGCAACAAAAGCATTACAGCATTTTTAGCCATACACAACTTCAAAAAGAAGTTCTGCTGCCACACATCACCTCCCTGTTTGAACAAAATGCTAAAACTGGCTGCTTGCAATGGGGGAAGAGCCAAACTAAGCAACAGTGTACCCTTGTCTAGCAAAAATGGTGACAACGCTGATGATGTAGAGCTGTGTCCTCATCTCACCGTGCACAGCAAGGCTCCAAACATAGCTGTGATGATAGGCAGAGAACTGCTTAAAGGACAGAAGCAACAGAGAAAGGCAATCATCCTGGAATAGGCAGAGGCATTTGAACTCAAGGTAATGGAACAGAAGAGAAGCCACAATGCATTGCTGATGCTTCTGCAACATTACCTGTCAAAATGGACCAGGCTGAAAAGCCTTTTGCCTGGAAATGGTTTGCTTCATACTTCAGCATTTATTCTGACCAACCCATAAAATCAACTACATTCTCAGCCAGACCAGGTGGTCTCTGCACGAGCAGCCACATCCTCAGCCAGACCAAGTGATTCAAATCTGCACAAGTGGTCAAGTTTATACCACAGCATAAACAGGAACTTTAAGTGTAATCAAGGCATCAACCAGAGCACATATTTTGCATCTCTTGAAGACATGACTCATTTAAAACCCAGACCCACATGGAGCTCCAGATTCTTGGCATTTGACTGGAAAAGGGAGACATTTGGACAGAAGGCAGTAATAAATTCTCACTTTGAAGGGCACAGATCATGCTGCCATTACTACTTTTGAAAGAAGATCAAGCACATAATTCCATCAGTGTAGCTCTCATCAATTTCCTGGCATTACTGCTAGAAGTTCAGCACCAAGAAGCAGCTACAATAAGTGGGAAGACTCTGGTCTGTCAAAAGTGCAGCTGCAGAGCAAAGGAGGTAGGTGAAGAGAAAATTTCCTACACTTGCATGGTCAGCCAGCAGAAAACACTCTTAAGATTTATCCTTCACTGTCACATGCTGGAGAAATGTCAACTTTTTCTACCCAAGAAGTCTACAGCTTGGAAACAGGATTTGGTTTAATTTTGCTGCTTGGTGCTGATGATCAGATTAGCTCTCAAGAAAAAAAATGTATTAAACACTTCAAAAGCTGCCTGCTGGCATAAGGGAAAGAAATGGTTCTCAGTTCTGCAGCTACCTGCTGTGTGCATTGTCAGTCTGTACTGTGAGCCCACCAAGCAGTTTGACTGTTGGTGCATCAAGTTTGTTACTGCACTGCCACAACTCACAACTAGCAAAGTTACCTTGGCTTCAATCTGCCTGTAGCAAGAGACTCCGTATACTGTGGTTTGATCTCCACTTCTGGGTGGCAAATGGAAAAACACAGTATCTGGGGAGGGGAAAAGGAAGAATGTTTCAAAAGTCACTGAAGACAGTAACCAGAGCTTTTTATTTTCGGCATCACTTCTCTATAAAAGGTTTGCTGATATAAAAGCTGCCATGCTCGGTTCCTGAGACAAACCAAAAAGGAGAAAGAAAAAGCCATCTTCAAAGTCATGCCAGCACCCAAATGGGTTCCCAAATCTCCAGATGCTTTGAGGAGGAACCTCCAGCTATGCTAATACAGATATCCTGACAACAGCCTCACATTTAAGCCCCACCAAGGTCCCCAAAGCCCACTGAGAGGTTCTCAGAGGCAGCTCCTGACAGCAAAATCCTGCTGGCATTGCTGCTTCCTTGTCACAGGATTAATCAGATTGGAAAAAACCTTCAAGATCATCGAGTCCAACCTAACACCTTCTAATTAACTAAACCATGGCACTAAGTGCCTCATCCAGTCTCCTTTTAAACACCCTCAGAGATGTTTAGACACCTCTGAGGGCAGCCCATTCCCGTGGCAATCACCCTTGCTGTGAAGAATTCAGCACAGAACAGCAAAGACTGCAAGGTTCTCTGAGGTGAGTACACTCGGGAGGGTGATGCCATTAAGAAGGCAAATGCAGTGACCCCAGGGAAAGTTAAGACACACACCAAGGAGGACATACACAGCTGTGAAAGATTAGAGTAGCTACTGCTGCTGCCAAGGCAGACAGCCATGCACCAGCACCACTATACTAACAGAAATGCTTTGTGAAGTAATTAGTAAGTCCAATTAGTAAGTCCCAGTAATTAGTGTCCCTTTGCAAGTGCGACAGGAAAACCAACCATCTCTAGAAAATATGGCAAGGGTTTTAGGGCTGTGTGTATAGAAAACAGACACACACACACCTGCTGCAGATATATATACACACACACACACTTGCTGCAGCTGCAAAACACCTGCTAAATCCTAAGCAAAGGAGAAAACTCTTACAACTGCTTGCATTTCAAATTCAGAAACTCATCCTAAGGACACAGCTGCTGCAATGAGCCAGAGGTGGGCCACCAAGATGAGCCAAGGGCCGAAGCACCTCTGCTATGAGGCTTGGCTGTAGGAACTGGGGTTGTTCAGCCTGGAGAAGACTCCAGGGGAACCTTAGGGGTTTTGCTCTTTGTTTATTCCCCCTTGAAAGAACTGAGGAAGATGGTAGCCCAGTTCTGCACTGAGACTATACACAAGTAAGCTTTTATTGACATCACAGAACGTTAGGGGTTGGAAAGCCCCTCCAGAGATCACCCAGTCCAACTCCCCACCAAAGCAGGATCAGCTAGGTTGGAAGTCCCCTCTGGATTTCACCCAGTCCAACTCCCCACCAAAGCAGGATCAGCTAGGTTGGAAGGCCCCTCTAGAGATCACCCAGTCCAACTCCCCACCAAAGCAGGATCAGCTAGGTTGGAAGGCCCCTCTGGAGATCACCCAGTCCAACTCCCCACCAAAGCAGGATCAGCTAGGTTGGAAGTCCCCTCTGGAGATCACCCAGTCCAACCCCCCTACCAAAGCAGGATCACATAGGGCAGGCTGCACTCCTCTTGCTGTAGGAGGTAGACCTTTATGATCTACTTTCACCTCAACCTCTAAAGCAACCTGTCATTGCCAATGCAATTTGTAGCATAGACAAAAAGCAGAGGAAGTCCAATAGTGCTCAACTGTTCAGGTATCAGGATTTCCCTTCTGACTGCAGCAAAAGCTGAGCACACAACCTCCTCTCACGCTTCTTACCTTCCTGGTAGTTGTGAGCACCGTCTGGTAAGGCAAGGAAAGGCAAGTACTTCCATTCCTCTGGCAAACTCTGGCTGTCATGTCCTTCTCCAGGCTTTAGGGGAGGGTAGGAAAATTCAATCTAAACAAACAAAAGCAGAAGAGAAGCAAAGAGAGAATACTTTACTGTTACCACATAAGCAAACCTCTGTGCTTCAGCCCAGCACCTTGTCTTTAGCAACAGTATGAAAGAGTTTGCCTTGCTACTAGCATTCCTTGTCTCTTCTTCCAAAGGACCCACAAGACTGACCTCTGGAGTGGTCTAACTGATAGGCCCTGAGCAAATTTGGTTCCCACAGAGCATCCATCCTGCCTTTTTCTTTATGAAGCAGATCTTTGAGCAGGAAACATCACCCAGCTGCTGACTCCCTTCTCCCCTCTACACACACAGCCAGCAGCACACTGCTGCAGCTGCAGTGTCAGCAGGTTTTACTGCTGGGGTACACACATCCTCCAGTCAGATTGGGCTTCTCAGGGATAGGTAACCCTCTAACACACACAAGCCTCTGCTTTATCCTACTGAATGCTGAATATTCTCAGAAACTACACTAACAACCAAGAGCTTTTGAAGAGCTTTATGTCCTTGACTGCACTGTGTTCTACACCATGGACTAAAGCACCTCCCTTTGCTTTCCCCAAGAAATTCTGCCTTTCAGCTTCACCCAGCATTTATTTGCCATTTACCTCTTTCTCTCCACTGCCAGGGACAACTTTTCTATTCCTTGCACTACAGTATATGTCTACCACAGACCCTCAGCACCTTCATCTGCTTAGAGATGAGGGCAACGAAGCTGGTGAAAGGCCTGGAACACAAACCCTATGAGGAGAGGCTGAGGGAGCTGGGGGTGTGCAGCCTGCAGAAGAGGAGGCTCAGGGCAGAGCTCATTGCTGCCTGCAGCTGCCTGAAGAGAGGTTGTAGCCAAGTGGGATTGGTCTCTTCTGTCAGGCACCCAGCAATAGAACAAAGGGACAGTCTCAAGCTGTGCCAGGGGAGGTCTAGGCTGGATGTTAGGAGGAAGCTGATGGCAGAGAGAGTGATTGGTATTGGAATGGGCTGCCCAGGGAGGTGGTGGAGTCACCATCCCTGGAGGTGTTCAAGAAAAGCCTGGATTAAGCATTTAGTGCCATGGTCTGGTTGACTGGATAGGGCTAGGTTGGACTGGATGATCTTGGAGGTCTCTTCCAACCTGCTTGATTCTATGATCTCCATAGCACTACCCTTTTGTCTTCTTTCCCCATGGAGACCCCTCTGGGTTTCAAGCCACTTTAATAATCTTTTATTTACCTGGATCAGCAAGCACTTGTCAAAAGAGCTGATAAAAAGAGCAGGTTGGGCTCACTCATTTCTTAGACACTCCTAATCCTGCAAACAAAGTCAAGCCTAACTTGCCAGCAGTTCTGCTTGAAGACACTCCCCAGGTGCACGGATTGCTCAGCTATACTGCACACCTGGAGCTCAAGTCCTCTGAACTCTCGACAGCAGAAGCACATGCACAGTTCAGGAAGAGAAGTCTCAAAGGGCATTCTTCCCTCTCAGAGATCATATTCAGGCTCTTCTCTAAAACCTAGGTTTCAGCTGTTTCATTCCTGATCTGATGCTTCCTTTGCGTGCCAGGAAGAGAGTCTACAGTCAGGTGAGACAGGAGGATTGGCCTTCACATTCCACACAAAAACACAACCCCCACAGATGGACAACACAGAACACTCTTTTGGCTGATGCAAACATCACATTTACATGAAAAAAAGTTAAGTACTTGAAGAGCCAAAGGACAGCTTTGAGATTCCACAGGAATATGCCTTGCACTACTTAGAATGATCCACTCCCATAGCTGTGACACCAAGTCTGAGATGTCAGTACATCAGTGGAGAACCACCAGTGGGCCAAGATCAGCTGCTGCTGTTTCACAGACCAAGGATCTCAAGCAAACAGAGGTGACCAGCAATGCAAGCAGTCCCTGCCATGCACAGCACTCTCCTCACTACCCCCACGCTTGAGTTTTCTCCCACTACAGTTAGAAACGTAGATGTTCAAGAAAGTCAAGAGCAATCTGGAACACACTCCAGCCCCTGAGAGGATACACAAGCTGATGATCATCCACTGCACAAGGACAGAGGTTATCTGCAGACCTGCTCAGGGGACAGAGTGCAGAACTGTTTGGCCATACCCCAAGTGAAGGGCAATTGCGTATGGCCTGACTGGTGGCAGGCAACACAGGGCCTGAGCTTACTCAGATGTAATAGCCTCAAAGCCCACAGCATCACGAGAAGATGATGATTCTTGTGTCAGGTCAGGCAGTAGAGCAGCAAAGGCAGCATCAGCTTCCTCAGCAGCCAGCCAGGGGCTTTCCAGGCACTTGTGTGAAACTCTCTTGCCCATAACTATTTCCAGCTCTGCTGAAACTTTCCTTCCTCTCCTTTTCAAATAAATCAGTTCTCATTTTAGTCTTGCCTTCAAAACTAATTATTTTTAGAGCACTCAAGATATTTCAAGCCTTCCTACACCCTCAGGGTATATTATCTCTCTGTCTCCCAATGCAAATAAGGCTTGGAGACAGAGCTGAAATGAGGATTGCCACATACAGCATCACTAATGGAGAACTCACGATGCTCAGCCTACCAGCTTCATCGTGAAGTGAAGTCTCTGTAGCAAATGCAAGTTGTGGGTTGCAGATGACAGTCAGGCTCTGTTCAGGTGACAGTTAGAATAGAATCAACCAGGTTGGAAGAGACCTCCAAGATCATCCAGTCCAACCTATCACCCAGCCCTATCCAGTCAACCAGACCATGGCACTAAGTGCCTCATCCAGTTCTGCTGAACACCTGTACCATCTGTCTGCAAATGGTTTACATCCACTTGTTCTTGTGCCACCATTGTCTCTTAAATGGTTGGGGTTTCCCCCTTATTTCTCACTTTCCAACATCTGTGTGTAGTGCAATGGTTCAACAAATCCTTCAAAGACCATAAACCAACGTAGCAAGCAAAAAAACCAGAAGTCCTAGGCTGCCACTTTCAAAAGAATCTTCCAGCCCCTTGGACCCATGTGGCTGTACTTTGCAGATGTCAGCTCAGCAAACAGAACCCATGAATCAATTGGCTTAAAAGAAACCCACCAAAATAAGGCTTACTTTCTAGTCACCTCACTTCCCCATTTCAGCTTAGCACACAATCACCTCTGCTTTTTAGTGGCAAAGAGGTGGCAAAGTGGAGAAAGCTCCCTTATTTGCAGAGGCAGCTTACAGTTTTTGTGTGAACAGAGCCTCAAAATCCATTTTCTTAGTCTACCCAGTCAAGCTCTTCTACAGCCTGCTCAAAAAACAGATTGCCCAAGGACTACCTCATCCACTTCTGGGAGTGACAGAGAGAATCCAAATCCATTTCCCTGAAAGGTGGATCAGACTTCATCTACATCAACAAAGACATAATTACATGATAGGATTATTTGTTGCCATGTTCGCCCTCAAATCACACCACTTTGGTGACCTACCCTTGATTATATGCACTCTCTCTTTGCTTCCATGGTCTCCACATGCTCATTCCTGAGTCTGTATTGTTAGCATTCATCCATGTAGCATGACTTTGTAATGCACCCCATTTCTGTTACTCCAGCATTACTACCACCCAGCTCTTGCACAACACCCCAGTCTTCCCTGTAACACTCAAGTTGGCCTATTGTAGTTACATCTTACCGCACAACGATGCTGCCACCACCACCTTTCAGACCACCAGTCCCTCTTCTGACACAAACTTGCTCCTTCCTCTCCTTCATGCTGTTCCTCACCCTAGTTCCAGCTCATGTACTCACTCTCCACTATCTCCACCTTAAAATAACAGGAACCCACACCTATGTTTTGGTAGCACTGCAGTGATATCCCCTATCTGTGTTTCTTTCACAGAGAAAGTAAATCTGCCATTTACTCTGACCAAAGAGGCAGGTTAAGCAGGCATGATCTATCTTTAGTGAATGCACACAGGACCCAGTCTACTTAGTTTCATCTTGTTAATTAATTCTTTCCTTCACAAACTCTCTAGAGCCATGCATACTACTGATGTCAAACTCATTAGGCTCTAACTGTGCAGCTCCCTGCCTCCAGCTCTGTTCAGAAACATGTTCGGTAGGTCAGGCACAACTCTGCTAAGTCAGAGGTAGGATGCATGTACAATTAGCTTTCTGGTTTGACTTCCCTTAGAAAGCCTGGCTCTTTGTGCTTCAATCAATTTCCTCCTGTCCCTGCAGCTCTTTTCCTTGCAGTGCAGCTAGCCCTTCCCCACCTACCTTTCTCTCCAGCTTCTCCCATTTATTTATTGATTCACAGATTCATAGAATGGCTTAGGTTGGAAAGGTTCTCAAACATCATCTAGTTCCAACTCTCCCCCCCCAACCCCAAGGACCAAGACAGCTTCCCAAAAAGACTTTGGTTCAGGGGTATCCTAAGCAAACTTTGGACACCACCCAAAAGCATACTTCTGCAAAGGAGGTTTTAGTGGCAGTAAGATAAACTTTGCTGCTATTCATTTATAGCTGGGGGGGTTGGTGTGGTTCAGTGTTCTGGGTTGTTCTTTTTTTTGCTTTGCAACAGGACTGCATAATGTGATGGAAAAAGAAATACAAGCCCCAAAAGAACAGAAGCAACAAAATCCACCTCTGCTTTTGTCTCCAAACAATGTCCTTTCCAAGAGGCCAACACGACGAAGACAAAACCACACTCTTCCTCCTACAGGCACCAGCTAACACCCATCTCCTAATGGCCTTTGACAAGAGAAAGACTGATAAATATCACAAACCTTGTACCTGAAATGACTAAGTTCCTATGAGCATCTACATGGGAAGAGGCTCAAGACACCCTGAGGAGAAAGGATGCTTTACACAGCCATGCAGGTCTTTCAGAAGAAGGGCTGGCAGCGCATCTGCAATGAGCTACTACACTTCCACTTCAGCCTCTGTCGGCAGGAGGAATTGTTTTAAGTGTTACCATGCTTATGTTTGCTTTGTTTCCTGAAGAATTAACAAATACTAACTTAAGCCTCTGGTATCCTGCATAAGATGGACACACACCAGCCTAGCTCTCCTGTAAGCACAACATTCATCGTCGGTTTGGCAATTTTTGTAAAGACTAAAATCACTCCAGGGAAAAGGACTCGCTCGAAGTCCAGCATTAGATCTATCTCCTTACACCTTGTCGCTGGAACACAGCCGTGAGCAGCCCAGCTGGGCAGCAGCACCTCCTGTTTCAAGGGTTAGGCCAAAGAATTTTCCAAGTCGGAATGCAAAAGACCTACTAAATAACGCAACACAAAGTTCTCCTACCTGGGAAGGCACAGGAACCAGTCAAGCACGTATGAAAAAGGTAAGATCCATGCAAAGAACAGTTGGATGCAAGGTGCACTCCTATCCTGATGGCACCAGGCCTGTTGTGTACAAGCTGAACCCGAGGGAGCCGAACGCGATGCTGCCCGCTGGGCCGGCAGGCATAGAAAGCAGACTAAAAACCACTTCGCTTTCCCCTTCATTCTGTCCGAATGCACTCAGCACGCACGGCTCAGAGGATGCGGAGGCCACGATTCCAGACGTCTCCCAGCACAGGGCGATGCCGGGGGGCCGGCCGGCGGCCGGGAGCTCACACCGCCGGCCCCGGCTTCTCCTCGGAGCGCCGGGGCCGGCCAGGAAGCGGTCACGTACACAGCTCGGCAAACACGAACTGCCCGGAGCGGGGCTGAGTCACGGCCCCGACAGGCAGCCCCCACCCCGCGGCTGAGTGAGCCCCCGGCCCCGTGCACTGGAGGCCGCAGCCGCCGGGGCCCTACCGCGCTCCACCGCTTTCAAACCTTCCTGCAGCTAAAGCCAAGGCCCTCCGACCCCGCCCGTCCCGCAGGGGCTCAAAGCCTTCCTCGGCGGCCGCAGCCGGGCTGCCGAGCAGCAGGCTGAGGGCAGCGGGCGGGCGGGCGCCAGCTCACCGCCACGAAAGGGACCCGAGGAAGGAAGGGAGGGAAGAAACGAAAGACGAGAAACACCCGAAGCGGGCGGGGGTGGGGGAGAAGAGGCAGGATGAGGCGGGAAGCACCCGCGCCCCCTCACCTGGCAGCCCTTCTTGTGGTGGAAACCCACCACCACGATGTGCAGCACCGGGCCCCGCTTCTCCATGGAGCCCCAGGGATGGCCGCTCCGGAGGATGCCGCCGTGCCCGGGCTTTCGCTCCGCCTCCTGCCGCCCAGAGCCCGACAGGGACGCAGCCGCCGCCGCCGCCGCCAGCGCTTCCGCAGCGCCGGGCCGGGGGAGGGCGGGACGCGGCCGGCAGCACCTCCTCCTTCCAGAGCCGCCCGGGCGGGATTTCGCCTCGGCCCGGCCCCTCGGCAGGTACCGATAGCCATGGGCAGAGCGAGGAGAGCTCCGGTAAAGCTAGCTCCATCGAAAGGAGCACAGTGGTGTCGTTTTATCCCAGGAAGACACACGGCGGGCCGGGCAGCGGAGCCGCCTGGGCCGGGGCAGCTCGCAGGGCCTTGGCTGAGGCCTTCTCCCCAGTCCGGGTGGGCCGCAGCAGGGGCGACGATGTTGCCGCCTTCTTTCCCGAGAAACCTCCTCTCAAAGCCCCTCTGAAAGGCAGAGGACAGGACATCGCCGGGCTTGAAGTCGTGCAGATTAATGGCAGTGCAAAATGAAGTCTGGGATGGCTTCCGTCCAGGTGTGTCAGGTTGGTTGCTGAGGAGAAAGATAAAATTAAGGCTTTTTTTTTTCGTTATCGCTATTCTGCTGATCATAGGTGGTGTACGATCCCTGCTCCTTGGTATTGTGGAGGCAGGGAATTAATGTGGCCGAGTCAGGAATTATAGGCTGGATGTGAGGAGGAAGTTGTTGGCAGAGAGAGTGATTGGCATTGGAATGGGCTGCCCAGGGAGGTGGTGGAGTGGCTGTGTCTGGAGGTGTTGAAGCCAAGCCTGGCTGGGGCACTTAGTGCCATGGTCTGGTTGATTGGCCAGGGCTGGCTGCTAGGTTGGACTGGATGATCCTGGAGGTCTCTTCAACCTGGTTGATTCTATGATTTTATTTTCCTGCAAGTTTGCTCAGAAGGGTGCAAAAGTGGGGAGAACCATCCAAAGGCAGGGACGGGGTAAAACCAACAACCGTACAAAAAGGTAGGAGCCATCCAAAAGTGAGGACGGTCCAGTCATGGCAGGAACTTGGCCTGTCAGGCACTCTGACAGGACCTCTTTCAAGACTGGGAACTCTCAAGGTGGGAACCTCCTCTCCTTCTCCCTTGCTCCATGTATTAGACTAAGTGTCCATTTGCCATTTTATACTGGGTGTGAAAACCCAGCCAAGCACCAGCCCGACTCCAGCGCAGGCTTCCACAGGGGTCAGCACATGTGCAGGAAAGTGCCTTTTGCTGTTCCCCCTTCAAGCCCACAGGGCACTGGGGGGAAAGCACTTTTCCACCTTCTTCTCCCATTCAAACCTTCAGGGGAAGAGGTGGGGAGAGAGAAGAAAGGAATTTGGGATATCCTGGGACACTTGGACAAGATGACCTTAAAAGATCTCATCCAACAGAAAACATTCTGTGATTCTACGATACCCTAGCAAGTCAGTTCAGAAACTTGTCCAAATGTGTGATGGTTTGAGTGTTACCCTCCCACACTTAAGAAAATCACCCAGACTAGACTCAGATGGCTGGAAATTAAAGAATGAAGCTATATTTACAGCTTAGCACAATATACAAGCAGATATACACAAATATATACAGTTATATACAAATCAGAAGTAACACAGAAACACAATACCCCTCCCAGAAACAGAGTCCCCTGGAGGGCTCCTGACCCAAACCCCCTTCCCTCTTTCCCTCCCTTTAGAAATAACCAGATCCACCCATAAATATCTCCTGGGATAAATCTGGATATCTGAGGTGAGATGTCAAAAAAGATGGCAAGGAGGTTAGAGGAAAAAGGGGTTAGGTGGCTTAGAGGGTTAAAGGCAGAATCAGCCACAGAGAGCAGACCTCCAGAAAGAAGGCACAGCCTGAAGTGAGAGCTGAGCAGTGAGTGTGGGTGCCCATCTTACCTGTATTTTGACTAGTTGCATTTCTTAGCAGAAGAATGGTCATATAGGTTATTGTTGGGTTTTTTTCCTTTCTTCTCACAGCAAAGGATTTAATTTCTTTCAGTAAAAAATAGCCTCAAACCAGCACAAAATGCAAGGGCAAATTTAGTGTAAGAGGGAAAAAAAAAACCCTTAAATATTCATCTCACTGCATTTGGATTGTGCTTCCTCTTTAACCTATAGCATAATTCAGTTCTGGGGTTTTAAATCAATATAATTTGTTAGAGATTGTTCCCTTAAGATTCTCTGTGGAAATCAGAGGAAGAAATGCTTTTTGAAACCACCATAAAAACAAAATCAATGCTTAAAGAAGGTTTCATTACTACAGCAGTACCCAGAGGCTCAAATTATAACAGTAGAGCATGGAATTACACATTGTTGCTCAGCTCCAACAGAAAAGCCATTATAGGAAAGAAAAACCAAACCCATAACTCTAGGGAACACAGGATAAGCTGCACAGAACATTCCAGCTCTGGCAAGTGAATGAATTCTTACTGGTTTTAGTCTATAACTTACTGTTTAATATCATTTGGGAAAGAAAAAGGTATGAAGTGCTGGCCATTGTCTCCTGCAGCGACGGGAGAGCCCCAAAAAGATAGGTGAGAATGTTTGTAACTCATACTTAGCTCATTGTGGAAAGTGCAGTCTGGCATCACTCTTGGCTGCTATGGATTTTGCAGTTTAGAGGCATCTCAGTGATACTGAAGGATAATGATGATTTGGTGCTTCTCTGAAGAGGTTTTTAGATTTCATTGTTTTTCTGCTTGGAGTTTGCTTTCACTCTAAGGCAATAAAAATATTGGACTGACAACATCAGCCTGCTCTAGAAAAAAATTAACTGGTTGACATCATCTCTGGTGTATTTGTTGTGGTTTTGTTTGTTTTTTTTAACAGCATTGTGTATTTACAAAAAGGAAGGTGAGAGCTGCTAGGAAATGGAAACTCTCCAGGGAAATATCAGTGGGATGTTTCCCTGTAGGAAATGGAAACTATGGGATGTTTCTTAGAGGAAGTAGTCTATTTGCTAACAAACAGCAAAGACAGCTCAGCCCTACAGTTCTTCTGTTACTCAGTGGTAATATTTGGCTAAGAAACACCAGATGTTGTATCATTCCCATTGTAATAATGCATTAGTCACTCTCCATTTCATAACAATAGGTTCTCAGCTTGGCTTATCTGCAGTTAGACTTCTTCAGATGGATATGTTCTACCTGGACATGATGATAGTTTATGTCTGGAAGTAACGTGAGAGATGCAGTGCATGTGAGCTGTGCTGCTCTTTGTTGGAACCATAGAATGGAATGGTTTAGGATGGAAGAGACCTCAAGGATCATCCAGTTCCAACCCTTCACCATAGTCAGGGACACCTCCCAGGTGTCTCAGGTCACTCAAGGACTCATCCAACCTGGCCTTGAACACCTCCAGGGAGGGAACAGCCACAGCCTCTCTGGGCAACCTGTGCCTGGCAGTGAGGGTGTCTCACCACCCTCACTGCGAAGAACCCTTTCCTAACATCTAGTTTCAATCTCCCCTCTGCCAGTTCAAACCCATTCCCCCTCATCCTGTCATTACCAGACCTTGTCAATAGTCCCTCCCCAGCCTGCATGTAGCCCCCTTCAGATACTGGAAGGGCACTCCAAGGTGTCTTGGAAGCCTTCTCCAGGCTTCAGAGCCCCAGCTCTCAGCCTATCCTCAAAGCAGAGCTGCTGCAGCCCTTCGAGCGTCTTGGTAGCCTCCTCTGGACTGGCTCCAACAGTTCCATGTCCTTCTCGTGTTGGGGGCTCTTCCCAGAGAGAGTGATTGGCATTGGAATGGGCTGCCCAGGGAGGTGGTGGAGTGGCCGTGCCTGGAGGTGTTGAAGCAAAGCCTGGCTGGGGCACTTAGTGCCATGGTCTGGTTGATTGGCCAGGGCTGGGTGCTAGGTTGGGCTGGCTGAGCTTGGAGCTCTCTTCCAACCTGGCTGATTCTATGATGCTAACCCGAGGACTTTAAGTGAGGACAGAGCTGCGTGGCCCGGTGCTCGCCTGCGGCGCATCATCATTACCTTATGTGCCCGCGCTTGCAAATACGCAGTAGAATCAGCCCGCCTCAGGTCTCTGGTTGTTGGCGTTGCCCACACCGGGCCAAAGACCCTAGCTGAGGGCCAGCAGCTGTGCCGGGAGCGGCGGGTGGCGGCGCAGGGAGCTGGGCGGGCTCGGCGAGGCGGAGCCTGCCCGCTGGGGCAGTCAGCTGACGCCGGGGGCCCGTGGGCCGTGCAGCCTTCGTTACGCTGCCGCTTCCTGCGCGGCCGCTGCCGCCCGTCATGCTGCGGCTCCTGCTGCCGTTCCTCGGCTTGGCCACCTTTCTCCGGGCAGCGGTGAGTCCCCTCGCCTCTCCCTCCCCTCGGAGCTCCCCCGCCCCGCGGCGCCCCGGTGGCTGTCGGTGGCGGCCCCCAGCTCCGAGAGGCGCGGGAGCCGGCCGGTGGGCTTGGCTCCCCGTTGGTAGGGACCCTCCTCCAGCCCCCGGCTGAAAGCGATGAGCTTCGGTTCAGTTTTAAGTGATTAGGGATTTGTGGTTCGTGCTGCTCAGGGCTTGTGGCCGCGCTGAGCGGGAGCTGTCGGAGCAGGTGCGGCCCGGGGAAGGCGGCTCCGTCTCCGGAGCAGGCCTGCCCGCTCCCGGCCGCCGCGCTGGGCTCTCGCCCGGTTTCGTTTAGAAGAAGGGCTGTCGGTGGCTGCCTTTGCAGGCCGAGCGCCTTCACGGGGATGACCGCCGCGGTGAGGCCTGCTGGACTTGCGCTGCCAGCTGTGCTCCTTTACAGCCCAGATTCTGCTCCGGGAAACTCTGTTGCAAGGCTTCTTTAAGCAGCCCGGGGCGGGGGGGTGGTGGGAATCGAACTGCAGTTACCTGATACCGACAGTCTATTAGCAGATCCCCCGGGAAAGCTTGTTCTTCCTGTGGTGTCTGAGGAGGGATTGGAGCTTTTCCTGTTCTGCCTGGTTTCGCCATCAGCTCTTGTTGTTGTCTTGTCCAGTGGGACACTATAATTACCTAACCAGGGGCTTGGGTAAAACTTCAGTCTTTACGGATGCTGTAGGATCCCTGCCTTGTTGCTTATGCCTTGACTTTGAAGCAGTGTCAGGATTATCTTGCTAGATGTTGCTGACTGAACGTTGCACAGGTGGTTAAAGCTGTGTGAAAAGCAACACAGCCTTACAGGAAACCTTTGCCAGAGAGCTGGCTGACAGTGAGTGTGGCTTTACCTGCTAACGTCCCTAATGTAGCAGCTTTGTCAGCTGGAGAGGCATGAAGGGAGCAGGCTGCAGTCAGGGGCATGTCGTTTCTGTGAACAGCATTTCTTATTGCTGTTGTCCAGACAGAACATGGACTAGAGAACTGTGGACTCAAACCACTGGGGCATTTCTTACTCTCTTATCATCCTTGTTTATTTTCTTTAGAGGCAAGTGCTTAAGAATAGATTTGTAATGGCTGAGAGGGTTCGAGGAACTCAGGCTGGGAGGCACAAGGTCTTTATCAGCCTGCAGCTCCCTGACCAAGCTGTAAGGGAAGGAGTCTTTTCAAAACTTGGTCTAGCTCTCAAATTATAAGAGAGACATCACATATCGTCACAGAGGTGCTAATGTTCTTTTACACTAGCTGGGGAAAGGATGTGCTGCAGATAACCTGACAGACTCAGGCTGGTAGAGTTCTGGGCTCCACCTGACTGCAGAGCCGTGCAAGGCATCTTTTGTGCCCTAGTTCTGAGATATTTTTGGCTGTAATGATTGCTTTTTTTCCTAGTCTGAGTATGGATGGAGAGGCAGTGGGTTTATTTTAAATGGAAATGTATGCACTGGACATTAGTGGAAGTGCTCTGAGCTCCAAGCAAAATACAGTGGAGAAGAGGGAGTTCTGGTATGATTCACACACAACTGATGTTTGCTCATGTATTGCTTATTCGTTGGCCCTGCTGATTTTGAGGGTTTTGGGGAAGTCTTATTCACAGCTAGGGGAAAGGATGTCTGCTGGTACATCATCTGCAATTTCTGGGACCACAGCTGAGTTTGGTAGCTCTTCCAGTGGGGCTCTGTTAGTGTAGAACCTCTTGCATTTGGTGACAATGATATGGGATGATAACCTGCTGTTGAGGTTGAGCCAGCTGCTTAGGAAGGAGTAAAACATGTGTAGGAAGTGCAGAGGCAGCTTAGTCCCAGAACATGTACAGGGTTTACAAATACTCTGAGTGTTTGCAAATGCTTGAATAATTGTTTCCAGGATTCCTTGCATCACTGTTGTGATCTGTTGCCGTTCTACTACAAGGAGGTCTTAATTAAAAAAAAGGGGGAAGGGGTAGTAATCGTTGAGGGTTACAGGCTGGGAGCTTAGAAGGGGACTGCCAGAATCCAGTGTTTTCAGTTGTCCGATGTATTCCACATCAGGAAATCTCCTCTCTGTCTTTCTGATAGTGATCTTGCATGGCCCAGTGAGTTGGGTAGGGAGTGCAGAGTACCAATCCTCTGGGAAAAAGGGAATGTGTGTAATATTGTAAAACGGCTGATACTGGTTCCTGGTTGCAGGCTTTGTTGACCCAAGGCATCCCTTCATAACCGCATTATTACCTACTGGAGGCTTCTGCAGAACAGCAGGGAACAGTCAGGAAGCAAAGATGATCTCCTTCAAGCAATTGCCCCTTGAAGCAAAGGCCGCAGTGGCTGCAGGAGTGGTTTTCTTCTCCATGACGCTCTCGCGGAGTTACCTGGCAGAAAAACTGGATCTCAGGATGCGGCATTGGTTTATGAGGGTGCAGATGGCACTATTTGCTAATGCTCTCATGTTGATAGGATCCCTTCATGTTTGGAGGAGCACAGTCACCACGTTCTCCAGGTCTTCAGCTGCCAGCTCCCTCTGTTTCCTGCCGTGGAAAATAGCTGTGTTCATGTTTCTAGCTTTGACTCATTCAAGCTTCTTTACATTGTTATTTCTCGTTGCAGAGGAGCCCTACTTCTTTTCCTTAGCTGCCTATACTTGCCTGGGGGCCTATATCCTTCTTATCTTCTTTCTCTTCACCCTAGGCTCTGTAGAGCAGGCTTACAAGTTCTTGGCTGGGCGAGGTGCGAAGGCAGGCGCTGGCAGCAAGAACAGAACAGCAATGAAACCAGTTTTAGCAGTCATGCTGACTCTTGTGCTGACTGTTGTTGGGCTGTTAAATGCTTCCCAGCCGCCCGCTGTGAATACAGTGGAGATTCCAGTTCACAAGCTGCCCTCCACAATGAATAATCTGAAAGTGGTGTTGCTTTCAGATATTCATCTGGGGCCTACGGTTGGGAAGACCAAGCTTGCCATGATTGTGAGAATGGTTAAGGCTCTAAAGCCAGATATTACTGTGATCGTTGGGGACCTGACTGACTCTGAGGCAGAGATCATCCGACCTGCTGTCGAGCCTCTTGGAGAACTTAACTCCCCTTTGGGAACCTACTTCGTCACAGGAAACCACGAGTACTACACCTCAGATGTCAGCAACTGGTTTGAGCTGTTGAAATCCTTTAACATTCGGCCACTCCATAATGAGAACGTGAAGATTGTCTCACCAAAGAGCGCTGCTGACTGGTTCTGCCTAGCTGGTGTGGACGATATTGAAGCAGATGTGTTACGCTACTCAGGACATGGCATGGACTTAAAGAAAGCTCTCAGGGGCTGCAGCAGCGAGCATGCCATTGTGCTCTTAGCCCATCAGCCCATGGCTGCAAAGTGGGCCCTTCAGGAGAGACCAGACATAAATTTGATTCTCTCTGGCCACACTCACGGAGGGCAGATGTTCCCCTTAAATGCTGGAGCTTACTTTCTGAACCCCTTCTTTGTTGGCTTGTACAAAGTTGGGCAGAACACCTTTGTCTATGTCAGCCCGGGGACGATGTACTTTGGAATACCCATGAGGCTTGGCAGCAGGGCTGAGATAACGGAGATAATTCTACGTGCTCCTTGAAGGAGTTGTCCCTTCTGAAGGCTTCCACCGTCCTTTTGCTCTGGAAGCAAATCGTTTTTCAGGGAAGATGTATTTGGGGTGGACTTGAGCAGGTTCTGTTAAATATGAGCAGAAAACACTAATTGTTATCTTGGGCTTCTGGAGCAAATTTGGGGCATGTTAAAATACTACAGAAATTAATTTGTGGAGTTTGTGATGATTGAGGTTCTGCCTTTGACAGTAACACTGATCCCATGGAGAGAATGTGTGCCTGTTAGCGTTACCTCTGTCCTGCCATGTTCCGCTGGTTATTATCCCATCAGGCAGCTGCCTTAAGTCTCAGGCAGGTGAAGTTCAGATCTCTTGCAGTGAGGTACTGCAGTGCGTCCACCAAGTATGTGAGCTGTAGAAGCCTTATGCTAGAAAAGTTACAGCAAGGGAATAGTTTGGGGTTTTTTGTTATTGAGGTTGGATGTCTTTATCCTGCTGGACTGAAAGACCTGGTGCAGAAAGCTGTGCCGCTTACCAGTGCAAATTGCCAGCCATCAATTCTTGAGATTCAGTTTTTCCCAGTTAAAACGCTGGGGAAAGTGATATGAAAGGGTGGATGTAGCTGTCTTTCTGCAGGAATTTTAGCCAAAATAACTGGGCATTTAGTCATTGCTTACTGAAGATAGCTCTAATAGAGGCAGATGGGTAAGGAAACTCCTAATTCACTTCTGTTGCTATCTGAGCATAAAGTACCTCCTGATGTAAAGCACAAAATCCAGTATCGAAGTAGTGAATGAATTTCTCTTCATTCTGTACCTGTTGTTCATGCTTAATTTCTCTTCTGTGATTCTTTTTTTTTCTTCCTTACGAGAGTAAGGAGGATGCTACTTGAAAACCATGCAAATAGGTTAATGCTTGAACTTGATTTAGATTTCAAGGAAATTGTACTTTTCTCAGAAGACTAAACTCTGATGCAGGTGACTTTCTCAACAGTGTTTGTGTGTCGGTGTCCTGGTTGCTTGATAAGCATGTAGCAGAGTAAATGCTACAGGATAATGAGGGATGGAGAATTTATTTGTCTTTCCTAGAAGGGCTTAACATATTAGTATCTTTCTGGGAAAATGGACAGATTAGAAGAGATTGATAAAAGCATTCTTGTTTTCATAGCTTTGTGTTCATAGAAGAAAGCCAGAATGTAAATTAGTGTGCATATATTGTCCAGACTGATGAAAGTTTACTTCTGTTTTACTCACTGTTGCTGTATGAAATGCCACAAGCAATTCAGTTCTGGAAATCCTGACTCTAAAGTCTCCAGCTGTAGCCACAGGTTCTCCCCTGGCACTGTTTTTCTGCCCACCAGGACTTGGGATCCCCTCAAGCAGGCTCATGTAGCATGGGGCAAAAGAGATCAGTGCTTACGCAGGAGAGTGAGGATGGCAAAAACAGAACTGGGCTGTCCAGTCTCTCTGATCCTGAGCTAGACACCCTGCTGCTTTCTCCTTCAGCTGCTGTTCGTGTTTTGCAGGTGTAGAAGTGTTACAGAGCTACCATAGGCTTGGCAAAGTGAAGTTTTCCTGTAAGAAAAATGTTCAGGTTTGACTTTACTCAGTCCTTTCACCCCCTTAGCAGGGCTTTTGGCTGCTGAGGTGGCTTTGTCTCCTGTTCCTCTGTACAAACCAGTCACGGGAATGTTGAGCAATGCTGTGAATGTGTGACATGCCCTGGGAGGCTGATGGAACAAATGCAGTCCTCTTTTAGTCTGGAAGCTGAACACCTGACCAGCCAGGCTCCCTGCTTGCTGGACTACAGCATTTCAGTTTTACAGCAACTCGAGTTTTGTAATGTCTTTTTATGCTTGTGCAACATCTGCCGGAGTATCCTGGAGTTCCTACATGTGTTGAGCACCGCCTGCATGTGGTCTGTCTGAGATTCTTTCCCATCAGTGCTGTAGTATCAAATGGTCTTCAGTGGTAGAGAGAATCTTGCACCCTCTGTTAACTTACCAACACACTTGCAATTAAAAGAAGTGGTCTGGGTTTAGCAGTGCAGAGTGTTCCTTGTAGGCCAGCAGTCCAGGAGAGCTTTTATGCTGAGGGTTAAGAAAAGCAATTGGTAAGCAAGATTTGCATTAGCAGGAGGCTTTTGTGGGACTGGTTTTCGATGGCCTTAGTTTCCCAAAGAGCAGCTAGAAAGTTCATTACCATTTTTTCCCCTATCCTTTTTTTACTTTTCATCTGCCCAAATGTTTGCAAGAGCCTAGCTCAAGTGCTCCTTCTCTTGCAGGCATGTGTATAAGACTCCTTTATGACTTTGTACCTGCCCTTGTAGGAAGGTCTCTGTGTATCCTTTTGGAACCATAGACGTATGCAGCCTTTAAGGAGTGGTCCTATTATCATTTCATAAATGTCTGAAGTTTTCCCAGTGCCCTTTAGTTCTTGTTATTGTTTTTAAGTCTCTCCCTCTGAAAGCCTGTTTGCTTGGTGAGGAATTATCACTCCATGTTTTATTTCTGTGCCAGAACACTTCAAAGCCTTCTCTTGGTTTGCTGCTTTTTTCTTTTAGTAGGAATGGCAAATATCCTGGCTGAACTTTCTTCCTGATAGTAAGAGCAGTTAACCTCTTCTAAAATATAAGACAGCAATCCCTAATTATCCATCAAGACTTTTTTCTCTACTTCTTTTCCAATTTGACTTGAATGTGCACAATGTAGACTTATATTCGGTATTCCAGTTGGAAAAAAAATTGCTCTGCTGCTTATTTTGTAACTTTTAAAGTATTTTTTGGGTAAAATTATATATATTTTTTTTGAGGGTGTGTGTGGAATGTGTTTGACCTGAAGAACTTAACAAATTGATATTTCTTCTTTATAAAAGGCCAGTTCACTGAGAAAGGAGCTAATCACTGTCAGAATAATCCCAGAGTAGTATCATCAACTGGGGAGAGTTATATTTATTACATGATGTATAATTGCTATAGAATGGACCTGAAGATATGTAAATTGTGGTATAACAAATGCTTTAAATGTTGGGATTTAATAAAACTTCGTTTGCTTAGCAAGAAAGATGCCTGTAAGGACCTTTTATTTTGTACCAGTATTTATTGCAGCAGTTCCAATTCTAGTCACCAGTAGAAGGCTGCTGGCAGTACAACTTGGTTTTCAGTCTTACACCCATGCTGCTTACTTGAGGCATGGTGGAAAGTGGGAAAGGTGAGGCCGCTTATTAAATTTGCCTGATGCCTACTAGGGGGAAGAAGAGCAGAGGGAAGAGATGAAGTGTGATGCAGAGAAAAGGACCACTACAAAGGCAGAGAAAAGGTAGTAAGAGGATTTTTTTTTTTCTTTCTGGAAGGAGCAGAGTGGCTGAGAGCAGCCAGGCAGAGAGGGACCTGGGGGTACTGGTAGATAGGAGCTGAAGATGAGGCAGCAGTGCCCAGATGGGCAGCAGAGCCAATGGCATCCTGGCCTGGATCAGGAGCAGTGTGGCCAGCAGGACAAGGGAGGTTCTTCTGCCCCTGTGCTCAGCACTGCTCAGGCCACCCCTTTAGTGCTGTGTCCAGTTCTGGGCTCCTCAATTCAAGAGAGATGTTGAGGTGCTGGAAGGTGTCCACAGGAGGGTGCCAAAGCTGTTGAGGGGCCTGGAGCACAGCCCTGTGAGGATAGGCTGAGGGAGCTGGGGGTGTGCCGCCTGCAGAAGAGGAGGCTCAGGGCAGAGCTCATTGCTGTCTGCAGCTCCCTGAAGGGAGGCTGTAGCCAGCTGGGGTTGGGCTCTGCTGCCAGGCACCCAGCAACAGAACAAGGGGACACAGTCTCAAGCTGTGCCAGAGCAGGTCTAGGCTGGATGTTAGGAGGAAGTTGTTGTCAGAGAGAGTGATTGGCATTGGAATGGGCTGCCCAGGGAGGTGGTGGAGTCGCCTTGTCTGGAGGTGTTCAAGCAAATCCTGGAGGTGTTGAAGCCAAGCCTGGCTGGGGCACTTAGTGCCATGGTCTGGTTGATTGGACAGGGCTGGGTGCTAGGTTGAACTGGATGAGCTTGGAGCTCTCTTCCAACCTGGCTGATTCTGTGAAAATGAGTTGTTTGGGGTTCTCAGCTTGGATACTTGAGCTTTGGGGTAGAGATTAGAAATCTTCACAGGTGGAGGGATTCATTGAGGATTTGTAGCCACATTTGTTTGCTTTCCAAGTCAGATAAAACCTCTGTTTTGTAAATTTGGAGAACGAGAGATCCTAGCTGCTGTTAAATAGCTTTGTATGCTAAATCTGTGGTTATTTGATTTTGATATCTGTGATTATGAGAGACAGACACATTATAAAATGTTGGAAGAGCAATTCTTTTCAGCTGGGCATTAATGTGGTGTGATCTGAATGACCTGGCATCCTCCAGTGTGTGGTTAATGTCTGTTGCATCTTCTTTCCAAGCAAGCAGACCCACTGCCCCGTTAAGGAGATGGTTGCTAGGAATTAATTCCTGCTGTATATTCACAACTTGGAGTGGATGATATTGATAGATCCAGAGATAAATTCATGATGAGGATGGTTTTGGTGCAAGCTGTGTTCTGAAAGCAGTCACCAAATCATGCACTGTCAATAAAAGTGTTGAGTAATTGGTCACGAAGGGAAGTTGTTTACAAAGGGCAGTGGATAGCATGAGCTGGAGCAAGTGCTCTGGCAGCCTCCTCCCTCTCCTTGTCCCCGTAATAATACAATATAGAATCAGGGAATGGTCTGGGTTGGAAAGGATCTCCAAAGGTCATCCATTTCAACCTCCTCTGCAGTCAGCAGGGACATTCTCCACTAGATCAGGTTGCCCAAAGCCCTGTGGAACCTCACCTTGAGTATCTCCAGCGATGGAGTCCCAACCACTTCCCTGGGCAACCTGTTCCAGTGTTGGCAGTCCCTTGGTAGTTCTTGTTCGCTTGCCAGCTTGGGGCTGTATCTTTTGACACTGTAATGACCACCACGTGGACAATTTCACTAGTTCACTGTTGACAGGATACTATGGATTGCTATGTGCTTTTGAGACATATTCCAGAACTTTAGGTTTCCTTTTCAAGAGAGGTCTTTTGTCACAGTTGCAATGAACTGTAGGCGTCCTCCTCCTTGGAGTATGCAGTTTTCAAGCCTTTCTTCTTATCTCATTCAGGTGCTCCATTTAATAACAGTAGGTGCAGGCATTTGCCATTGGAATGGGCTGCCCAGGGAGGTGGTGGAGTCGCTGTGCCTGGAGGTGTTCAAAACAAGACTGGATGAGGCACTTAGTTGATTGGACAGGGCTGAGTGGTAGGTTGGACTAGATTAGCTTGGAGATCTCTTCCAACCTGGTTGTTTTTATGATTCTGTTCTATGTGTACTCAGCAATTTTGTCCTCCACTTTCCAGGAGAGTATACTTTTTCTCTCTGTAATGTTCTACCACCCTCACGGTGCAGAACTTGTTCCTCACATCCAATCTAAATCTCTAATTTCAAACCACTGCCCCTTGTCCTGTCCATACAGGCCCTTGTGAGCAGTGCCTCTGCAGCCTTCTCGCAGGCACCCTTAGGTACTGGGAGGATGCTATTAGGTCTGCCTGGAGCCTTCTCTTCTGCAGGCTGATTAAATCTCACTAAGACCACAGCTTCTTCGCAGGGCAATGGCATGCTCTTGAAGTTAAGTTTTCTTCCCTTAGGGCTGAGAAGTGCAGAGTCTTAATGTAGTTCTGTAAGTTCACTGCTTTGGGTGTGCTGAGCTGGAGAACTGTTGGAAGTAGGACTTGCTCCACAGGTGACTGATGCTTAGTGACTTACATTACTGTGTGTGCTTCACCAGATAGTTTTATTCTTACCAGAAACTAAGCTTTCGAACCTCTGTGTACTGTTTCCCTGAAGAATTTCAAATGTACATGTTCCTCAAAAGCCCCCAGCTGGCTTTTGCTTCGAGGCTTGGGCATGGCATGAAGTTGGAATTAGGGCTGTGATTTTTCATCAGTTGAGCTGAAGCATTGAGTGCCAAGTGTTGGCATTCACCAGGGCTCTCTCTAACCAGTATCCTCATCATTGGTGTAAGGAACTGCCCAATGCATCCCTGGGAAAAGGTGGTGTTAGGGACTTGCTACAAGTGGAGAGCGCATGTGGCTTTGGTGTGGGAGTGCATCCTGCCACTGCTGGGTGGCTGGCAGATGGATTGTGGTCCCTGAGTGTGTTAAGCTAGCAGAGAGCCATTCACTGTCAGTTACACTGACACCACTGTACCTTTGGAAAGGGGCTTGGGAGTGCTGGTGGATAACAAGGTATCCGTGGGACAGCAAGGTGCCCTTGTGGCTAAGGCTCAAAGGGATCCTGGGTTGTATTAGGAAGAGTGTGTCCAGCAGATCATTGGAGGTTCTCCCCCTCTGCTCTGCCCTGGTGAGACCTCACCTTGAGTACTGTGTTCAGTTTGGGGCTTCCCAGTTGAAGAGAGACAGATCTGCTGGAGAGGGTCCAGTGAAGGGCTGCGAGGGTGATGAGGGGACTGGAGCACTGCCTGATGAGGAGAGGCTGAGGGCCCTGGGGCAGCTTAGTCTGGAGAAGAGAAGACTGAGAGGAGATTGAATCAATGTCTATCAATCTTTGAGGGCTGGGGGTCAGGAGTGGAGGGACAGGCTCTGCTCACTGCTCCCTGGGATAGGACAAGGAGCAATGGATGGAAACTGCAGCGCAGAAGGTTGCACCTCAACGCAAGGGGGAACTTCTTTAGTGTAAGGGTCCCAGAGCCCTGGCACAGGCTGCCCAGAGAGGTTGTGGAGTCTCCTTCTCTGGAGCCTTTCCAGGCCTGTCTGGATGTGCTCCTGGGTGACCTGAGCTAGGTTGTATGGCCCTGCTCTGGCAGGGGGGCTGGACTCAATGATGTCTTTGAGTCCCTTCCAACCCCTGACATCCTGTGATCCTTAAAGCCATAACATCATAGGGTAATTTTGGATGGCAGAGACCTTTAAGACCTGTAAATCCAATCATTAACCCATCCCTGCCCCTAGTACTGTGACCATCAGGCTGCTCTCTGTGCCTTTCAAGGCAGCAAAAGATTTTTCCTGTGGGCTTTTTCTGTGTGTTTTGCTTTATATTTTGCCTTGTGTTTTTGTTTGTGTGTTTGGTTGGTTGCTTTGGTGGTTCTTGCACCTAGAAGACAGCCCGGAGCTTTGGGATAGATCATGACTGTGGCTGCTTCACCAAGGACGGGAGCCCCTTCCGCTACATCTCGGGCAGCATTCACTACTCGCGGGTGCCCAGCTACTACTGGAAGGATCGCCTGCTGAAGATGAAGATGGCAGGGCTGGATGCCATTCAGACGTGAGTGCCTCTGGGCTCAGAGTTATTTGTAGCCAGAGAATGGCTCAGGTTAGAAGAGACCTCACAGTTCACCTACTCCAACCTCCCCACTGTGGCCAGGGACACCTCTCAACTAGACTCAGCTGCTCGAGGTCTCATCCACCCTGGCCTTGAGCACCGCCCCCGGGAGGAGACAGCCACAACTTTCCTGGGCAGCCTATTCCAGACTCTCACCATCCTCCTGCTGAAGAACTTCATATCCACTCTAACTCAACTTTCCCTCAGCTTGAAACAATTCCCCCTAGTCCTGTCTCTAGACACCTTTAAGAAAAGTCCCTCTGCAGCCTTCCTGTAGGATCCCTTTGGTTGTTGGAAGGCAGCTCTAAGGTACCCCCAGAGTCTTCTCTTCTCCAGGCTGGACAACCCCAGCTCCCTCAGCCTATCCTCATAGCAGAGCTTCTCCAGCCCTTGGATCATCTTTGTGAACTTCTTTCCTGTAAGGGTACCAGAGCACCTGCACAGGCTGCCCAGAGAGATTGTGGAGTCTGCTTCTCTGGAGCCTTTCCAGGCCTGTCTGGATGTGTTCCTGTGTGACCTGAGCTAGATTGTATGGCCCTGCTCTGGCAGGGGGATTGCACTTGATGATCTCTTTGGGTCCCCTTCAACCTCTAACATCCTGTGAGCCTGTGACTCCATCCAAGAACTCTGTGTCCTCATGCTGGGACACCAGAACTGGAGGCAGTATTCTGCTGACAGGAGCAAAGGGGCAGAATCCCCTCTCTTGCCCTGCTGGCCACGCTCCTCTGGATACAGCCTAGGACACAATTGTGCCAAGGAGTTAAGTGGGTCACTACCACTGTTAACTGGGATTAATTTTTAAGTAATAAGTGAGGAGGCTCCAGAGAAGAGAAGGGTGGTTCAGGGTGACCTCTGACAGCATAGACTGGGACAATTAGGCACACTACAGCCAGAAGCCCATTTCCCTGCTGACAGGCAACACCTTTTGCTTCACAACCCAGGGTGCAAACGTGACCTGAAGTAAATTGTTGGACTGTGAGCTTTGGTAACTGTAAAACAGTTGAATGTGCTCTGCCTCTGCCAAGAGCCTTTCTGTTATCTGAGAACAAAGGTATTCAGTGACACAGGACAGAGTTGCTGGAATTGCCCAGCCTCCAGGCTGACCATGAAGACTGATTTTGCTGCTTAGGTGTTTTTTCTCATGAGATAAGGAAAGGTCTTGCTGTAATTTGTGATCTGGGAGCCTTCCTGGTTCTTATCAAAGTTCTCCCAGTGAGGCTTACTACTTCAAAGGAAACAGAATCCTTTTATTACAGGATTGTCCTTGTAAAAACCTTGTAGTGGAAACAAGCCAGACCTGCTCTCCTTCTTGTTCTCTGCAGCTTCATTCCTGAGAGGCTTCCAGTGCCTTGATGCATCATCCAGCTAATGACCAAGTGAGCAGCTCAGATGGGGCTCTTGCATGAGCAGAGTCACTGTTATGTGTTTAACCATTTGCAAATGGAGTAACAACAGGATATAGAATCACAGAACAGTTTAGGTTGGAAGGGACCTCAAAGCTCAGCCAGTTCCAACCCCCTGCCATAGGCAGGGACACCTCCCACTAGAACAGGTCGCTCAAGGACTCATCCACCCTGGTCCTGAGCACCTCCAGGGAGGCTGTGGACCACAGAATGACATCCAGTTTCAATCTCCCCTCTGCCAGTTTAAATCCATTCCACCTCCTCCTGTCATTACAAGACCTTGTCAGTAATCCCTCCCCAGCCCTCCTGTAGCCCCCTTCAGATACTGGAAGGCCACTCCAAGGTCTCCTGGAAGCCTTCTCTTCTGTAGGCTGCAGAGCCCCAACTTTCTCAGCCTGTCCTCATAGCAGAGCTGCTGCAGCCCTCTGACCATCTTGGTGGCCTCCTCTGGACTGGCTTCAACAGTTCCATGTCCTTCCTGTGCTGGGGGCTCCAGAACAAGTGGCAGGAAACTTTATCCTCCATTGAAGCTTAAAATATCCAGGCCTAGACCTTCCAAGCAGCAGGTTGAAATCTGCTGTTGTTGGTGGTGTGACATCCCAGCTGGTGACAGAGCTGCACTCCCTGCCTCAGGAGGCAGCGGGCAGGAGCATCTGGTCACACAAGGGTGACTGTCCACGTTTGCATGTCCTGAGCTGGCAGCTAGAAATGAAGGTAGCCAAAGACATCTGGAAAGCACTGAAAGTTAATGGTTTGGTTTGGGTTTTTTTTGTTTTGGTATGAAGGAGGTAAAGAACCACCAGATGGGGCTAAATATTTACAGGATTCACAGATCAGTGGAGATACCTCCTGGAAGACTCAGCAGTTGCCTTCCAGGCTCTGAGAAAGTGAAAGGCTGCTGAGTTCCATTTAGACACGAGGAGGAGCTTTTCCCCTGTGAGGGTGGCAGAGCCCTGGCACAGGCTGCCCAGGGGGGTTGTGGAGTCTCCCTCTCTGGAGATATTCCAAACCTGCCTGGATATGTTCCTATGTGATCTGGTCTAGGTGATCCTGCTCTGGCAGGGGGATTGAACTGGATTAATTTTGGAGGTCCCTCCCAGCCCCTGACATTGTGTGATTCTGTGATTCACAGGTATGTGCCATGGAACTACCATGAACCCCAGCCCAACGTGTATGACTTCTCTGGTGACAAGGACCTGGAGTATTTCCTGCAGCTTGCTAACGACACTGGTTTGCTGGTGATCCTGAGAGCTGGGCCTTACATCTGTGCAGAGTGGGACATGGTATAGCCTTTTCTAACAGCTACCTCATTGCCAGGCTAAATGTAAGGCAAAATGGGTTTGTCTTCAAGCAAACATACACGATGGAACTTTGGACTAGGCTCTTGGTTTAGTGTATTAACATCCATGCATCCCAAGTGGCTTCTTACTATTCAAGGTTACTTCTGTCTTTGTTTGTTTCACTGAGAATTATTTAACACTGAAGTGATCCCTTTCTTCTCCCAGGGAGGTCTTCCTGCATGGCTGTTGGAGAAGAAATCTATTGTTCTCAGGTCTTCTGATTCAGGTAGAGGCATCAAAAAGGGACAGCAAAAATACACTTGAGGCCATTACTAAATCATTCATATTTCATCTTGAAATGTGAATTACTCTAGGAGTAAAATCTTCAGTACTTTATGCATCAAAGAACTGTTTAGGAAGAACAAAGCAGGGTATAAAGTTTCCAAGGTATTGACAAGTTTCATGAAAATTGGTGCCAAGAGAGAAATCTGTGCTGCCATTGAGGGGAAAGGCAGGTGGCAGTCAGCTTTGAGTTCTCTGGGCCTGCAGTAGGCAGCTGGCCATGGGGTTCCTTCCTGGCTGGTCAGTGTGCTTTTGTAATTCCAGAGTTAGTTACAGCATTCTCAAACAGCAGGGCCTGTGGCATCCTGGGCTGCATCATGGAAAGTGTGGCCAGCAGGTCTAGGGAGGTTCTCCTCCCCTTCTACTCTGCCCTACTGAGACCACACCTGGAGTACTGTGTTCAGTTTTGGGCTTCCCAGTTTAAGAGACAGGGACCTGCTGGAGAGGGTCCAAGGTAGAGCTATGAGGATGATGAAGGGACTTGAACATGTCTTCTATGAAGAGAGACTAAGAGCCCTGGGTCTGTTTAGTTTGGAGAAGAGAAGGCTGAAAGGGGATCTTACCAACCTCTGTAAGTATCTGAGGGGTGGGTGTCAAGATGAAGGTGCCAGGCTCTTTCTGGTGGTGCCCAGTGATCGGACAGGGAACAAGCTAGAACAGAGAAGGTTCCACCCCAAACAAGAGGAGATATTTCTTTACAGTGAGGGTAATGGAGCACTGGAACAGGCTGCCCAGAGAAGTTGTGCAGTCTCCTTCTCTGGAGACTTTCAAAACCTGCCTGGATGTCTTCCTGTGTGACTTGCCCTGGGTGATCCTGCTCTGGCAAGGGGCTTGGACTCAACCTCTGGTGGTCCCTTCCAGCTCCTAACATTCTGTGATTCCTATGTGCTGGCTGATATGGGAACAGACATGGAGGGATGAGATGAGACAGGAGATCAACCTGATCAGTGGAGTCTGCTGGGGGCCAGAGGAGTATCCTCTCTGACTTGCAACTTACTGTGACACAAACAGTCTGTTAAAAAATAGTTCATGTAGCAACATTCCAATTTGTTATCCTGCTGAAATAGAGTAGGACAACTTGTGTGAGAGAGATTGGAGTCTCTCTGATGACTTTCCAAGTTTGACACTGGGTAACTGTTTTACTTGCTAGCAAAGTGTGCTGGCAGCTGACATTTGGGGACAGTTTGTAAGAGCACATCAGGTCACTACATGATCTGCTTCACATGTTTAGCTAAAATCTATTCCTACATAATTAAAACCAAGGGGAAAAACAAAAGGCAGGGCAGTTGTGAACCATTTGTGTTTTGTGTATCACAGATTACCTGGCAGCAGTAGAAAAGTGGATGGGTGTCCTTTTGCCAAAGATGAGGCCTCACCTCTATCAAAACGGAGGTCCAATCGTCATGGTGCAGGTAACTTCCTTCAAATCCAACAAACCCAAGCAGCGTGGAGCCTTCTGTCGCTCATGCATGTACTCCATGGGTATTGCACAGTCTTCTCAAAGATGTTCCATGACATTTTCAGGGATCTGAAAGACTGTAATGAAATCCCTCATCCATTGTTTCCAAAATTGAGAGCACTCAGACTTGTTCTCCACAACCACACAAAGCAATAGAGGGAAGTTGTGGAGCTTTTCAGAGCTAGGTTTCATGCCAAAGTACATTACAGTTGCTCTGACAGACAATAAGGAAATAAAGATACCTGCAAAGATACCTGCAGATGAAAGCAAAACCCTTATAGGGTCAGCTTTAAAACTTGTGACAAAATCAGCCTCAAAATGTAGGCCTTTCAGCCCTTAGCACCCGACTCAAGCTGTAAATGTTTCAGGACACAATGTTGTGCATTCATGGCTAGCAGCTTCCAGAGGTGGTGGTGATTGCTCCACATTCTTACTCTCTGACCATCACAGAAGCTTTGCTTTTTTTTTTTAAGGCTCCCTGATTGGCATAGGAGAGGAGACCCTTACAATATGCCCATGGTCGTTGTTCTTGACCAGTGTTTGCTGAGCAAAAGCATCAGGCAAAGTTACTCCTTGGCAGAAATAGGATGCTTACAACAGGATTTTCAGGAATAACCTTCAGGTCTATGTAGTGCTGGATCTGAGGCTGGAAAGTTGATCCTGTGGGAAAGGGACTAGATTCACACCTCTCAGGTTGTCCTCCTCCCCGCGTCAGGTCTTTAAGTCCATTGAGTGCTTGGCTATTCACGTGAGCCCCTGTGTCTGTTGTGAAAGTCCAGCTTTGCTGTGTGTTCCAACCTGTTCTATGGTTTTATTTGTCTGCTTGAGAGGTGGGGTCAGCTCTGCATCTTTAATAGCAAAAGTGACCAAAACAGTCTATAAGTAGTGAGGGTAGAGAGATTTATGTGGAGGATGATATGTAGGAGAGTGTCTTAACCTCCACGTGGTTAAGACAGAAATGGGATGCATGAATGCCTGGAGGTGTTGTGTTCTCATACTCAGGTCTGGAGTAGAGCTGGCACTTCAGCATTACCATCAAAAGAAGAGGAGAGCTGGATTTGAGCTTTTCAGTTTTGATATCAGCTATAGACTGCAGTTGGTGACTGCTTGTATTGATTCTAGTTTAAGCTTCCCAGAGACTCAAAATAGAGCTAACAGAACCAATACAATAATAGGGTGCCTTCCTCTCTCTCCCCAGTTTGGAAAGAAAGGAGTTAGATATAGAGGGGAAAAGGGTTACAAAATCATAGAATCAGCCAGGGTTGGAAGGGACCCCAAGGATCAGAGTTCCAACCCCCCTGCCATGGGCAGGGACACCCTACCCTAGATCAGGCTGGCCAGAACCTCATCCAGCCTGGCCTTAAACACCCAAAGAACAGTCTTGCTTTGATTTGGGTGTTATAAGAGAAACTTGAACAATAAATAAAAGGTATTTAGGGTAGGGGAGTTACAAAGAGGTATAGGGAAGGGAAACAAGATACAGAAATATATATGCAACCAGATTGATGGCAATGGATGGAGGTAGATTGAGGAAGGGGTTGTCCACTGTGAGATGACCGCATGGTAAAACAGGAGCAGCAGGAACAAGGGTGGTGCTACCAGGCAGGCAGGGAGGGCAAGAGAGAGAGAAACAGAAAGTTCTTCTGTTTTTAAGGGGGGCTAGACAGGAGGTGGGAGTGGGCTAACCACTGCACCTGGGGTCAGGTTCAGACCACCCCCAGGAGGGTTAACCCTTTACACTGCTTTACTTCTGTGCAGGTGGAGAACGAGTACGGAAGCTACTTCGCTTGTGACTATGACTATCTGCGTGCCCTTCTGAAGCTCTTCCGCCAGCACCTTGGGGAGGAGGTGGTGCTGTTCACAACTGATGGTGCAAGCCAGTTTCACTTGAGATGTGGAGCTCTTCAGGGTCTTTATGCAACAGTGGACTTTGCTCCAGGTTGGAGACTGCTGTTTGTTACCAAAAAAATGGGTTGTGTGTGTTTGTGGCAGGACAAACTGACTCTAAACACTATTAAAGCAGACAGTTAAACAGTTAACTGGCAAGCAGTTAGCAGGCATGGGGTGACCTCTTAAATGTAGTAAAACTGCCCACAGGTACCCAGTTAGAGAGTCATAATCACTTCCTTGCATCACAAAAGCAAGAATAAAGAATTTATACTGCTCCTACTGCACATCACACAATTAACCCGGTTGGAAAAGACCTCTAAGATCGTTGATTCCAACCTGTCACCTAACTCCTCTAATTAACTAAACCATGGCACTAAGTGCCTCATGCACCCTCCTTTTAAACAACTGCAGAGATGGTGATTCCACCACCTTCCCAGGCAGCCTGTTCCAATGGCCAGTCCTAAATATTAGCAGTAATAGTTGGCATTGATTCAGTTGATTTCTTTTTTTGATAGATTTTTTTTGTCATTTGATTTGATCTTCAGTGGTGTGTGGGGTGGTTTGGGGTTTGTTCTTTCCCTGCTTGGTTTGGTGTGTTGGGTTTGTTCTTTCCCTGCTTGGTTTGGTGTGTTGGGTTTGTTCTTTCCCTGCTTGGTTTGGTGTGTTGGGTTTGTTCTTTGCCTCCTTGGTTTGGTGTTCGCTTTTTTGTTAATTTTTAATGTCCTCTGTCCCAGAATCAGCCCCCAGAGTCTATTTCTTTTTAAGCCAATAGTTACTGGAAAAAAATGTGGCTGCTGAAGATCAATATTAGAGATGTGCACGCTGCCACAGTTTGCTGTGGTGCAGGCCTGAAGAAAGCAACCATAGTGTGTGAGAAAGTGCTCTTTGGCTAGGAGAATTAGTGATGTAAAGGTTTGTGTGCACATCTTGGCACAGTTTTTCATGTGACCTCTTCTGTACATTCTTCTCTCTACAATCAAGGATGTGCACTTAGCAGGAATCTGTTTTCTTAGCTTTGGATGGAAATTGTGAACTCCCTTATGTGTATGTGGAGCAATTCTGGTGCACCTCAGATTTTTTTGGTTGCCAGGATGTAGTTCCTGAGAGGAAAAATGAGTTTTAGAAGAGGGCTCTCAAGAGCATGGACTTGCATATAGAATTGTCAGGGTTGGAAAGGACCTGGATGATCTGGACTGGATGATCTTGGAGGTCTCTTCCAACCTGATTGATTCTATTCTATTCTATTCATTCCCCTCCCCGCTCCCCTGCCATGAATTCATCAGACTAGACTCAGTTGGCTAGTTTGCAGATGACACCAAGCTAGGAGCAGATGTGGAGCTGTTGGAAGGTAGGGGAGCCCTGCAGGGGGACCTAGACAGGCTGGATGGGTGGGCAGAGCCAAGGGGAGGAGATTTAACAAGGCCAAGTGCAGGGTTCTGCACTTTGGCCACAACAAACCCAAGGAGCACTACAGGCTGGGGACAGAGTGGATGGAGAGTAGCCAGGAAGAAAGAGACCAGACCTGGGGGTACTGGTGGATAGTAGGCTGAAGATGAGCCAGCAGTGTGCCCAGGTGGCCAAGAGAGCCAATGGCATCCTGGCCTGGTTGAGGAACAGTGTGGCCAGCAGGACAAGGGAGGTTATTCTGCCCCTGGACTCAGTACTGGTCAAGCCACACCTTGAGTGCTGTGTCCAGTTCTGGGCTCCTCAATTCAAGAGAGATGTTGAGGTGCTGGAAGGTGTCCAGAGAAGGGCAACAAAGCTGGGGAGGGGCCTGGAACACAAACCCTATGAGGAGAGGCTGAGGGAGCTGGGGGGGTGCAGCCTGCAGAAGAGGAGGCTCAGGGCAGAGCTCATTGCTGTCTACAACTACCTGAAGGGAGGCTGTAGCCAGGTGGGGGTTGGTCTCTTCTCCCAGGCAACCAGCAACAGGACAAGGGGACACGGTCTCAAGTTGTGCCAGGGGAAGTCTAGGCTGGATGTTAGGAGGAAGTTGTTGGCAGAGAGAGTGATTGGCATTGGACTGGGCTGCCCAGGGAGGTGGTGGAGTGGCCGTGGCTGGAGGGGTTGAAGCCAAGCCTGGCTGGGGCACTTAGTGCCATGGTCTGGTTGATTGGCTAGGGCTGGGTGCTAGGTTGGGCTGGCTGAGCTTGGAGCTCTCTTCCAACCTGGTTGATTCTATAATTCTATGAATCTGAATCTGTACCTCAGAGATCATCCATGCCCCTTGCCATGGGTGGGGACACCTCACATGAGATCTTACATGCATGTGTATATATATTAAATAAGCTCTGCAACTTACACTGGAATCAGAAGTATTGGTTGCTGTGTTGTCTGCAGTAACTTTCTTGCCTCAACTTTTGCATGGTGTTGGAGGAGCCTCCAATTCTGTAAAATGGAATGAAAAAATCAGTGTTGTTTTTTTTTTCCTGTCTGCTTACAGGTGGCAATGTCACAGCAGCATTCTTAGCTCAAAGGAGCAGTGAACCCACAGGGCCTTTGGTATGTCTTTTCACTTGCATTAATCTTGCAGTAGTTAATAAGAGAGGAGCTGCCAACAGTGCTTGCAGGACATGTTTCCTAGGATAATTTCCAAGTCAATCAGAAAAACTGAACAGAGGAGCTTCTGTGTGTGTCAACTCCACATGAGCTGTTCTGCAAATACGATTTAATTCTCAAGAGGCACTGACTTTAGTTCAGGGTTTTTTTGCTGGCTAAGACAAGTGTTTACAGAGCAGCAGAAGTTGGGGCTATGATTAGATGAGTTAGTGAAGTACATATGTGGGTGGAAGCTAAAAGCAGAATTAAAAGGGCAGGTTAGAAGTAGCTTCCTGTTTTCAGCTACCTTAGAGGTTGTACTCAAGCTACAATAGGATGTGAGATCACTGGAAGCGATTTGATGGGGAGAAGGCCCTCTGAGGGTAGGTACAAGGTTACACAATCCGAATATTGGAGAGATTGGGGTAGAGGTTGTACTGAAACTACAATAGGATGTGAGATCACTGGAAGCGATTTGATGGGGAGAAGGCCCTCTGAGGGTAGGTACAAGGTTACACAATCCGAATATTGGAGAGATTGGGGTAGAGGTTGTACTGAAACTACAATAGGATGTGAGATCACTGGAAGCTATTTGATGGGGAGAAGGCCCTCTGAGGGTAGGTACAAGGTTACACAATGTGAATATTGGAGAGATTTGGG
Source organism: Tricholaema leucomelas (assembly GCA_013400475.1). Taxonomy (NCBI): domain Eukaryota; kingdom Metazoa; phylum Chordata; class Aves; order Piciformes; family Lybiidae; genus Tricholaema lacrymosa; species Tricholaema leucomelas. Next base: position 1,228,032 of record WAAF01007245.1, on the reverse strand, counting down.
TAGAGGTTGTACTGAAGCTACAATAGGATGTGAGATCACTGGAAGCTATTTGATGGGGAGAAGGCCCTCTGAAGGTTACACAATCTGAATATTAGAGAGATTTCTTTTTCATGACATCTAATCTGTGTATGCTGTTGTGCAGAAAACTTACTGCCTCCAGCATCATGTGAATGCCAAACATCTGAAGCAGGTTTCAGGGAAATCCATGCTCACTGACACTTAAGCAATCATTTTCCAAGTGTCCCTATAAAATTATTGAAACAGTCTTTTAATCTCCTTGACCACTAATCTGCTGAGAAGTTCTGACTTGGCACAGACTTTGCTGTATTCATAGCAGTCTAGAAATGGCTCAGATGAGTCAAGGTGCCTTTTTTCCTTCCTTCTTGTGGTTAGTAACCTTACATCACTGTGAAGTCATGTTCCCTCTTCATATTTTCCCTTCCTCTTTTGCATTTCTGGCTTTCAGGTTAACTCTGAGTTCTACACTGGGTGGTTGGATCACTGGGGGCACCGTCACTCTGTTGTGCCCACACAGACCATAGCTAAAACACTCAATGAGATCCTGGCACGTGGTGCCAACGTTAACCTGTAAGTGGCTCTTCAGTAGCAGTTCTTTCAAGGGGGGAGTTTTGTTTTGCCTAATTCAGTAAAGTCTGATTTTTACATGGATGGCTTCCTTTTCCTTTTTAGGTACATGTTTATAGGTGGAACTAACTTTGGCTATTGGAATGGTAAGAAATTACTGGATTTGTGTTGGTGATGTAGGGGAGCTGCTTGTGAATTTAGGCAGCAGTGTGTTCTGTGAAGGAATGAAAGCTATGCCTGAGAATTGGAGAACAGTTTGGGTTGGAGGGGGACCTCCAAAGGTCATTCAGTCCAACCCCTCTGCAGCCAGCAGGGACATCTCCGCTAGAACAGGTTGCTCAGAGCCTTGTCCAGCCTGACCTTGAATATCTCCAGCGACTGGGGCCTCAACTACCACCCTGGGTAACCTGTTGCAGTGTTCCAGCACCCTCATGGTGCAGAGCTTGTTCCTGCCATCCAATCTAAATCCCCTCTGATTTCAAGCCATTGCCTGTCCCTGCAGGCCTTTGCAAACAGTCTCTCTGCAGCCTGCCTGTGGCCCCCTTCAGGTACTGGCAGGCTGCTATCAGGTCTGCCTGGAACATTCTGTTATCCATGCTGAACACCCTCAGCTCCTTCAGCCTGTCCTCATAGCCGAGGTCCAGCAGGTCCATGTCCTTCTTGTGTTGAGGGCTCCAGAGCTGGATGCAGTACTCCAGGTGAGTTCTCACCAGAGCAGAGCAGAGGGGCAGAATCACCTCTCTCAACCTGCTGGTCATGCTGCTTTTGATGCAGCCCAACTTGCCATTGGCCTGCTGGGCTGCAATCTCCCACTTTTGACTCCTGTCCAGCTTCTCATCCCCCAGCACTTCCAGGTCCTCTTCTGCAGATGCCTGTACCAAACACAGGTGCTTTTATCTTTGCAAAAGCTACTTTTGCTCCACTGCAAACGGTGTCCTGTGAAGCAGTTAAAACATGGACACATTTGATTCTCCTCAGAATATTGCTGAAGGTGGTCTGGCAGAGCAGGGTGAGCTCAGAAGGATGTTGTCCTCCATCAGTACTTTCTTCCAAATTGGAAGGCCGACACCGAATGTAGAAATGTGGCAGTCCTGGCTGTGGTTGGAGAGGATTCTGAAGTTGATACCTGTGGGAGAAACCCAACTGTTGCACTTCTTCTGTTGCTGATGGTTTTGTTTTGGTCTTCTCCCTCAGGTGCTAACATGCCCTATATGCCACAGCCCACTAGTTACGACTACGACGCTCCTCTGAGCGAAGCAGGGGATCTGACAGAGAAGTACTTTGCCTTGAGGGAAGTCATTGGTATGGTGAGTGTCCCAGGGACATGTTTGGAAGCAGCCCTGGTGTACTGCAAACTCTCTTCTCTTGGTGTTAGTTACTTGTGAATTCAGTGTTCTCTGCAGGTAAGGGAAGTGAAGCAGAACAAGGTTATTAGGCCAACTGAGCTGCTTGCTGGTGGAAAAGGGGAAAGGTCTTGCACTCCTCTGGCTGTTCTCTGTCCCCGTGGCTCCCGCCTTCCTTTCAAAAACAGGGGTACAGGTGCAAGTCTGTATCCCAAACTTCAGGTTTGGGCTTGTGTGAGGAGGAGCATGCTAGGCTAAATGCACACAACTTGTTTCTGTGCTGCCACAAACTACAGCTAGCAGGTGGGGCCATCTTGGCCTTGCTGTAAAAATGAGCAGTGCCTCCACAAACTGAAAATGGAAGTGAAACATGGAACCTGTGCTTGGGTTTGGAGTCATCTTGCTTTGGAGACTGTTCAGATGAGGCTTAAAAACAGATCCCATGGGAATTCCAGGGCTCAGGCTGGTACTTGCTGTCCTGTTGCATGCCAGCCACATCCCTGCTCACTACAAGGTGCATTTGTGATGAGAGTAGATCCCCCCAGCAGTGCATTACACTTCATCTAGGGTTAAGCATGGCTTTATATCCATACCTGTGGAAGTCCTGCTATGGATCGTTTTCTCCATTATCCCTAAGCTGTCCATTGATGGGATAATTTTGATAGCCTCCCAAAGGGAATATATTGTCTCAGTGCAGCTTTTCTCACCAAAGAAATTCCCAAACTTCCTGTTTTTGAGTTGTTTTCTTCAAGGCAAGATGCCTATCTGGGTTGTAAGTAGTGCTCTGGTGCAGAGAGGGAGCCTTGATAAGATCTGAAGCATTCAGTATGACCTGAGGTGTTTTGGGTCATGGTGCAGCTGTTTTTGGTGTGGTTTGTTCGTCTCACCTCCTATATCCATAGGATCTCAGTGAAGTTTTCCTGTCTCTGCTGTGGGTTCTAAACTGGTAACAGTTCTATCTACTCAGTTGCAGTTTGAGGTGGTGCTGATGGAAGCAGATTAAGTTGCTTGCAGCCAATGACTGCCTTCCACATGCTGGGCTGCAAAGCTAACGCGTTAGAATATTCCTTTACTGCTACCTGCAGTTCATAAATGTAATAAAGAAGAAAGGTTTCAGTCTGCAGCTTCTTTCAGTTGCTGACAGCATTCTCTAAATGTTACTGTTTGGGATGAAATTTCCTGCTTTAGACTACTTTTCTTGGGTGAATGTAGTTGTTTTCTTCAAGCCTGAATATCTTGGTTATTTTCAGATGCAGAGAGAAAGAAAGTGAGCTTGTTCTTGGCAAGATAAATCAGACATTTTCTCAGTCTGTAGTTGAAGCTTACCAGGAAAATGTTGGGATTTATACTGCTGTGGTCTGATGAAAAGGAAGTAAAATTGAGAAAACAAAACCCAACCAAATCCAAAAGACTCCAAACAATAAAACCTTGTCTTAGTGCAGAGGTGAGATTTCAAGTGTGAGTTTTATGCTGATAAACCATGTGTAAGCCCAGCAAATCATGCCTCCTGCTGAAACTTTAAAGCTGGACAAGAAGCAGTGATTTCAAATTAGATGAGTCCTGTGTGCAGTTCTGGAGCCCCCAACACAAGGGCATTGAACTGTTGTGGCCAGTCCAGGGGAGGCCACCAAGATGCTCAGAGGGCTGCAGCAGCTCTGCTCTGAGGACAGGCTGAGAGAGTTGGGGCTCTGCAGCCTGGAGAGGAAAAGGCTTGGAAGAGACTTTGGAGTGGCCTTCCAGTATCTGAAGGAGAATACAGGAGGGCTGGGGAGGGACTATTGACAAGGTCTTGTAATGACAGGAGGAGGAGGAATGGGTTTGAACTGGCAGAGGGGAGATTGAAACTGGATGTTAGGAGAGGGTTGTTTGCAGTGAGGGTGGTGAGACACTGGCACAGGTTGCCCAGGGAGGTTGTGGAGCACAGAATCACCCAATGTGATCAAAGAGGTGTTCAAGGCCAGGTTGGATGAGTCCTTGAGCGACCTGTTCTAGTGGGAAGTGTCCCTACCTATGGCAGGGGGTTGGAACTGGCTGAGCTTTGAGGTCCCTTCCAACCTAAACCATTGTATGAGTAATTTAGATTAGATGTTAGGAACAAGTTCTGCACCATGAGTGTGTTGAAACACTGGAACAGACTGCCCAGGCATGTAGCTGATGTCCCATCCCTGAAGATATTCAAGGGGAGGCTGAAAAAGCCTCTGAGCAACCTAATCTAGGGGAGGACGTCCCTGCTGACCTGCAGGGTGTTTGGACTGGATGACCTTTGGAAGTCCCTTCCAACCCAAACCATTTGATGTCATTCTAATAGTTGCCATCAGGGAGTACTGGTAAGGAAGAGGCAGGTAGAAATATTGCCCTGCAGCCTTGGAAAGTTAACCCAAGCTCCATGAACTGGTGGTGACCACTGCAGAAGGGCTGTAGAGGGCAGTAATGCAAACTCTTGCCACGGGAGGGCTCCAAGGACGCTGCATTCTTCGGCAGCTCGTGTAGTCACTACACTTTCTACCATCACCTCCACTTGAAGAGTTAAAGTTCTTTACCATATGTGATCAAGTCAGATTTTTCTGAAGGCCTCCTCCACTTAGCTCCCCTAAATGCAGCTGTAGTCCTTAAGTATCATAGTATCATCGGGGTTGGAAGAGACCTCACAGATCATCAAGTCCAACCCTTCACCACAGAGCTCAAGCACACAAAGGTCATCTGCTTTTAGCCAAAGCTCTCCTTCTATAAGTTGTGAACTGAGAATTCACTTCAAGCTTGTTTGCCTTTCAGTTTGTTCTTTGCTTCTTTCCTGTCTAGTACAAGCAGCTACCAGAAGGCCTGATCCCTCCGACGACGCCCAAGTTTGCATATGGGAAGCTTCGCTTGCAGGAGGTAAGTGAACATCTCTCATCTGCTGTGAATCTTTCTGCATAGAATTAACCAGGTTGGAAGAGAGCTCCAAGCTCAGCCAGCCCAACCTAGCACCCAGCCCTGGCCAATCAACCAGACCATGGCACTAAGTGCCCCAGCCAGGCTTGGCTTCAACACCTCCAGCCACGGCCACTCCACCACCTCCCTGGGCAGCCCATTCCAATGCCAATCACTCTCTCTGGGAAGATCTTCCTTGGTTCTGGATTTAAAAAATGAAGTGTTTCTGAGGATGCCTACATTGTAGACATCCTAGGCATTCCAGGCCACACCAAATGAAAAGGAAAACATTGAAAGAAGATTTTCAGGTCGTTGTCAGCAGAGCTTGGGAGTTGAGACTCATGCCCAGAGTGGAAAATACGAAAAGCTTTGTTTTCTGGAGAGATAAAGAATGTTTGTCCTATGAGTGCATGCCTGGAGTTTTACTAGCCTGAAATGAGTACAGTGTTGACACACCAGAATCATAGTTACCTTAGACAACTCATGGAATTGTTTTGGTGAGAAGATATCTCTAAGATCATTGAGTCCAACCAGCAACCTTGTGGTGATTTGTAGTCATAGAATGGCTCAGGTTGGAAGGGACCTCAAAGGTCATCCACTCCAACCTCCCCACCACAGGCAGGGACACCTCTCATCTAAACTGGGCTGCTCAGGGTCAGTCTGGGCTTGAACACTCCCAGTGAGGAGGCAGCCACAGCCTCCCTGGGCAGCCTGTTCCAGAGTCTTACCACCCTCCTACTGAAGAGTAACTTCCTTAGCTCCACTCTAACCCTGCTATCCCTCAACTTCATTCCCCCTTGGCCTGTCTTTGGACACCCTTAGGAAAAGTCCCTCTGCAGCCTTCCTGGAGGATCCCTTCAGGCACTGGAAGGCAGCTCTAAGGTCTGCCCTGAGCCTCCTCTTCTGCAGGCTGCACACCCCCAGCTCCCTCAGCCTCTCCTCACAGGGCTGTGCTCCAGGCCCCTCCCCAGCCTTGCTGCCCTTCTCTGGACACCTTCCAGCACCTCAACATCTCTCTGCAATGGAGGAGCCCAGAACTGGACACAGCACTCAAGGGGTGGCCTGAGCAGAGCTGAGCACAGGGGCAGAAGAACCTCCCTTGTCCTGCTGGCCACACTGCTCCTGAGCCAGCCCAGGATGCCATTGGCTTTGCTGCCCACCTGGGCACTCTGCTGCCTCATCTTCAGCTACTCTCTGCCAGCACCCCCAGGTCCCTCTCTGCCTGGCTGCTCTCAGCCACTCTATCCCCAGCCTGTAGTGCTGCTTGGGGTTGTTGTGGCCAAAGTGCAGAACCCTGCACTTGGCCTTGTTAAAACTCCTGGTGTTGGACTGAGTGTCAAATATGCTGTCAAGCCTAACGTTTTTGGATTTCTGGGCAGCTGGCCAAAGATGCAAACGCTTCTGTTTGGACTGAAATTTACTGACTTTCCTCTCTCTGCTTTTTTCCCATGCTGCAGGTGGGCACCGTGGTGGAGCTTCTTAACCGGCTGTCACCTGCTAGAGCAGTGAAAAGCACTTACCCATTAACCTTTGTGCAGCTGAAGCAGGTGAGGATGCCCTCAGTAGGCCTTGGCAGTGGTTCTGTGAGGTTATTTGAACAGCCCTCTGTGGTGGTGTTGCTGTGCCCAGTGTTTACAGCTTAGCACAGAGCAGTGGCATTATACAGGTGTGCAGGAGTTCTGCATCGGAGACTTTGCTGTGTTCTGCAGTGCTCCTGTTCTCTGCATGAGACTTTCCACTTCCCTCTTTCTATGCTGTCCAGGCCATCACCTTTGTCTTCTCTGAAGTGTTGATTTTCAGGTTCTTAAAGACTTAAAAATCTATTTCTTCTCTATTAGTTTTCCTTACTCTGTTTTTTCTTCTCCTCTCCTCCCCTCCTATCAGTGTGAGTGCAGTGGCTGAGACAGTGCCTTTCTCCCCACTGTTCTCTCTGTCAGTCTCTGCATCACTTTCCCTGGCAGTGTTGATGCCTTTCTGTGCCTCACAGTCAAAGAGGAGGGGAGATCCAGATTAAACATTAGGAAGAAGTTCTGCACCATGAGAGGCAGAATGACCTCCCTGGTCCTGCTGGCCACACCATTCCTGATAGAGGCCAGGATGCCATTTGCCTCCTTGGCCACCTGGGCACATTGCTGGCTGATGTTCAGCCACCAACCAGTACCCCAGGTCCTGGTGAGAGCCTGGAAGGGGTTGCCCAGGGAGAGGGTGGAAGCCTCATCCCTGGAGGTATTTAAGACCAGGCTGGATGAGGCTGTGGGCAGCCTGATCTAATGTGAGGTATCCTGCCCATGGCAGGGGGGTTGGAACTGGCTGATCCTTGTGGTCCCTTCCAGCCCTGGCTGATTCTATGAATCTGCAAACACACCAGAGCAAAAAAGAGAAACTGCAGGCAGTAGCACAGCCTGCACTTTGCTTGTTGTCCTCTTGACCTTGAAAGGGAATTTCTCTTTCAAGGCTGGAGATGGAGATCTTCTATTTACATAGAGGAAAGGCACAACTGAGCCAGCAGAGAGTTTTTAAGCCCAGCTTGGATGTGGCTGTGGGCAACTTGATCTAGTGTGAGGTGTCCCTGCCAGTGGCAGGGAGGTTGGAGCTGGATGATCCTTGAGGTCCCTTCCAACCCTGCCAATTCTGTGCTTCTGTGACTTGCTGAATGTGTCCATTTACATTGCACTTGCAAGTTGATTGTAGCAAGTCGGTTGAGCAGGGGGTTTTCAGCTCTCTTTTAAGGAGGAAATAATAGTGTGGGCTGTTAGCTGCTCGTTTCTTATTGAGGAAATACCTTCCCAGGCAAGACCCTTATCTTTGCAAGTTATGTAATTGTGCCCATGAAGCATTTAAAAATGGAAACTCTGTAGAATTTATACTTGTTGCTTAAAGGTCAGAGGGAACTCTGATCTGAAGCTGCTATCTGTGACAGATGCTATCTGCAGTGAATGAAAGTTACTGCTTCAATCTGAACACGTAGGCAGGATTTGGGGGGCCTGAAGTGAAGCTGCAGAATGACTGAGCTCACTGATCTCTTTGGCATTGTGTTTCTTTTTCTGTTCTTTTCTTAGTATTTCGGGTTTGTGCTGTACAGAACTGCGCTTCCCAAGAACTGCACCGAGCCAGCGCAGCTCTCTGCACCGCTCAACGCAGTCCATGACCGTGCCTACGTCTCCGTGGATGGGGTAATGCCTGGATGTCTGCCATCAGCCACCTTCACAAAAATCACAGGACCACAGGATATTAGTCAGGGGTTGGAAGGTACCTCTGGAGATCATGGAGCCCAACCCCCCTGTCAGCAGAGCAGGACCAGGGAATCTAGTGCAGGTCGCACAGGAATGCATCCAGACAGGGCTGGAAGGTCTCCAGAGAAGGAGACTCCACAGCTTCTCTGGGGAAAATTATGTGTGCAGGTTGCCTTCTTTTAATGCTTTCTCCACCTCACCAAAACAACTTTGTTAGGTAATCTTATTTTGTAGAATGGTTTAGGTTGGAAGGGACCTCAAAGCTCAGCCAGTTCCAACACCCTGCCATAGGTAGGGACACCTCCTGCTAGAACAGGTTGCTCAAGGCCTCATCCAAACTGGCCTTGAGCACCTTCAGGGAAGTTGTGGAGCACAGAATCTTCAAAGATCACATTGGGTGATTCTGTGCTCCACAGCCTCCCTGGGCAACCTGTGCCAGTGTCTCACCACCCTCACTGCAAAGAACCCTTTCCTAACAGCCAGTTTGAACCTCCCCTCTTCCAGTTCAAGCCCATTCCTCCTCATGCTGTCATTACAAGACCTTGTCAATAGTCCCTCCCCAGCCTTCCTGTAGCCCCTTTCAGTAGCCCCTTGGAGTGCAAGGCCACTCCAAGATCTCCTGGAAGCCTTTTCTTCTCCAGGCTGCAGAGCCCCAACTCTCTTATCCTGTCCTCATAGCAGAGCTGCTGCAGCCCTCTGAGCATCTTGGTGGCCTCCTCTGGACTGGCTCCAACAGTTCCATGTCCGGCTTGTGTTGGGGGCTCCAGAACTGCACACAGGACTACAGTTGGGGTCTCAGGAGAGCAGAGTAAATGGGGAGAATCAGGGAAGGCTTCAGAGACAGCTAATAACTTGAAATCAGCAAAGGAAAGAGCTGGTGTCAGACCCTTGCTGCCTAGGAGCACATCCAGTTGATGTACTTAAGTGTGAATATTGGGGTAGCAGCTTTCTCTGGGTGTGCTTGAATGCAAGAGGAGAAGAGGAGGCTCAGGGGTGACCTCATTGTTGTCTACAACTACCTGAAGGGAGATTGTAGCCAGGTGGAGTTGGGCTCTTCTGCCAGGCAACCAGCAACAGAACAAGGGGACACAGTCTCAGGCTGTGCCAGGGCAGGTCTAGGCTGGATGTGAGGAGGAAGTTGTTGGCAGAGAGAGTGATTGGCATTGGAATGGGCTGCCCAGGAAGGTGGTGGAGTCACTGTGCCTGGAGGTGTTGAAGCCAAGCCTGGCTGGGGCACTTAGTGCCATGGTCTGGTTGATTGGACAGGGCTGGGTGATAGTTTGGACTGGTTGAGCTTGGAGCTCTCTTCCAACTTCATTGATTGAATGAAAGGAAAAACAAATACCACTTTTTCTTAATGTACATTGTTCTCTCTCTTATTTTTGTCATTCAAGTTGAAGAGACAGTGACAGGACTTTGTTGGGTTTCAGTGGTTATTCACAGTGGTATGGAGTTATTCTTTTCTTCCTCTTCCTCACATAGGTTCCTCAAGGTGTTCTCGAAAGGGATAAATCACTTGCGATCAATATAACTGGGAAGGCTGGAGCCAGTCTGGACATCTTGGTAGAGAATATGGGCCGAGTCAACTTTGGTAGATACAATAATGATTTCAAGGTAGGTAAAAGCAGTTGAGTTGCAGGACTGTGGTGGCTTTTCCTCTTCTCCATAGACTAAAAAGAAAGTAGTGGGTGGTAGTGAGCAAAAAGATCAGGATTACGTAGCTGTAATTTCACCTCAAAATGGAACTACTCACTAGTTCTCATTTGAGTTTTTCCAGTCACCAGCATGAATGTGGAATGAAAAACTCGACAGACTTGATTGGGTTTTGGGTTTTTGGTTCACTCCTGTTGTCAACCAGAGGCTCACCCACAAGGTTTTCAGACTGAGTCTAACCTGTAGCTAACATTTAAAAACATGCAAGGCTGTGAGGATAAACTGCAAACATGGGTTGGAAATTGGTCTAGATCTTGGCTGTGCTTCAGGGCTGGTGAATCCTGATGTTGCATTTGTGCAGGTGTGTGTGTGCATAGATACAGCTGTGCCTTTTGTATCTCTCTCCATGCCCCACTAGGTTGGTTAGCAGTGCACCCTTGCAGTGTTTTCAGTGTAGCTGGGGAAGGCTGTCTCCTGAGCACTTTACCATGTAAAATGGCCAGTTCAGGTTAGGACTCATCAGTATTAGAGGTAATTACCAGAAAGCTTCTGGGTCCATGCTACACTATGGCACCATTAGCTGCCTGCATGAGTGCCTGTGGTGGGTTAACCTTGGCTGACCACCAGGCCCCCACTAAGCCACTCTGTCATGACCACCAGGCACCCACCAAGCCACCCTATCACTCCTCCTCCATCAACAGAACAGGAGAAGAAAACAGAAGGAAGGGTTTGTAGGAGAAGATGAGGACAGGAAGATGGCTCACCTGTGACTGCCATGGCAAGCTGTTGGTGCTGCCTTTATCCCAGTGTGAGAGGACAGCTGGTTCCCCATGGTCTTGCCTTCACATTGACGCAGCAGAAACGTTGCATTTCTTTCTTCGCTCAGCACCTGGCTTGTTATTAAACCTGGGTGCTTAGTGCTAAATGCAGGGAACTGGAGAGAGGGTTAGAGGCTGGGTTAGGGAGGTTCTCAGTGCTGCTGTGGTTGAGCTGAAATTCACACTTAGCAGGGTTTCAGCCTTTTAAAGATGGAAGAGTGAAAGCAAGTTTAGTAGACAAACGCGTCGTGAGAGCCCTCTAAGAGCAGGATCCTTCCAAACAGAAGGGGCAGCCTCTCCCAGGGAGCTTTGGAATATCTGCTCCTTCTTCCCAGGCAAATCCCTTCCTCACACTCTGCTTTGTGTTAGTTTTGAAGAGTAGCAATAATTACACCTTGGACTTCAAATATTTTGTACTTTGAGAAACAACTTTAGGGGGAGGAGTTCTGCCTTGTGAAGCCTCACGTTTCAAAGCAAATAGGGTTGCTTTGCTAGGTTGGTTTGGTTGTTATTTGAATGCCCTTTATTTTTGACCTTGAAATGGAACTGAGCTTTTGAGGAGAAACCTTAACAGAACTTTGGGTTTAAAACATTCTGCCAGTCTAGGTTCTGTAGTTGAAGGACATGAGGAAGAGTATGCTTTCTGTGGTGGTTTTTCTCTACTTTTTCACATGCTGCTTGCCACCTCTGCCTTTTGGTTTACCTGGGAGATGGGTATCTACACCTGGCCTTCAAAATGTGAAGCTTCAGAAGGCAGGAGCCCCTTCCCCTGAAGTCTTCTTGCTTTGGACTGCAGTCCAAAGCAAAAAGGCTTAGTAGGCATTTAACCTCATTTTAAGCAATCACACCGTTCGTAGTGTCTAAAGATGGCCGTAAGGAGGCAGGTTAGAAAGTTTGGGCCACTGATATGTTCCTTTACTTCAGCTGATTGCCAGAGAGAGTAAAGCCTAGGTTGTATAAAAAAAGTTTTGCCACTTAGCTGTGTAGGTATTTTATTTAGATACAACAAGAAGTTCCTGCTCTATGAAGTGAGCATCTAGGTAAAGGTAGAGAAAACCAATCGGTGCTCCTGCTGCGGCTGAGGCTTGTGGAGTTAGTGCAATGCTTATTAGACAGAACAAACACATGATGTAGTATCAGCCCTCCAAGCCTATAGGAGATGTGGCTTTGCTTGTTCCTGTTTGCCATGTGGTGTTTGCAAGAGAACTGAAGTTGCACTGAAAAGCAGCTTCTCTGCAGGGTCTGTTCAAGCAGCTCTGTAGGGGTAAGAGCAGTGGTTTGAAAGCAGCTCCCTGCGTGGCACTGAGACACCTCGTTAAAAACAATTACCCTAACACAATGAAGATGTCTTTCATTCTTAAATCATGACCTTACCTTGATTTTGCATGCACTGTGTGAGCACCTGGTGTGCTGCACAGGAGGTTCTGTAGAAGTGAAAGAAAGGCTCCGTGGGCTTGAAGCTGACTGTAAGCTTGAAGAGTTTCAGTTAATCAGTACCTCGGTTTTGTGATACTGTTATCTGCAGGAGGTTGATAGGAAGCCAGGGCTGCTTTCTCTGCTATTGTGCAGGTTAATGGTTTGGGTTAGTGACTCAGTGGTACCAAGCCTCAGAGCTATGATTTGTAGTGTTTCCCCTGCTTTTTTTATTAAAGCACTCATCAAGTTCACATTAAAGCAAAAGAGGAATAGTCACAATTACGAGGTTTTGAAGAGGAGCAGCTCTTTCACAAACAATAAATGAAAGCCTTTGTTCTCCAGCAAAGCTTTACAATTTGGTGAAGAGCAGGTGCTTGGCTTTTTCCTACACAGATTGGCAGCTGCTGCAAGTCCTTCAGTTTGGTTTTTGTTCCTGGCTTTAATTGCAGCCCAGTAGCTTCAACAACACCAAGCTAATTGTGTTGTTTTGGGGTTGTTTTTATGCTTCTCCTAGGGGCTGGTTTCAAATTTAACCCTTGATGAAGATACACTTGTTGAGTGGGAAATGTATCCTCTAGACCTTGATGGAGCAGTAAAGCATGACATGAGTGGCCACCTCGATCGGCCAAAGAGATCTGTTGACCAGCAGCCGAGTTATGAAGTACCTACTTTTTACACTGGGACACTTTCAATTCCTGAAGGAATTCCAGACTTGCCTCAGGACACCTATGTCAAGTTTCCTGGCTGGACAAAGGTATGACTTTTGGCTGTGGAAATTTGGAGTCCTCTCAAAGCTACTGAAACCCCTATGGATAATCAAAAGTCCACCTCTCCTGGATGGGTAGAAGTTGGTTGTACCAGTGAGGTGCCTCTGCTTTCTCCTTCCCCTCTACTCTGCCCTGGTGAGGGCCCACCTGGAATATTGCATCCAGTTCTGGGTTCTCCAGTTCAAGAAGGACAGGGATCTACTTGGGAGATTCCATCAGAGGGCTACAAGGATGATGAAGGGACTGAAGCTTGAATTTGATTGTTAAAAGGACCCCACCTAGCTACAACCTCCCTTCAGGTAGTTGTAGAGAGCAATGAGGTCTACTCTGAGCCTCCTCTTCGCCAGGCTGCACACTCCCAGCATCCTCATCCTGCTCCTGGTAAACTTGAGGCAGGCAGTTTGCAGGCAAACAAACTCAGAGCATCAGAGTACTTTGTGTCAGAGCTAGTTTATAGCTTAGTATAGCATGGCAACAGGCAATGGCAGAATCACTGCCAGAAACAGAGAGCAGTAGCAGCAGGCACAAATGCCAGGGCAGAGCACCTTGTGTTTACCTGAGTGTCTCTGTTTATCAATGTAGCCCAAGGCTAATGGGCCTTTGGACACAGAGTAGCCAATCAGAATGGCAGTTATCCAAGCTTGGCCATGTTAGGTGAAACCTAAGGCTTGCTTCACCCAAATTTGGGAGAAGCATAGGCCTTGCAGAAGGCAAGCACAAGGTCAGCATGTGTGTACCTTCTTTACCACAGGATGCAAACAGAATAGAATAGAGTAGAGTCAGCCAGGTTGGAAGAGACCTCCAAAATCATCCAGTCCAACCTAGCACCCAGCCCTGTCCAGTCAACCAGACCATGGCACTAAGTGCCTCATCCAGTCTTTTCCTGAACACCTCCAGGGACAGTGACTCCACCACCTCCCTGAGCAGCCCATGCCAATGGCAAATCACTCTGGGCAGGCCAGACACCTTAGATTCAGTGGCTCCAGGTTCTTTGTCTTCTTCCCCATGGTTGCTTCTCCCCAAAACAGAAGGAGGGAGAACAGAAAAAGATGCCTGGGCAAGCCAGGACATGGATAAGCCTCTTTTGACCTATTCAGGCCTACCACAACACGTCAAGTAATGAAAATGTTCTTTTCTCTTTCTGTCTTACCAGGGGCAAATTTGGATCAATGGCTTCAACCTTGGTCGCTACTGGCCGGCCCGCGGCCCTCAGCTGACCCTCTTTGTCCCAAGGAATATCCTGGTTTCTTCAGTGCCAAACAACGTGACAGTGTTGGAGCTGGAGCATTCTCCTTGCAGCACCCAGGAGTGTGAGATAGAATTTGTAGACACACCTAATATCAATGCAACCACACCCTATGGCAGTGCTGCCCCTCAGCCCTTTGTTAGAGACATGTGGCTGAGTCAGTTGTAACTGGAGCCTTTCCTTGGCTTCCCTCACACACTGGGAGTCCCTTCCCCTCAGCCCCCCATTTGGAAGACTCTTTGTTAATCAGTAAGTTGGTTAGAGGAGGCAGCTCTGAAAAGTCTTCTAAGAACCTTTGTTGTTGGTTTGGTTTTGTGTTGTTTGGTTTTGGTTTTTTTTTCTCGTTTGCCAGAGTTAAATACTGAAATTCTCTAGAAAAATTAAAGCTGTAGCTTAATAATTTGCCTTGGATTGTGGTGTTGAACTCAGCTGGAAGAGAACTTTTCCATCACTTTAGTATGAACTGTCCTTGTAGGCTGCTTCCACTGCAGTAAACACTTCTATGTACCATGTTTTCCAGCTGGAGAGGACTGTGCACAGTCCCACTAGCTTGCTGGGTTTCCTTGTGTGGACTGGCAGGTCAGAACTACCAGAATCAATATCCTTTTAGTCTGAATGTTGAGCAAACCTCATTGTTTTTTCATGTTCATGCAAGTGAACTTGAAAATTAAGTTGGTTTCTTCTGGGAGCAGTGAGGATAATTGTGTGGGAGTACTAAAATGAAAGCTAGAATAGAATAGAAGAGAATCAATCAGGTTGGAAGAGACCTCCAAGATCATCCAGTCCAAACAAGTTGGTCCAAACAGCAGCAACGTGGAGAAAGGACCTCATGTTTTTCATCTTGGAAAGTAAATTTACTGCTTCCTTTCTGCTCTCTCTGAAAACCTGAGGCAAATTGGGAAATGCAAGGTCATATACGAGATGTAGACTCCTTTTGTTGGGCCATAGTCTGCAGGATGTACACATCATAGAATGGTTTAGGTTGGAAGGGACCTCAAAGCTCAGCCAGTTCCAATCCCCTGCCATAGGCAGGGACACCTCCCACTAGAACAGGTCAGTCAAGGCCTCATTCAGCCTGGCTTTGAACACCCCCAGGAAGGTTGTGGAGCACAGAATCACTGAATGTGATCGAGGGAGTCTCTCTTCCAACCTGGTTGATTCTGTGATTCTGTTACTGGTATCCCATTTGTTCTCTGTGTTATGAAGATGTGTGCAGAGCAAAGCAAAACAGTTCAGCTGTAATGGGCTGTGTGGCCCTGGATGTGCCACCCCCTCTCAGACAGCCAGTGCAGAAACCTGACTATTTCCTCTCATCTGATGGGGGCTGATAGTGTCACCAGAGGAGAAAGTGAGAAGGAGCATCTGCATCTCTGCTATGTGTTTGGCATGTTGGATGGGCTTTCAAACCAGACATGTGGTTCATCTGAGCTGTAGAACTTCTACTCTTAAATTCTCACCTCAAATGCAACATCTGAGGGCTGTGTGCTCAGTACCAAGCACACTTCCTTTTTGGATTAAGTTGGTCTGTTCTGACCCTAGGTTTCATTTATTTGTTTTTCTTGGCACTCTCCCTGTGCAGATCCCTGAACATGCTCTGCAAGCAGTTAATTATGAAGTATAAACTACCTCCAAGCCAGGCCTTGAATGTAAGGAATGGAACAGAATTGGTTTCACACCGGTTGTGGGTTTTGTGGCTTGAAGCATGCAGAGTGGCAGTAGTAGTGAGGTATTATTCCTACAGCACCTCAGTACTTTAAAAGCCAGGGAGATTTTAGTTTTTCATGCAGTTAGTGCTGGGAGGGGAGCAAAGCTCTTGGCTCCCCTTCCAGCTTCACTCTGGTTTACATTGTCCTTGTGAAAATGTGGTGGAGTCCACCAGCCTTTGCTTTTTGCCGTAGCTCTGTGTGCTCTCACAAGCAGAAGGCTTCAAGGATGCATCAAGGATGGCAGTGTGCTGCTGCTTAGGTATAAGAATAACACCTAAATTCTGTTCTATGTCTCTGTAGGTGTAAAATGGACATTCTGACACTTTTCTTGGGGTGCTCTTCCTGGAAATCCATCCTGATCTGAGCAAATAGCTTGCAGTGCTGAGCCTCTGACAGCAGCTTGCTTATTTGCTCTTCTCTCTCTGCTAACAGGAAACTACTTGAGAATGTGTTTCTTTCTATTACCTAGCTTTGCAATCACTCATCATCTTCCCTTGTTTGCTTGCAGGTGCTCTAACATAAGCCCCCAAAGGAACTGCTTATTAATATCACAGGCTCACAGGATATTAGGGGTTGGAAGGGATACAAGGAGATCATTGAGTCCAACCCCCCTGCCAGAACAGGGCCATACAATCTAGCTTAGGTCACACAGGAACACATCCAGACAGGCCTGGAAAGGCTCCAGAGAAGGAGACTCCACAACCTCTCTGGGCAGCCTGTGCCAGTGCTCTGGGACCCTTACAATCAACAAGTTCCCCTTTGTGTTGAGGCAGAACCTCTTTGGCTGCAACTTACACCCATTGCTCCTTGTCCTGTCACAGGGAGCAAGTCAGCAGAGCCTGTCCCCCCCATCCTGGCAGCCTTCAGATACTTATAAACATTTATCAAATCCTTTCTAAGTCTTCTTTTCTCCAGACTGGAAAGCCTCAGGTCCCTTGGCCTCTACTCATGAGCCATGCCCTCCTGTCCCCTGATCATTCTCTTAGCCCTCCGCTGGACCCTCTCCAGCAGATCCCAGTCCCTCTTAAATATGCAGCCTTACATTTTCTCTGTAATCCATTCTTGGGTGCATTTTCTCTTTCCAGACACCATTTTAACATACAAGATGAATCATAGAATGGTTTAGGTTGGAAGGGACTTCAAAGCTCAACCAGTTCCAACCCCCTGCCATAGGCAGGGGCACTTCCCAACTAGAACAGGTTGCTCAAGGACTCATCCATCCTGGCCTTGAGCACCTCCAGGGAGGTTGTGGATCACAGAATCACCCAATGTGATCAAAGATCACATTGGGTGATTCTGTGCTCCACAGCCCTCCTGGGCTATCTGTGCCAGTGTCTCACCACCCTCACTGCAAAGAACCCTTTCCTAACAGCCAGTTTGAACCTCCCCTCTTCCAGTTCAAGCCCATTCCTCCTCATGCTGTCATTACAAGACCTTGTCAATAGTCCCTCCCCAGCCTTCCTGTAGCCCCCTTCAGATACTGAAGATACTCCCTGGAGGTGTTCAGGACCAGGTTTGATGAGACCTTGAGCGACCTGTTCTCGTGGGAGGTGTCCCTGCCTATGGCAGGGGGTTGGAACTGGCTGAGCTTTGAAGTCCCTTCCAACCCACACCATTCTATGATTTGGATGCTGTGCACACTCTGCACACCTTCTTTCAAGCTTCCTTTGTTTTTCCCCTCGCTTTTAGGATGTGGTTTGCACTAATCATGAATAGGTAGATCCGGTGTGCTGCAGAACCCAAGAACCTGGTAGTGAACTCATGAGGCCTTAGCATGATTTCCTGCAGCATCTTGTCAAAGCAGTGGCTTCTGCTGCTCTGCCTTCCTATACTGCTCCTTTAGTCCTTTGATCCAGAGCAGTATTCACTTCAAAAGCTGAAGCTAAACCCATGTGATTCCTTTTGAGCACAGCCAAACAGACCATTGCTAGCTGTGGCTATTTAAAGCCCTGAGTCCCTTTAGCTTGGGTTGGAGTAGAAGCAGATTGCTGCAGTTTGGTGTCTGCTGAAGCAGCTTTTTTTTTAACTTAAGTCTAACCTCTCAGGGCTGTCTGCTTTGACTCAAAGGCTTCCAGACAGAGGTGTTGATGAAAACCTAGAGCTTCTACAGATGCTTTCTAATTCTTACTCCCTAGACGGTGTTTTAGTAGTAGCCAAAGCTCTCTGCTTTCTCCTGCCTAGAGAATTGGTGTTTTAGTAGTAGCCAAAGCTCTCTGCTTTCTCCTGCCTAGAGAATTGGTGTTTTAGTAGTAGCCAAAGCTCTCTGCTTTCTCCTGCCTAGAGAATTGGTGTTTTAGTAGTAGCCAAAGCTCTCTGCTTTCTCCTGCCTAGAGAATTGGTGTTTTAGTAGTAGCCAAAGCTCTCTGCTTTCTCCTGCCTAGAGAATTGGTGTTTTAGTAGTAGCCAAAGCTCTCTGCTTTCTCCTGCCTAGAGAATTGGTGTTTTAGTAGTAGCCAAAGCTCTCTGCATTCTCCTACCTAGAGAATTGGTGTTTTAGTAGTAGCCAAAGCTCTCTGCATTCTCCTCCCTAGAGAATTGGTGTTAGTAGTAGCCAAAGCTCTCTGCATTCTCCTCCCTAGAAAATTGGTGGTTTAGTAGTAGCCAAAGCTTTGTGGTTTCTCCTGCCTAGGCAGTTGGTGTGTTAGTAGTAGCCAAAGCTTTCTGCTTTCTCCTGCCTAGGCAGTTGGTGTGTTAGTAGTAGCCAAAGCTTTCTGCTTACTCCTGCCTAGGCAGTTGGTGTGTTAGTAGTTGCCAAAACTGCTTTTAAACTCTTTCCAGTAGAAAAGACTCAACTTTGCTAATTAAGCAGCTTGCTCACCATGAGCATTTAGGAACAAGCTTTTTACCCATGAGGGTGGTGAAGCATCAGAATAGGTTGCCCAGGGAGGTGGTTATGGCCCCATCTCTGGAGATACTCAAGGTGAGGCTCGACAGGGCTGTGGGCAGACTGATCTAGTGGAGGATGTCCCTGCTGAGTGCAGGATGGGGGTTGGACTTGATGAGCTTTGGAGGTCCCTTCCAGCCCATTCTATGGCTCTGTCCCTCAGCTTGGAATAAAGCAGCCCCCTAGTCTAAAGCTGCCACTCTGCACTGCAAACTGGTGTGCAGCAGCTGAGGCTATTTCCAGGCATCAGCTCTCTTTCAGCAGCCTTGGGCTGTGCTCTGTGGTGTATTTTGATTTGAGGTGTGGCTCACTTCGTACTGGGCTGTTTGATGCAAAAATGTGATGCTGCTTTAACTTGGGAAGAATGTTCCTGTTCTTATGAAGTGCTCACTTTTCCTCCTGATCCCTGTTTTAGTGCACTCATGCAAATTGGTGAAAACCCCTGGTGATGGCAAAGGGCAGAGGGCGAAGTAAATCAGGCAAGCAGGGCTTTTGTCTGCAAGCCTTCATGATGCAGGGCAACAATTACCCATTGACTGAGAAACCAGCAGGAAGAAATTTCTCACAGACAAAGGCTTTTGCTAGACTGATGCATTAGGAAGTTGCTTTCATCTTCTGTGGAAGGAGATGAAACTTTTTTGGGGTTGTAGGTGAAAAGGTTTGCGTAGTTCTTGATGTCTTGACACAAGGGGAAAAAAATCTTAACAGTGACTACAGAGATTTTTGTCTGTTGTCACACTTTCCACCTGCAAAATGCTTTGTGTGGCAAAGGGCAGCAGAGTCTTCATTTCTGCATCACAGATGCAAGAGTTGAGCTGATAGATCCTTGGTGCAGCTGAAAGCAGACCCTTGAGGACCATTTGCCTTTTTTGTTAATCCAGGGGGTACAAAGAGAAGGATAAGGATGCTGCAGTCTCTTTTGAGCATGTCACCTCTGGTCACTATCTAGTGACAGCTGCTTCTGTCCAGTTGAAATCTGCAGCCTAATATAATGAAGTTTTGTGAAGGGTTAACCTAAACACAGCCATTGTCTGTGTGGATGCCACGAAGTCAGGAAGGGAATCTCTCTTCCATCTACTCATCCAAACCAAAATACTTTTGTGGAGGTACTTCAAGGAAAGCAAAGCCTCTGTGTGAGTCATAGAATCAGCCAGGTTGGAAGAGAGCTCCAAGCTCAGCCAGCCCAACCTAGCACCCAGCCCTGGCCAATCAACCAGACCATGGCACTGAGTGCCCCAGCCAGGCTTGGCTTCAACACCTCCAGCCATGGCCACTCCACCACCTCCCTGGGCAGCCCATTCCAATGCCAATCACTCTCTCTGCCAACAACTTCCTCCTAACATCCAGCCTAGACCTGCCCTGGCACAACTTGAGACTGTGTCCCCCTGTTCTGTTGCTGCTGCCTGGCAGAAGAGACCAACCCCATGTGACTACAACCTCCCTTCNGTGTGTCCTGAGCAGTGCTGAGCACAGGGGCAGAAGAACCTCCCTTGTCCTGCTGCCCACACTGCTCCTGAGCCAGCCCAGGATGCCATTGGCTCTGCTGCCCACCTGGGCACTGCTGCCTCATCTTCAGCTCCTATCTACCAGCACCCCAGGTCCCTCTCTGCCTGGCTGCTCTCAGCCACTCTGTCCCCAGCCTGTAGTGCTGCTTGGGGTTGTTGTGTCAATAATGCTTGTTGTGCAGGGTTGTCCACCCTGCACGGTTGTTCCAGCTACAAAAGTCCCTTCCTGAGCTTGACTGCTTGATGCTTCTCAGGAGATGCAGATTAAATACCTCTGTCCTCTTTTGGGCATAAGAGTGGATCTGGTCATGGCAATCTTCATTCAAGTCTTTGTTGTCTTACAGGTTGCTAACAGCACTGAGAGTACCTTTTGTAAGGGTTTCCTGTCTGTGGAAAGAGATCAGGTTCTTGCAGATGAGATTCTTGATTACTTGCTGTAGTTGCTAAATGCAAAAGCAAGGAAGCAGATGTCTCCTTGGGATTTTAAAACACCCTTTTGCAGCAGCTGAAATCACAAAAAGCTTGCAGTGTGCAGTGACTGAGCTCCAGATGCTGCTGCTTGGAAACCAGAAACTGCAACCCAAAGCAGCTTCAACCCTTCCAAGATGACTTGAAATCAAAAACCAAACCCAAGCACACAGCACGAGGAGTAAAGGAGTGTGATGGATTGGTCAGCCCTGCATTTGGGCTGGCTTTGCACAGAGGGTGGAGGATTGGGTTCTGTTCTGGTTACCTGCAAAGAGGAGTCCCTCCTTTATGGTGTTTTAAGACTGACAGCACCTTTAAGCCCCATCCCCTATTGGATGCTGACATTTGCTGCCCATCTGCTTACCTCCAGATGCCCTTCACATAAATCTGTGGTTCTCCTTACAGAACCTGGATCCAGACAGGGATGGTCCTGGCAATTCCTTACTGGCTCTCAGGCTGAGAGGAGCAGATTGAGAAGGGGCTACCGGTTATGGAGCCCCCAACACAAAACGGACATGGAACTGTTAGAGCAAGTCTAGAGGAGGCCTTGAAGATGCTCAGAGGAATGCAACAGCTCTGCTATGAGGACAGGCTGAGAGAGTTGGGACTCTGCAGCCTGGAGAAGAGAAGGCTTCAAGGAGATCTTGAAGTGGCCTTCCAGTATCTGAAGGGGGCTACATGTAGGCTGGGGAGGGACTATTGGCAGGGTCTTGTAATGACAGGATGAGGAGGAATGGGTTTGAACTGGCAGAGGGGAGACTGAAACTGGATGTTAGGAAAGGGTTCTTTGCAGTGAGGGTGGTGAGACACTGGCACAGGTTGCCCAGGGAGGTTGTGGAGCACAGAATCGCCCAATGTAATCACACTAGGTGATTCTGTGCTCCACAACCTCCCTGGAGGTGTTCAAGGCCAGGTTGGATGAGTCCTTGAGCAACTTGTTCTAGTGGGAGGTGTCCCTGCCTGTGACAGAGGGTTGGAATTGGATGAGCTTTGAGGTCCCTTCCAACCTAAACCATTCTATGATGCTTCTTCTGCACAATCAAGCAGGATGAAGCTGTCTTCCAAAGCACAAGTGCAATTCATCTTTGTTTAGGGAGTGACTGTGGCAGCCAAAGACTCTGAAAGCAAACCAACCTAGTTGTTTTTTTACCTTCTGGTCATGTTTTGCATTTAATATACTCATCTACCTTTCTCCACAGCTGAAGGGAGGCTGGCCTTCCCAGGAACTCTGATGTAAGAAGGCAGGTTTAAGAATGAGTCAGCTTTGCTTCACTCAAAGGTCTATCCATTCTCTTTCACACCTCAGTAGCTCTCTGTGCACCATCAGTCATTGCTTAGAAAGTCTTATTCAGCTAAAATGATACCTTTGATCAACTGACATTTTGACAATTTCAGCTTTTTGTTTGGTCTACCTTCATACTGTTGTCTTGGCTGTTCTCACCAGCACCTTTCAAAGCCCTCTCTCAAAAGAGGAGTGGCATTGGTAGCTTGGTGCATGGAAGAGGAGGGTTTATTCCAGGTGACATAAGAGGAGGCACTCCATGTTTGATGAGCCCTAGTCCCAGGACCTGGATTCCTGATCCTGTTGCTTAAAAAGTGAGCCTCCCTTCAAGTAGTTGTAACCTCATTGCTCTCTACCCCTGAGCCTTCTCTTTTCCAAGCTAAACAACCTTGGGGAAGTAAGACACTTACTGCAGGGAATGTCTTCCACAGCTCCTTCCATTACTGCTCAATGCATTCCCAAAGCTAACTCTGGGTGTTTGTGTGCAGGAGCATTTTAAGTGTGCCACTGCCTTTGCCAGTCTTGTATCACAAGATAGGTGTGATGGAGGTGAGCTTCCACTCTCACATTTCTGTGTTTAGGATGATGAACTACCTGAAGGGAGGCTGTAGCCAGGTGGGGTTGGGCTCTTCTGCCAGGCAAGCAGCAACAGAACAAGGGGACACAGTCTCAAGCTGTGCCAGGGCAGGTCTAGGCTGGATGTCAGGAGGAAGTTGTTGGCAGAGAGAGTGATTGGCATTGGAATGGGCTGCCCAGGGAGGTGGTGGAGTCGCTGTGCCTGGAGGTGTTGAAGCCAAGCCTGGCTGGGGCACTTAGTGCCATGGTCTGGTTGATTGGCCAGGGCTGGGTGCTAGGTTGGGCTGGCTGAGCTTGGAGCTCTCTTCCAACCTGGCAGATTCTGTGAATGATACTAAAATATTTCTTGACTTCTCCAGCCCTTTCCTGCTGCATTTTTGATGCTCTGCCTGCTCTTTGGGGCCATGCCTGAGTGCTGGGCAGCCACTTGGGTATTGACAGCCTAGAAAAGGTAAACCTTCCTGCTGAATGGTTGTCACCCAGCAAAACAACACACCAGAAATATCTTGGGCTACATGTTTTTTAGCTCTTCCTTTGCTACTGGTTTGGTTGATTGGTGTGGTTTGCTTTTTTTTTTTTTTTTCAGCCTTATGAATTATTTTTGTGCCCAAATCTAAACATTTGCTGTGTGAGTTTCTTTCCTGATCTAGACCTCTGATTAATATCATGTAGGTATGTCAGCAGCAACTGGGGCATCACACTCTTGGTGTCTTGCTGTTATCAGCTCCTTAGGGATCTTTGTGTGGTTTCTAAGGTATGACAGATTCTTTCTACACCACCTCTGGTTTTACTTTCTTTGGTTTTGCCACATGCATCTCCAGTGAATGAGAGCTGAGCCTTGGGATTAAGCAGTTTTGGAGCAAAGGTCATTCCCTTAAAACACACTTCTGACCAAGGTGCCTCAAGTCCAGCATCATTAAGTTTGCAGATGACACCAAGCTAGGAGCAGGTGTTGATCTGTTGGAAGGTAGGAGAGCCCTGCAGAGGGACCTGGCCAGGCTGGATGGGAGGGCAGAGGCCAGTGGGGTGAAATTTAACAAGGCCAAGTGCAGGGTTCTGCACTTTGGCCACAACAAACCCAAGCAGCACTACAGGCTGGGGACAGAGTGGCTGGAGAGCAGCCAGGAGGAAAGAGACCTGGGAGTACTGGTGGATAGTAGGCTGAAGATGAGCCAGCAGTGTGCCCAGGTGGTCAAGAGGGCCAATGGCATCCTGGCCTGTATCAGGAACCGTGTGGCCAGTAAGACAAGGGAGGTTCTTCTTCCCCTGTACTCAACACTGGTCAGGCCACACCTTGAGTACTGTGTCCAGTTCTGGGCTCCTCAACTCAAGAGAGATGTTGAGGTGCTGGAATGTGTCCAGAGNACTGGATGATCTTGGAGGTCTCTTCCAACCTGATTGATTCTATTCTATTCTAAGTGCATTCACACATGCTGGGAAACTGGGGGGGTGTTAAAACCACTTTTATTCAAAAATACTTTGAACATTTTTCTCTGACAATTAAAATACAGAATTGCTCTCCTGAATTACACTGAGGGAGTAACTCAGGCTGCTTCTACCTACACACACCTGCCCACAGGCATAGGGGACAGCTTGGATACTTAAGAGAAGACATGTCTGGAGCAGGGTGTAATGCATTTGCTTTGTGTCTTTGTGCACACAAACAATATATTTTGTGTCCTTTTTTCTTAGTGGCAGAGGCTGTGTCCTGGCCTTGAGATGAAACACTGGGCAGTGGAAGGTACTTTAAATAGCATGCTGAGAGTCAGAGCAGAGAAGTTCTACACAGAGCAACAGCAGAATAAAAACCTCAGGTAGGAGTTGTCCTTCTGGAACAAAAGACTCTGCTTTCCAGCATCTCTGTCTCCTCTGCCCCTCCCTGCAGGCCGACCTCTGTCTCGATGCTGGTGAGAAGGAAGCAGCACGGTGCAGTGCTTTGTGGAGAGCTCCTCTTAGCTCTGAGCGGTGATTTGTAGTCTCAGCAGACAAGCTGCGTGTCCAGCTCCCACCTTTCACACCCAGGACACCTTCTGTCGTGCTGCTCAGAAATTCTAGAGGCAGAAATCTTCCCCTGTGCTCAGCCCTGCTCAGGCCACACCTTGAGTGCTGTGTCCAGTTCTGGGCTCCTCAATTCAAGAGAGATGTTGAGGTGCTGGAAGGTGTCCAGAGAAGGGCAGCAAGGCTGGGGAGGGGCCTGGAGCACAGCCCTGTGAGGAGAGGCTGAGGGAGCTGGGGGTGTGCAGCCTGCAGAAGAGGAGGCTCAGGGCAGACCTCACTGCTGTCTGCAGCTCCCCGAAGGGAGGCTGTAGCCAGGTGGGGTTGGGCTCTGCTGCCAGGCACCCAGCAACAGAACAAGGGGACACAGTCTCAAGCTGTGCCAGGGCAGGTCTAGGCTGGATGTTAGGAGGAAGTTGGCAGAGAGAGTGATTGGCATTGGAATGGGCTGCCCAGGGAGGTGGTGGAGTTGCCGTGGCTGGAGGTGTTGAAGCCAAGCCTGGCTGGGGCACTTAGTGCCATGGTCTGGTTGATTGGCCAGGGCTGGGTGCTAGGTTGGGCTGGCTGAGCTTGGAGCTCTCTTCCAGCCTGCTTGATTCTATGATTCTACAATCAGTGCTGAAGTAATTACCTGGCAGTAGCTTATTGTTCAATGCATGGGCTTAGCTTTCCAAAGGTCCTGCTGTTGTCAGTTTGCTTGCTGGCAAGTTCATGGCTGGTCTGAAATGCCTCACAGGGCATCTTGGTCCCCTGTGGACTGTGTGTGGAAGGAGCTGGTAGATTCTGTGTGGTAAGTGATGCGAGCACCACAGCGCTTGCAGACTTCTCCAGGTAGCCTCCAGTTCTTGAAAAGCATCTTCAGGTACTTCTTAAACTTCTCCCCCATGAAGAAGTAGATGACTGGGTTGAGGCAACAGTGAAAAAGGCCAAGGATTTCTGTTACCTGGAAAGCATAGTCCAGATTCCTGCTGGTTTGGCAGTCTCTAAGGACTCCCAATGTCTCCAGCAGCTGTAGGAAAAGAACAATGTTGTAAGGAGTCCAGAAGAAGAAGAACACAACCATGACAGCAAAGATCATCCTCACAGCCTTATTCTTTTTCTCATTTCGACAGTGAACTAATGTTTTAATGATCATAGAGTAGCAAAAGATCATCACTATGGAAGGGATGAGAAGCCCCAGGATGTTGATTTCCAACGTGGAGAAGAGTTTCCACGTTGTGAAATTGCCTGGGTATGTTTGCTTGCAGGTGGTGTAGTTCTGTTCATGAAAAGCTTCTCTGAACACAAGCTCTGGAGCTGAGGCTGAGAGAGCTACCAGCCACACCACCAGGCTGGTGATGAGGCCGTGGAAGGCAGTCCTTGCTTTCAGAGCAAACACTGCCCGAACGATCGCCAGGTATCTGTCTATGCTCATCAGCATAATGAAGAAGATGCCACTGTAGAACCCCACCAGGTAGAGCCACGAAATGATTTTACACCAGGGAGTTCCAAAAACCCATTGGTCTAGGGTGAAGTAAGACCAGAAGGGCAAGGATAAAACGAAGAGCAGGTCTGAGATGGCAAGGTTCAGCAGGTAGACGTCCGTCATGCCCTTCAGCCGCTTGTACTTGAAGAGGACCACCATGACCAGGATGTTTCCCAGGAGCCCAACCAGGAACACGAGGGTGTAGAGAGCAGGCAGGAAGGAGGCTGCGAACCTCCTCACGCTTTCCTTACTGCAGGGCTTTGGAGCATCATAGTAGTTATCATAATAGTCATAGAAAGTGGAGATTACAACCTCAGAGGGCTCTGTACTTGGTGAGCTCATGGCTCCTTCCCCAGTCCCTGAGAAGGAGAGAATATGGCAATGTCAGTGGCTTTCAGTGTGTAGGTGCTGTGCTTACTCTGCAAGCCTGGGTCTCTGCACTGAGTGGCTTGCAGCTCCAGCACACTTCTCATGCCAGCCTCCAAACAGCCTCTGCACACTTGCAAAAGGGCTGCTCCTTAGCGTAGAATCATAGAATCAACCAGGTTGGGAGAGACCTCCAAGCTCAGCCAGCCCAACCTAGCACCCAGCCCTGGCCAATCAACCAGACCATGGCACTAAGTGCCCCAGCCAGGCTTGGCTTCAACACCTCCAGGCATGGTGACTCCACCACCAGACACACCTTTTGCAGCCCTGCAGTGCGGGTGCCAAGCACACAGAGCACAGAAAGGAAATGAAATGAATGAAAGAAATGGACCAAGATAGCAAATTGGAGAGAGCAGTTCAGAGTGAAACACAGCCAAAAGCCAAGCCACTATTGAGAGCAGGCAGGATTTCACTCACCCTTCCAGTCACACAGAGGTCACCAGAAGATGAGGATAATAATTCCTCTTTCCAGGAGCTGACAAGAGTTTTCACTAAGTTCTATCTTCAGTGGCTAAATGACTAGCAGGAGTTGGTCCCTTTGTTTTGTGTGTGTATGTTCTGCTCTAATAGGCAGAGACAGAATTTCAAGTGATGTGACTTCAAGGTAAGAGGCAGGGTGCAGATATGTTGCTGATATGTGATCACAGCCAGCGTCTCTTTTTATTCAGCTTAGAGCACCAGAATTGTTCTAAGCTTGAGTTATGCCCTTCCCCTTTTGTCTTTATAAATGGAAAGCAGAAGAAAAGGGAGGATTTGCATCTGAATTACAAGTCAGAGGAACAAAAGCGTTTGACAACAGTGGTCTAGAGATGACAGCTTTGCAACAACTGCACCTAGAGATACCTAAATCTAGTCTAGGTTCAGCATAGCCTTAGCTATCTAAAATGAAAGCAGAACAGATGTGCTCCTAGAACAGATGTGCACCCAGCTCTGGTGATGCAGGTGGTCTTGGAACACCTCAAATGACCTGAGCAGCCACACAAGGTGAATGGAAAAGCCTTGCAGCCGCACACAAGAGCGTGCAGGATACACAGCTGCCCCAGCAACTGCATTTGGTGAGCGTTACCTTTTCTCCTCTGTTCTTCTCAGGTGATGCTGAAAGGCTTCTTTGCTCTGAGGGTGCAGAATTCCACTTGCTGGTCTCCAGGTAGCTCTGTCAGGGAGGTGCTGCTTACACAGTGCTCTCCAGCAGCTGCAAGGAGCAGATGTCACAAGGTGGCTGTGACTCGCAGCGGAAACCCTGCACTTCCTTACTGATTGTATCACTGCTGCTGCTCTCCTCACTGCTCATCAGACATGGTCCCTGAAGCCAGAAAGTAAAGCAAACACCTTACAGTGCATAAGGAAATGCAAAGTTTCCACTGAGACCTGAAGCAGCTTCATCTCACACAACAAAGAGCTGTCACTAAGCAGCTCTCATCTAGCTGCAACCTCCTTCTGTCTTAGGGGTTGTAAAATGCATAGAATCATAGAATCAACCTGGCTGGATCCTCCAAGTTCATCCATCCAACCTAGCACCCAGCCCTGGCCCATCAACCAGACCATGGCACTAAGTGCCCCAGCCAGGCTTGGCTTCAACACCTCCAGGCACAGCAGTTCCACCACCTCCCTGGGCTGCCTATTCCAGTGCCAATCACTCTCTCTGCCAAGAGCTTCCTCCTGACATCCAGCCTAGACCTGCCCTGGCACAGCTTGAGACTGTGTCCCCTTACTCTGTTGCTGCTTGCCTGGCAGAAGAGCCCAACCCCACCTGGCTACAGCCTCCCTTCAGGTAGCTGCAGACAGCAATGAGCTCTGCCCTGAGCCTCCTCTTCTGCAGGCTGCACACCCCCAGCTCCCTCAGCCTCTCCTCACAGGGCTGTGCTCCAGGCCCCTCCCCAGCCTTGCTGCCCTTCTCTGGACACCTTCCAGCACCTCAACATCTCTCTTGAATTGAGGAGCCCAGAACTGGACACAGCACTCAAGGTGTGGCCTGAGCAGCGCTGAGCACAGGGACAGAAAAAACATTTTGAGCTCATGGAAAAAAAAATTTATCTAAGGATCACCAGTAGTGAGCTGAGAGGTGGAAGGCACTTGGTGGGGGTGTGGGAGGTGTGTTTGTGGTCTCGGTCTGCCAGGTATCAGATTTTGCAAGATACACTTTGTGATTGTACAGCTCTGCTTTGCTACAGACTTAGCCTGGGGAAGGCTCCTCTCAGTCACTGTTCTTTGTTCTTCCCACTTACCTTGCTAAGAAATGTTGACTCCTGCTCCCTTCGTGCCTGCAGTGGGTTTTAAATAGAGAAAATGTACCACTGGCCAGGCACAAGTGGTGATAGTGGTCAGAATAGCAGAGAAGCAGCAGGCTGGGTTTGTGAGGTCTGAGGGCAGAGGGTGCTGAGGATTGCTGCGGTTCTTGTCACAGCAGGAAGCTTACCAGCTCCTGTGAGTGTCTCCTGAGTGCAGTGGGCCCTGACTGTCTTTGGGGGGCTCTGGGAAGGGAGAAGAGAGCACAGAGGGCACATACTAGTCAAGTGGGATGTGCTAGCAGCTGGCAGGGGCTGCTCTCCTCTGTGTCCCAGAAAAGACCAGCCAAGCAGAAGTGAAAAGCAGTTCTCACAAGGGGAGGCTGTTTGCTTGTCAGCAGGAGAAGCTGGTGGGGAGAAGAATCCTGGATCTCAGTCCAAGAGAGCTTAGATGTGTGTGAATGAGGATTCAGCCTCCAGTGTTATTTCAGACACAGGTGTAGCTCTTGCTCATTTATGCTCTTTGCTGCCGTCCCCTCTGCCTCTGCCGTTGATGCTCTGCACAGTAACTTACAGGTGGCTGAAATGCTTCTTCCCCAAAAGCTGGAGCTAAAGGCAGCAATAGAACTGGGCTCTGCTGCCTTCACCTTTTACCAGAGTGGAGCAATTCTATGGGAAGTAGCTTCTCAGTCACCTTTACAAAGAGGCAGCTTGTGAGGACTTTAGCTGTGTGGCTGGGAGGTGCTGTGCAGGTCGTGTGTGCTGCCTTCTCAGCCTGCTGGCAGTCCTTCAGAGATGTGAGCATCAGCTGAGGAGGCAGCGCTGGTACCGGATTCTCTAGCTCTGCTCACAGGAACTAGCAGCAGTTCCTCTTGCTGCCCTTCTGTCTGAGGGGCTCCCTAACCTGTTCTGTGACATGTCTTTGCACCAGTGCCACGAGTTCAGCCCCTCTCCCACAGTGACAACGACAAGAGACTTCCTGAAGCCCCTTCTTGCCTTGCTCCACGGGCACTGGGCTCTCTCTGGGGTGTACCTCAGTGAACCACCCTGCACCTGCATGCTTTGCTTCTCCTGCTCCTTGTTTGCTGCTCCATCCAAACAAGGCTCTTCTTTCAGCTTCCTCACTGCTGGGTTTGCTTAGTTTCCAGATGTGGTGAACAGAACTGAATCCAGAGGCAGTCTGTGTCCTACCCAGCTAACAGAACTGGATCCAGAGGCAGTCTGTGTCCTACCCAGTGAACAGAACTGAATCCAGAGGCAGTCTGTGTCCTACCCAGTGAACAGAACTGAATCCAGAGGCAGTCTGTCTTCTACCCAGCTCCCAACCACCCTTCCACCTCCTTTCCACCCCTCTACCTTTTCCCAGAGTCTGCCTTACATTCAAGGTGAGTTTGGAGAGTCAGCCAGGGGGGTTAGGAAGCAGAAGGATTAGTTACACAGGCAGCAGGTTAGGGAGAGAAGGGAGGCAGCCAGAGCCAGAGAGCAACTCTGTTAGCTATGTTTGTGTTCTTGTTTTTAATCCATCTCAGCAAGCCTATGAGTGCAGCAGACATCACCACTGGTTCCTTTTCACAGCCTAGCATCTAATTCCTCTCACTAAAATATCCCAGCTGGGCTCAAACTAGCACAGCAAGGTCCGAGAGCTGCATGGAAACACGAGGAGGAATTCTTCCAGTAGCAGCAGAGTGAGGCAGTTGCAGAATGGAGAAGTGGTTGAGGCAGATCTGTTGTTTGAAGTGGTTAGCAGGAGGAAGCAGGCCATGACAGCGAGGGAGATACGGAGCCCTTCTAGGTCTGAGCCACTTCTTGAGGCAGTGCTCAGGCTGCCAAGGCTTGGTAACAGCAGAGGAGTTTCAAGGTTTGCTGTAGAAGGATGCCAGACCAAAAACCGACAGAGACCTTTGGTGAGGAAGCCAGGTTGTGGTACAAGAAACTCCTGGTTACAAGCTGGATCCTGATAGGTACTTGGCTGGTGGGCAAGGACAATGTGTCTCATGCTTGGGTAAGGCTCTTGTGCATCCCCTAAAAAAGCAAGTGAATGATAAGGCTTCCCATAGAAAGTGAGAAGTGAGAGTGGCTGTGAGAAGCTCATGGGAAGCTCAGGCTTTGTATGGAGCCTGAGCATGGCTTCAGAAAGAGGAATGAATGCTCAGCCACAAAAAGAGAAGAAGAGTTGTGGCTGCAGATGATGAAAATGTAGGATGTGTGAGCCCCAGGAAATGAAGCTAAAAAAAAGATATCTGTCAATTCTTGAAAACATAGACACTCCCTCCCTCCCCCCCAAAAATAGTCTCTGAGCAAATGGCATGATGCAGAAAGTGGATGCAAGCTGCTGCTGTGAGTGAAGGACCTGCAAGGGCCTGAAGAGAAAGAAGAGTGAAAGGGACCAACTCTAACTGTAGCCCATAGCAGGCGTGCTCTGAGCTCTCCTCCTTGTCTTTTTTCAGCTCCTTCTCAGAGAAGGACTTGGCAGAGGCTAACAGAAGGGAGACTGTGGGGTTAGGAGGACAGGGGTCTCAGTGAGATGCAGAGGACGTCGCTGGAAGCCTGATGGGCTGGCAGGGGAAGGAGAGAAGAATGACTACCACCTTCTCTGGGTGGCATTTATTAGGTGTGTGTGGTACTGACCAAATCACACGAGTGCAGAGAGGTGAACCACACCTGATTAGCCTGCCTAGGAGGAGATTAACCTTTCATCTGGGATGGGGAGGAGAAGGAGGGCACATGTAAACCAACAGAAGGGAACTTGGTAAAAGCAGAAGCAGCCAAGCCATGGAAACCTTGCTTCTCACAGGAAGAGCCACTTCTCACTTTCTATGGAAAGCTTTACCCTTCACTTGCTCCTTGAGGGGATGCACAAGAGCCTTACCCAAGGAAGGACTGCAGGGAGACATTCAGCTAACCCACTGATACCCCTGTGCACCTTCTCTCCCTCTGATACCAGTCTCTACCATGGATAGATGATTTGGGAATGTTTATGAGAGAAGTCCTTGCACAGAAGAGACTGATACAGGAAAGAGGCAGAGGATGGTGACTGGAGAAAGCTAATAGCTGCAGAAACCCAGTTTATTGATTGATTGTGTGGATCAGAGCAGGATGCAGGCTGCCAAAGTCACATCTGGACAAAGGATTACCTTTCTCAGCTGCTCTCTCCATCACATGGCCAGCTCCTTCTTGCATGGTGAGCCCTCAGGGAGTTCTTCTGCAGCTGAAATGAATTTGAGCTGCACTTTGCACTATCTGTAGTTCTCACCTGGCTGGTTTGTGCCACCTCTTCCCTGTGAACTTCTCATCCTCACAGTTTTCCAGATTCCCTGAGCACAACTGAAACTGCAGCAATCTGACAGAGAACTGAGAAAGGAAATGAGGGATTTGGGAGGAGATTGAACAAGGCCAAGTGCAGGGTTCTACTCTTTGGCCTCAACAACCCCAAGCACCACTACAGGCTGGGGACAGAGTGGCTGAGAGCAGCCAGGCAGAGAGGGACCCGAGGGTGCTGGTAGAGAGGAGCTGAAGATGAGGCAGCAGTGCCCAGGTGGGCAGCAGAGCCAATGGCATCCTGGGCTGGCTCAGGAGCAGTGTGGGCAGCAGGACAAGGGAGGTTCTTCTGNGGCTGGATGTTAGGAGGAAGTTGTTGGCAGAGAGAGTGATTGGCATTGGAATGGGCTGCCCAGGGAGGTGGTGGAGTGGCTGTGCCTGGAGGTGTTGAAGCCAAGCCTGGCTGGGGCACTTAGTGCCATGGTCTGGTTGCTTGGCCAGGGCTGGGTGCTAGGTTGGGCTGGCTGAGCTTGGAGGTCTCTCCCAACCTGGCTGGTCCTGTGATTCTGTGAGAGGGAACCAACTGCCTGCTTTTAGAGACAGTCACTGTCCACACTGTGGTGGTTGTTTTGTTTTCTTACTTTTCATAAGAGCTCTGTACTTGTTCATCAGTGATTGCAGTTGCTGAGCTGTGGTGTCCTCCTTCACCACGAGTGACTTCTCAGTCTGGTAGGTTCATAATGCCACCCTCTGGTGCACAGGCAAAGAAAGCACCGGCATGAAAACCGAGGAGAGTGAGTGAGGGAGGGAGGGACCTCTGGGCAAAGGGTTTGACATGAGCAAGAGGGATTACAGACAGTGAGAGGTTGTAGTGGCTTTTCTGACTCGATGTGCAAACCCTGGCCAGTGCATTCAGTTATCTTTATGATCTTTGTGTTTTGTCCATCCCTGCACTGTAGCTTCCTGAAACCTGAGCTACCAGGAAGGTCTGGAGAGCAGCAGGACCAAGAAAGATGAGCTGAAGAAGACAGCAGGTGCTGGTGAGCCTTAATGATTCAAATGAGGGCTCCCGTGGGAAAAATCATCTGGCAGCAATGCAAGGATGTCTGTTTACTGAGATAGGGCTCCATGGGGAGAGGGGATCTGAAGCCACTCAGAGAGTTGACCTGGTCAAGTTTTAGTCAGCCCTAATACTGCCTCTTCCAAGGCAGACTTCGAGTCTCCTCAGCCACCGTTGTTCCAGGACAGAGCAAATGTGCTGTTGAAGGTCCTTCATGTGCACCCTAAGGTCTAGCAAACTGTCCTTGGGGGGTGCAAAAAATGTGATTCCCATGCTTGTTTGCCCCATCCCCCAACCCTGAGTGCTCTGAGGCACTGCTTCGTGAGGCCCTTCCAGTGGGGAGTTCTCACTGCTGTTGCTCTTTGCTGTGGCCAAGTTGGCATCTGTGTTGCTCAGCAGCTGCCTGTGGCACCAGGAGAGGCTGAGGGAGCTGGGGGTGTGCAGCCTGCAGAAGAGGAGGCTCAGGGCAGAGCTCATTGCTGTCTGCAGCTACCTGAAGGGAGGCTGTAGCCAGGTGGGGTTGGGCTCTGCTGCCGGGCACCCAGCAACAGAACAAGGGGACACAGTCTCAAGCTGTGCCAGGGCAGGTCTAGGCTGGATGTTAGGAGGAAGTTGTTGGCAGAGAGAGTGATTGGTATTGGAATGGGCTGCCCAGGGAGGTGGTGGAGTGGCTGTGCCTGGAGGTGTTGAAGCCAAGCCTGGCTGGGGCACTTAGTGCCATGGTCTGGTTGATTGGCCAGGGCTGGGTGCTAGGTTGGGCTGGGTGAACTTGGAGGTCTCTTCCAACCTGGCTGATTCTGTGAATGGCAAAGGGCTGGTTGGTTGAGCAGCTTGCTCCAGGTGCCTCTAAGACACACTATGGCCTTTGAGTTTGCTCCTGCCTGGTTGGAACCTGGAAAAATAATGGGAGGTGCAGCTCGGAGGTTCAAGCAGTTCCCGCAGGCCAGGAGCTGTGCGGTTACAGCAGTGCCCGGAGGAGTAGCAGTGCAGCAGTGACGCTAGAGGGAGCTCTTGGGCAGCAGATGCGCGGGGCTCAGGAGCCCTCCGCTGCTCTGCTTCCTCAGCTTCCTGCGTGTCCTCCAGTGGACCCTGCAGATCATGGCCTTAGTGGAGCCACTGCTTAGGAGCCAAAGGCAGACTTCTCGTGGG
Organism: Tricholaema leucomelas; assembly: GCA_013400475.1. Taxonomy (NCBI): domain Eukaryota; kingdom Metazoa; phylum Chordata; class Aves; order Piciformes; family Lybiidae; genus Tricholaema lacrymosa; species Tricholaema leucomelas. The sequence goes on along the minus strand of WAAF01007245.1, from coordinate 1,194,062 downwards.
AGAAAGGCAGCGTCTTTCAGCTGCCTGCATTCTGCTGGAGTACAGACCTGCTGGGCTGCAGCTGAGTATGGAGCAGGGACAAATGCATGTAAATGACAAGAGACCTAAGATCTGGGCAGGATAGAAAACAGTTCCAGTTCCACCTGCAGTTGGCAAGTGGGTGGTATCCTCTGTGTAGTGAAAAAGCTGTGCCAGAGTCCTTGCTTGTGTTCTAATATGTCTTCATGTGTTGAGATCTATCCCAACATCTCACTGCATTCTCTCTATTCACTAAATAAAGTCACTCTGCTGCTTCCTGCTGAGTAAAGGATTGGGAGATTTGGTGAAGGCAAAATGCTCTTCACAGGCAATCCAATCCTCCCCAAGTCTACTGAGAGCTCTTTTACAGGACAATGTTAGCCATTGGCATTTCAGAGTCACAAAACTGTCAGGGTTGGAAAGGACCTCAAGGATCATCCAGCTCCAACCCTCCTGCCCTGGGCAGGGACACCTCACACTAGATCAGGTTGCCCAGAGCTACATTCAGCCTGGCCTTAAAAACAGCCAGGGATGTTCCTGGGTGTTCCTTTCCACCACCTCCCTGGGCAACCTGTTCAAGTGTCTCACCACCCTCATGCTGAAGAACTTCTTTCTAACATCCAATCTGAACCTACCCACTTCCAGCTTTGCTCCATTCCCCCCAGTCCTATCACCACCTGACATCCTAAAAAGTCACTCCTCAGCTTTTTTGTAGGCTCCCTTCAGATCTTGAAAGGACACAATAAGGTCTCCTTGGAGCCTTCTCTTCTTCAGGCTGAACAGCCCCAACTCTCTCACTCTGGCTCTAGAGGAGAGGTGCTCCAGCTCTCTGATCTTCCTCTTGGCCCTCCTCTGGACACGTGTGTTGGATGTCAGTGCAACAAACCAACCCATGCAGGAGCAGTTGGTGAATGTTGGTTTCTTCCCACGTGTGAAGACTGACACTGCAAAACCCAGCTCTTGGGGTTTGGGTGTATGTTGAAACCCAAGCTTCTCACAGTGCTTCCCAAGTGAATTAGGAAGTTCTTATTAACAAAGGCAGCAGAATTATTACCAACTTCAGCAAAAACTCTGTGTGTGTGACAAGAGCCAGAAGCCATCCATTAAGTGGTGAGAAATTGCTCTCAGTTTTAGCTTTGCTCACTGGGTTTGCATTTCAGGACATCAGCTCTGGAAGTCATAGGTTGTGGTTACAGTTCTGAGTGTCTTAGCAAAGAAGCTGAAGTGCAGACAGCAAATCTTTGAGCAGGACTGGGTAAGCCCTCATACAGAAAATACTGAATGAGATAGAAGGTGACCCAAGCTAGAGATGGGCAGATTCAGACTGGATGTTAGGAAGAAGTTCTTCAGTATGAGAGTGGTGAGAGCCTGGAATGGGTTTCCCAGGGAGGTGGTGGAAGCCTCATCCCTGGAGGTGTTTAAGGCCAGGCTGGACGAGACTCTGGCCAGCATGATCTAAGTTAGGGTGTCCCTGCCCATGGCAGGGGGGTTGCAACTGGATTATCCTATGATTCTTTTTCTGTTTCTCAGTAGGACATGAGGTGTAGTGGTGAGCCTGCTGAGAAAGCTGCCAGTCAGGTTTTGTTAGTTCCTCAAACACTGACCCAGCTGGGGAGAGATTTATGCCAAGTGTCAGTGTGATTCTCAAAAAGGAAAGAAAAGTAACTCAAGATGCAAGTGGTAGCTCACCACTCCTCAGACCCCCAAAGCCCAATAACCCCAGCCTCCAAAGGCAGAGATTTCCTCTCTTCTCTCTTTCTGTACAACCCAATCCTCTTCAGTGGATGGATGTGACAAGTGTGCATGTGTGTGGGGAGGCATTTCCAGGGGGAAATCATAGAATCACAGAATCAGTCAGGGTTGGAAGGGACCACAAGGATCAGCCAGTTCCAACCCCCCTGTCATGCCCAGGGACACCCTACCCTAGAGCAGGCTGCCCACAGCCTCAGCCAGCCTGGCCTTAAACACCTCCAGGGGTGAGGCTTCCACCACCTCCCTGGGCAACCCCTGCCAGAAAGCTCTGGGCTTGCACCTTCCAGTCTGCAGACAGCATATGGATGATATTAAAAGGTGCCTTTTACTCTCCCCAGTCAATAACTCACCAGGATCTGAAAGATCAGATGGCCAGAACAAGTCAGCCACCTGAGCTTGCATTGCTCAGCCTGGCAGTCTGCCCTCTTCAGCCTGTCCTGCAGCAGATGGCTTCTTGTTTAGTCTCCGAGTACCTTCCTCTTTCTTTCTGCACATCTTGGCATTTCTGTAAAAAACCTCAAACAAAACCGGGCTAAAAAAATAGCACTTCTTAAAATACCACTTGCTGGGGGGGGAGGATGGATGGGGACAGAGGCACTTGTTCTATCTCACTTGCTCAGGCAGGCTGAATTGTGAGCAGTAGTTTAATTTCAAGTGACACTTCATGCTGCTCCTGGTCTAAGACAGGGAACTTGGAGCCTGGAATCATAGAATCAGTCAGGGTTGGAAGGCACCACAAGGATCAGACAGTTCCAACCCCCCTGCCATGCCCAGGGACACCCTACCCAAGAGCAGGCTGCCCACAGCCTCAGCCAGCCTGGTCTTAAACAGTCTCACAGTATCACAGTATCACCAAGGTTGGAAGAGACCTCACAGATCATCAAGTCCAAGCCTTTACCACAGAGCTCAAACACCTCCAGGGATGGGGCCTCAACCACCTCCCTGGGCAACCCATTCCAGCCTCTCACCACGCTCATGCTCAACAACTTCCTCCTCACCTCCAGCCTGACTCTCCCCACCTCCAGCTTTGCTCCATTCCCCCCAGTCCTGTCACTCCCTGACAGCCTAAAAAGTCTCTCCCCAGCTTTTTTGTGGTCCACTTCAGATACTGGCAGGCCACAAGAAGGTCACCTGGGAGCCTCAATTTAGCAAGTTGAGCATGTGGAATATATTTACACCTTGTATTAGTGAGGCATTTTATGAAGAGGGACTGTAGAGTGTGCTGGATTTCAGTAGCAAAACCTGGAGTAGTTAATAATGTTGAATTGCTGCATGTGGAGATTTGCTCCATGGAGAGGCTCTCCTCCAGGCCTGCTTAGAAACAAGGTGGTGCTAAGGTCCTGGAAGAAAGGACCTACTTCTCTTTCACTCCATAACAACTCTTTTGTGTCAGTTGGAAAGTTTCTTCATCTTTGCCAGTTCCAGCAATGTAGAGAAGCAGAGACCCCCCTGGCATGGACTCATTTTGCAGTCTGGACCTTGAATTTTAGACANCCAGCAACAGAACAAGGGGACACAGTCTCAAGCTGTGCCAGGGCAGGTCTGGGCTGGATGTTAGGAGGAAGTTGTTGTCAGAGAGAGTGATTGGCATTGGAATGGGCTGCCCAGGGAGGTGGTGGAGTGGCCGTGGCTGGAGGTGTTGAAGCCAAGCCTGGCTGGGGCACTTAGTGCCATGGTCTGGTTGATTGGGTAGGGCTGGGTACTAGGTTGGGCTGGCTGAGCTTGGAGGTCTCTTCCAACCTGGCTGATTCTGTGATTCTATATTTCATTTGGAGATGATCTCAGCTTCACAGATAGCAACAATCCTTTTCCTGTCCATCTAACTGCAGTCCACAGTGCCAACAAACTTTTCCTTTGCTCTTGCACTGGATGCTGGCAGGAGCTTGCCCAGGAGGCCCCTGAGGAAGGACTCTCAGCTCTGTGATGTTTTCCACCCTGGGTGCATTGTCATTGTGAGAGTGAAAAGGCTGTTTGGAGGCTGTAGAATGCACATGGCCTCTGAGGCACATTGAATCTGGGTACACCTGGAGGTTTCCTGGTGTGGTGGGGGGAGACCACAGCATTTGAGGAAGGCTGTGGTAAGCAGCATTGGCAAGTGGTTGTTTTGTGCCAGCGCTGTTGTCTGTGATGGTACAGACACAGTTGGTGTTGACAATGTGTGGCCAGCAGAGCATGGCTGTGAAGCACATCCTTACATCCTTACATCCTTACCATGCCCTGCAAACAATCCACAGCTGGACTGTGCCAGGTGATCTATAGAATGGTTTGGGTTGGAAGGGACCTTAAAGATCATCTAGTTCCAGCTGCTCTGCCATGGGCAGGGACACTATGGCCTTAGAGGTTGATTCTCTGGTTCTGTGATACCCAGACCCAAGCCTCCAGCTCCAGTCCGTGCTGGAGTCTGTTGCTCAAGCTGGCAGCTTGAGCAAACTCAGAAGAGCACTTGGGGATGTTTCAGTAACTTCTGGCCTTTGGCTCAGGCCACAGCCATGGAAGTTAGGAGATGTGCCTGCTGGCTTGGACCAGCTCCAGGGCAGGGTCAGGAAGGAAGGGACAGGGACAGGCTCTGCTCACTTGTGCCTTGGGATAGGACAAGGGGCAATGGATGGAAGCTGCAGCACAGGAGGTTCTAGTTCAACATGAGGAAGAACTTTACTGTAAGGGTCCCAGAGCACTGGCACAGGCTCCTCAGAGAGGTTATGGAGTCTCCTTCTCTGGAGCCTTTCAAGGCCTGCCTGGATGTGCTCCTGTGTGACCTGAGCTAGATTCTCTGGTTGTGCTCTGGCATGGGGATTGGACTTGGGAGCTCTCCAAAGGTCCCTTCCAGCCCCTAACAACCTGGGATCCTATGAGGTCCCTGATTATCATGCCCTCTAGCCCCTGCCTGCAGTGCTGGCACTAAAAGTGTGTTCACAAACAACTCTCTCTCTCTCTCTCTTTTTTTAACAGTAGGATTTTATTAGGTGTAGAAGCACAGGTAAAACAGTTAATGCAAACCAAAGCCCCCCCAGTCCTCTCCATGTGGATACAGAACATCAAAACCAAACCCCCTTGCTATCAAAAAGGTTCTCCTTTGCTGGCAGCCACCTGCCACTCACTGCAGCGTGACTTTAGGTCTGTACATCTGTGCCCCACAGGCACACACACCAACATAGGTTTCAGTGATGAAACCCTTGAACAGCATCCCTGGCCTTAGACTCTTCATCTCCTGTTCTAGGCACAGGAGGCTGCTTTGGCCTCTGCTTTCCCTCTCCCTCTCTGCTGATTTGATTCCACGTTCAGCCTCCACTTACCGTACTGCTTTTGGTTCTTAAGTCTTCAGTGGTTTCGAGTAGTTAATGCTTAACAAGAGGCATGCCAGCGATAGAGGGCACCTGTGAAGTCTCTTTGTGTGGGTAATGCCAATCTCTCAGGGGTGGCCAGACCTGCAGAAGACATTTTCCCATCCATTTCTGCTTCACAGAGCCTTTTAGAGGAAGACGGAGCCATCCTGGTCGCTGGTGCTGAGGGTGAGGTTGCTGTGCACGACGCTCTCTGCGTAGCTGGACAAAGAGGTGACCTGGTAGCGGCTGCAGGGCCCGCAGAAGCACAGGCAGGGGCAGTACTTCAGGCAGATTCCATGGAGGTATTTCCTGAACTTTTCCCCAGCAAAGGCATAGATCAGAGGGTTGAGACAGCAGTGACTGAAGGCGATGGTCTCGGCCAGGTGCATGGCGTAGTCCAGCGATCGGATTTGGCTGCAGTTTGTGAAGACCTCATAGTGGTTTAAAGTCTCTAGGAAGATCAGAACGTTGTAAGGGGACCAGAAGAGGAAGAACACGATGACCACCAGCAGGGTCAGCTTTATGGCTCGTGCCTTTTTCTGGTTTCTGCAGGACAGCAGGGTTTTGATGATCCCACAGTAGCAGTAGCTTATGATACAGACCGGGATGAAAAAGCCGACGGTGTTCAGCTCCACGTTGCACAACACCAGCCAGATGCTCTCCAGCTGCGGGGGCAATACGGCAACGCAGTCGTCGTCTGCCAGCTGGGAGAACACAAAATGTGGCACAGAAACTAAAACTGCTGCTGCCCATACTCCACAGGTTATGAGGGAGCCATGTCTCACTGTTCTGGACTTGAGGGAATAGGTGGCCCGAACAATGGCCAAGTACCTGTCAACGCTGATAACGGTGATAAAGAACATCCCCCCGAAGAAGCCAATGTAGTACAGAGAGGAAACAGCTGTGCAGGCAGCAGTCCCCAGGGTCCACCCACGCACCGTGTTGGAAGCCCAGAAGGGCAGGGAGATGACGAAGAGAAGGTCTGAGACAGCTAAGTTCAGGAGATAGATGTCGGTGATGCTTTTTTTGCTGCCTTCCTTCACGATGGCCAAAACCACCAGGAGGTTGCCCGCGAGGCCCAGAGCAAAGACTGCAATGTAGAAGATGGGCAGGAAGATCTTGCCAAAGTCTTGGATGTCAGTCTTGTTGCAGGACAGAGCCTGCTCGTCGTAGGTGTACTCCGCTGTCGTTGCTGCCAGGGTGTCCGTCATGCTGAGCTGGCTGGCTGGAGGCACCGTGGGAAGGGAAGAAAAGACTCAGGTAAGAGAGAGACACAGTGCTGAGAGACCTCACCATGGCCACACTTTGGGATCTGGGACAGTTAGGTTATATGTGGAGGTGCTAACTAAAGCCCAGACGCTGCTGGTCCCTGTGCTCCCCTGCATATTAACTCTTGAGGATGAGAGGAGTGTGACAGTTTGGGTGTTACCTGCCCCCCACTTAATAAATCACCCAGACTAGACTCAGCTGAGCTGGATGTTAGAATGAAGCTTTATATTTACAGCTTAGCACAAGATACAAGCAGATAGGTACAATATATATAGAAATGTGCAAGTTAAAGGTACTACAGAAACACAGCAGCCCTCCCAGAAACCAGAGTCCCCAGGAGGGGCTCCCAACCACCCTTCCACCTCCCTTCCACCCCTCTGCCTTATCCTAGACTTTGCCTTATGTTCAAGGTGAGTTTAGAGAGTCATCTCCAAAAGAAGCAGCAGAAGGGTTAGTTACACAAACAGCAGGTTAGGGAGAGAAGGGAGGCAGCCAGAGCCAGAGAGCAACTCTGTTAGCTATGTTTGTGTTCTTGTTTTCATCCATCTCAGCAAGCCTATGAGTGCAGCAGACATCACCACTGGTTCCTTTTCACAGCCTAGCATCTTAGTCTTCTCACCAAAATATTCCAGCTAGCTTCAAAGTAGCACAAGGAGGTAGCTGAGGAGTTCAAGGGCTGTCAGATGAGCTCCTGCTCCTTGCAAGAGCAGCAGAAGCAGAGCAACACCTGACTGAGCTGTGCAGGCGGTGCATTGCAGCGAGGGAAACCCAGAGCCTCTCCTAGTCTGGTGGGCAGTGCTTGGCAGGAAATGGTAGCCCGCACGTAGCGTTTGGTGCTTCTCGACACCCCACTTGCTGACTCCAGAGAGGAACTGTGGTAAGGTAGCTAGCTTGGCTGGCTCTGAGGCAGTGCTTGCTGATGTTCACAGGCTCACAGAATATCAGGGGCTGGAAGGGACCCAAAGAGATCATCCAGTCCAACCCCCCCTGCCAGAGCAGGACCATGCAATCTAGCTCAGGGCACAGAGATGTTGGGGAAGCAATGCTTGCACTGGCACAACCTTTGGGAGCAAGCATACCTTTGATGATAACAATAATGAACACAATGATGATCAAAAGAAGAGAAACTCTCTTGACCCTGTTCCTTCAGCACTGAAGCACCTCATGACTGCTCCTGCCTTGGCCAGAGGCTTGTTAGCTTAGAAGCTGCACCCACAAAGAGTTTGGGGTGTAGGTGTGTGACCTCTGGGCTCACTGGACTGCACACCTGATGACTCAGGGCACCCATCAGTTCTTCTGCACTCCCTTGGGATGTGGTGGGCAAGTCTTTACAGAGATCCCTCTTTGCAGGGAACCAGAATCCCAAGAGGTGTGCAGGTGTTAGAGCATTTGGTCTGCTGCCTGCAGGAGAGCTCCTTGGTCATCTCTTGGGGTCTGCTGCTTGGGATAAAGAGCTTGCGAGTACCCATTACTTGCTCTCAGGGTAGGAAAGGAAGTAAATTTGAGTGTCCTGTGCTGTGCAGAAGCTCAGGGAGATGTCAAGATGACCAGAGCAGCCTGTTAAAGCTGAAAGGAAAGGTCAGTGATAGCACAACTACAACTAACAACCTCTTGACCATAGCATCACACTCTCTGACAGGACCTGCTGTTGGCTGGGAAGAAGGGACTCAGTTCAGTGACCATAAGATGTCTCTAACAGAGGTTATTTACATTTCCTGTCAGTGGGAGATGGTCAGCACAGGCAGTGAAGAGCAGTGCAGCTGGTCCAACACAGGTCAGGCCAAATCTGCTTTGAGACAAGACCCTGCTCCCCACACTGCTGACTACTTGTGACCAGAAGCACGGACACATGACTCAGTGGTGTACACCTAAATGGTTGGAATCCCAGCCTCATGGCCCCATTTCACTGCTGGCAATAGTTTTTATAGCCTCTGTTTAAATTAAGCCTTGTGAGACTAAGACAAAGACTATGAGAAAGGAGAGAAAGGAAGATGGGGATGAAAGAGAAGCCAGGGGAAGAGGAGAGGGTGGGCATGGTGAGAACATGGGAAGGAGGGAAGGAAGATGTGGTGAAAGATTAGCGGGGAGGAGAAGAGGATGGGCATGGGTGGGCATGGTGAGAATATGGGAAGGACAGAGAGGAAGAAGATGAGGATGACAGAGAAGACAATAGCATAGAAAGGTGGGTATTGGGAGAACAAGGGTAAGAGAGTGGTCAGGCATGGGAAGAGGCTGCTCAGGGAAGTGGTGTAATCACCATCCCTGGGGGCGCTCCAGCAGCCTGTTACTGTGGAGCTTCAGGATGTAGTTCAGTGGTGATGGTAGTTGGGTTATGGTTGGAGTGAATGACCTTAAAGGTCTTTCCCAGCCATTCTGATTTGAAGGATTCTGTGCTATTTAAGCCTGGGTTAAAGATGACCTCCCCCAAGCAATGTCATATGCCATGGTGGTAACTACAACAAACTTCTCCACTGATGCCTGCTGTGACCGTGTTGATGTCTTCTGCTTCATGCCTCATTGCCAGAGTGTCATTTGTGGTGTGGGCTGTGAGGCTCTGGCCTCTTAGCCTGTAGTTATTTCTCCAACAGGTGGGTTTTGGTGCTAGTTTGAAAGGCAGGCTCTCCATCTTAAAATACTTCTTTTGTTCTCAAAGTTGAAAGCCTACTGAAACATTTAACTGAGAGGTGGCCACAGGCACTAGAAAACAATCTGTGTGGTTTTGCACAGGAACAGAGGGCTAGAAGGACTGTTTTGGAGCATGGGCCAGGCTCTCTGCCCCTGGCAGGCACACCCAAGGGCTGAGTGGCTTTGGCAGTGGCTTTCCACTTGAACTGAGAGCTGAGTCTGCCTGCAGAGGCTGCCCAGCCCCTTGCTTGCAGCCGAGTTTAATTCTCCAGCTTTTGGAGCTATGCTACCTGACAGCAGCAGAGTTAAAGGTGACAAAAAGGAGATCGAATCATAGAATCGACCAGGTTGGAAGAGACCTCCAGGATCATCCAGTCCAGCCTAGCACCCAGCCCTGTCCAATCAACCAGACCATGGCACTAAGTGCCCCAGCCAGGCTTGGCTTCAACACCTCCAGGCACAGCCACTCCACCACCTCCCTGGGCAGCCCATTCCAATGCCAATCACTCTCTCTGCCAATAACTTCCTCCTAACATCCAGCCTAGACCTCCCCTGGCACAGCTTGAGACTGTGTCCCCTTGTTCTGTTGCTGGGTGCCTGGCAGCAGAGCCCAACCCCACCTGGCTACAGCCTCCCTTCAGGGAGCTGCAGACAGCAATGAGCTCTGCCCTGAGCCTCCTCTTCTGCAGGCTGCACAACCCCAGCCCCCTCTGCCTCTCCTCACAGGGCTGTGTTCCTAGGTGCTGGGGCAGCAGCTAGCAGCCACTGCAGCCACGATGCTGCTTTTCTGCTGGTGAGAAGGCTGATTTAGAGTTGCCTACAGAGAGATGTGGCAGGTTCCCTATACCTTTGTCTGTCTGTCCTGTCATTGCTTTATCCACCCCGTTGAGGGATACGGAAGCGAGCAGGAGATGTCATGCACCATCCCAGCAGCTCATCATTTTATGCCCTCCTGACCTGATGTTTTCTTTCTCCTCTTCTGAGGCTGAAAATGCACAGCAGATGTCTTTGAAATGAGGTATTAGGATGCACACATTTTCGTGTGAGTTGCTGCAGCAGCCCACACAGCAACTTGCCACCGCTCACTCAGCCTCAGGGGGCTGTGGGCTGCTGTGCCTCACAGCCTCTTCTGAACAGTTGCACTGCTGTGTGGGAGCTGAGGGGCTGCCCAAATGATTTGGTCTGTGAGAAGGCAGAGAACTGGGTTTGATGAGCCTCAACAAGAGACATGCAAGGGGAATCTGGCATGGAGGTGTAAGGTGAAGCAGAGAGCTTTCCTCAGGGGCATCAGATGCAGTGGCTGTGGGAGGTTAGTACTTATCTGCATGAGAACAGAGTTTCACTGTGGTGGTGCTCAAATACCAGAGTGGCTGTGGGGAGGCTGTGGGATCTCCATCACCTAGAGATGCTTTAGGTGGGTTAGAGCAGATCCCACCCCCAGCAGAGTAAATTCACTGCAACTCAGAATTTGGAAAGGCAAAAGAAAAGTGAAATTGTGTTGCTAAGAGCAGTATAAGGAGAATAAGCTGCTACAGAATGTAATCACCTTAAAGAAGATGGGGATGNCAACACAAAGGGGAACTTGTTGACTGGAAGGGTCCCAGAGCCCTGGCACAGGCTGCCCAGAGAGGTTGTGGAGTCTCCTTCTCTGGAGCCTTTCCAGGCCTGTCTGGATGTGTTGCTGTGTGCCCTGAGCTAGGTTGTATGGTCCTGCTTTGGCAGGGGGATTGGACTGGATGATCTCTTTTGGGTCCTTTCCAACCCTTGACATCCTGTGAGCCTGGGATGTCTACAAAGGCACCTTGCCCCTCTGGAGAGTTCCCCTGTGTCCCTCCAAGCTGCTGCACTCTTGGGCACAGGAGGATTTCACACATGTAAGGAATTGTAGCTCCCACCACAGAGTAGCCCTCAGGCCTGGCACAGAGAGAGTGATTGGCATTGGAATGGGCTGCCCAGGGAGGTGGTGGAGTCACCATACCTGGAGGTGTTGAAGCCAAGCCTGTCTGGGGCAGTTAGTGCCATGGTCTGGTTGATTGGCTAGGGCTGGGTGCTAGGTTGGACTGGATGAGCTTCCAACCTGGTTGTTTGTATGATTCTGTGACTCCTGCACAGGCTGAGCCCACTGGCATTGCCTGGAGGAAAAGCTGGGCATGGGAATGGGCACCTCCTTCCCTGGAGAACATTCAGACAAGGGTGCAAGATAAAGTCCTGGCTTTACTGGAGTGAAAAGGAGCATCACTTGGGCTGGGACTTTTCCTGAAGTAACTTTGCAGTCAGGAAATCTTCCCTAGCTCACTGATGGGAATAAATGTACACAGTAGCAAGCTGTCCCCTGGATGGGTGGTTGCAAAGCCCATGGTACCTATGCCAAGTGGAAGGGCAAGCTCCTGCCTAGCACACGCAGGGCAAGTGAGAACTGCACTTAGCAGAGTACCACTGACATCCCAAGCTACAGACACAGGCTGTGGCTTGCTTGCTGCCTGGCTCCTGGATTTCATGTGTGAGCAGCCACAGGCTCCTATCCTCCCACTGCCACTCTTCCTGCACGTGCAGTGCCACCAGCTCTTTGTGAGCATTTGCCTTCTCTGATAGCACTTTGCTCACTATAAGCTGTTGGTACTCAACAGGTGGGCTGCAAGCTCCAGAGGGCTTCCAAACCCCAGCCCTGGTGTTGAAATTTTATTGCACCCTGAAGTGAGGCAACGCAGCTCTGCCTGGCCAACATCCTTCCCTGCCAGGTAGCCTCTGCCAGCCTCACGAAGGGCACCACAGAGCACCTTGGGATCTTCTCGCTGGCAGCTCCAGCCCAGTTTTCTCTCTTGTGCTTAGGACAAATGGTCACTTAAGGGACAAAATAAACTGAAGTGCAAAGAGGGCCCTGGAGAAGGGCTGCAAGGCATCCCCAGACGTTTTTCCTTGCTGAGCAAAGGAAATAGTAGATTCACTTCTGCTTCTCACGGAACTCTCAAGCCCTTTGCTCCCTCTCCAGATTTCCCCAGCGGCTTTCTCCCCACAAACACTTCTGCTTTTAATCACATTTGTAACTGTCTCAAAGACTACAGTTTGCAAGACCAAGCCCACTCTTTCTCAACCCAGCCATTCCCAACAGCCAGACATGCTGCATGTACTACCCGGGGAAGTGAAATCGTGAGAGGTGCACAAACTCCTCTGAGCCACGGAAGCTGCATTTCAACCTTCAAACAGCACTGGCATCAGGCTGGGTGACACAAGAGACAAATCCTCCTTATGCATCTGATCTTTCCAGTTGGCACTTGAGCCAAGGGCCACATGACAAACTTTACTGCCAAGAAAAGGGCTCTGTGAGCAGTTTGCCTCTCTGTGATGCCTCTGCTGTCACCAGATGAAAAGAAGTTAGGGACTGGAGCATCTCTGCTACTGATTGAGGGAGCTGGGGTTGTTCAGCCTGGAGAAAAGAAGGCTCTGAGGAGACCTAATAGCAGCCTGCCAGTACCTGAAGGGGGCTACAAGAAGGATGGAGAGAGACTGTTTGCAAAGGCCTGCAGCGCTAGGACAAGGGGCAACGACTTCAAACTAGAGAAGAGCAGATTCAGGTTGGATATTAGGAACAAGTTCTTTAGCATGAGGGTGGTGGAACACTGGAACAGGTTGCCCAGGGAGGTGCTTGAGGCCCCATCCCTGGAGATATTCAAAGGTGAGGCTCAACAATGCTCTGAGCAACCTGCTCTAGTTGAGGATGCTCCTGCTGTGACTGCAAGAGGGTTGGGCCAGATGACCTTTGGAGGTCCCTTCCAACCCAGACCACTCTGTGATGCCATGAAAAGGACCAAAGCTTTACCAGAGGGTCATGCTTCAGACTTGCAGAGCACACTGACAGAAGCCTTCAAGCCTCAGAGGATACTCACACCTGAATCATCACTTCTGGGCAAGGCTGCCTTACAGGCTGCTCTCCTGCCAGTCAGTGTGTTCTGCGCATGCTGAGCAGCCCAGAGCTGCACACTGCTGATTCAGCTGGCCCAGGGAGGCTGCAGGCTTGGTGGCAACCTCTGTGAAAACCCTACAGGCTTGGATGTGCCTTTCTCACCTTTAGCTCTCAGCTGCCACCACCCTGCTCTTTTGCTTTTCCCATTGGCAGCTGCACTCATCTGCTTCTCCCTGCCTGGTGATTCTCAGCAAGGTCACAGCCATGTCCTTGGGTACTCCAGGTGAAATGTTGTAGCTGCTGGTGGCACTTCTCACACATTAAAAAGGGTATTTAAGGGAATTCAGCAGAACTGGGTGAAAACCAGCAGGAGAGATGCAAGTCCTAATAGTGCTCTGGGTGAAACTCTTAGCAAGCCTGGTGCCAGGCAGCTACCACAGAGGCACCAGAGTGCCACAGACACCTCTAAATACGATTTGGAAGATACCCAAGGCAAACCTTAGACTTGCAGGCAATGCACTGAGCAGAGGTGGGGCCCAGATCCCAGATCTGCACCCAAATGGTGTGCCCTTAGCTTATCTTTCAGAGCAAGTGGCTCTGTTCTTAGGGTCCCTGGAGTTGCATAGGCTTGTGTTAGATAACTGAGGTCAAAAGCAGGCCCAGCCCAGCAGATGCAGTTACCTGAAATGTTAAGTGTCAGTCGTTTACTGAAGCCTCAAGTGAGGACATGTTCTGCCCAGTTCATCCCTGGAAGCAGCTGGCACAATGGCATCCTTGGAAAGCAGGAAGCAAGGTGAAAGCTGCTGGAAACCGACCTCAGCCTTGGGCAAAATAACCTCTGAACTGCAAAGGGGGAGAGCATGGCTACTGCTGCTACTGCTTTGGAGGAGGGAAGCTTCAGTTTGGACTTCTGGTGTGATTGCAAGGCTGACAGAGGGCACTGCACGGGAGAGCTGCAGCTTGGACTTGCACCGCCTGCTCGTTTGACTGACACATCTCTGCAGCCCAGAGCAACGCCAGCCCAGCAAAGCATTGCAGTGGGATTTGGGCCGGGCAGCTGTCAGCTCTCAAAAGCCAGCCAGCTGTGGAGGAAGCTTCACCAGACTCTAGGAGTACTGCTTGTAGCAGGTCTGTAGGAATGACAGGCTGAAAGCCAAAAACTCCTCAGTGTTTTCATCACTGCAGACAATGTGAGAGTCAGAGCTGGCAAGGGGGAGTGCTAAAGGACATTGATTCAGGCAGATCTGAGTCATCTGGGGCTTCTTGGGTGATTCATGATGGCTTTGATGTACCCAACGTGAGGTGCTTGGGAGTTAAATAACGCAGACCATGTCTCAAGAGTGAAGGCACATCTGCTGGGAAACCTGGCTGCTGAAACAGAATCAGGCAGGGTTGGAAGGGACCACAAGGATCAGCCAGTTCCACCCCCCTGCCATGGGCAGGGACACCTCACACTAGATCAGGCTGGCCACAGCCTCATCCAGCCTGGCCTTAAACACCTCCAGGGATGAGGCTTCCACCACCTCCCTGGGCAACCCCTTCCCTGCTCTCAGCCCCCTCATGGTGAAGAACTCCTTCCTAACATCCAGGCTGAATCTCCCCATTTCCAGCTTTGTTCCATTCCCCCCAGCCCAATCACTACCTGACAGCCTAAAAAGTCCCTCCCCAGCTTTCTTATTGGCCCCCTTAAGATACTGAATGGGCACAACTTGCCAGCCAGCTGCCAGCCAGCTGCCAGCCAGACGTCCCAGCAAGGAAATGCAGTCCCTGGCTGCTGGAAGAGGTGCTTAATGGAAAGGAACTTCACCACTGCAGAGCTTGGTAGCAGGGCTGTAGGCAAGTTTGGAGGGCAGTTGATGGCACTCTTAATTGTGTTCATCAGCTTTCTAATTTAGCCACACCATAAACCAAGGCATGGGAGTTCAAGCCAGAAGCAAGACATGGCTGAAGGTCTCTCTGTCAACTGAAGATCTCAGTCTGAGAAATAGGCTTAAGGCAGAGCAGCTCAGTGGCAGAGCTCAGCAGGGGAGAAATGGGTGAAACCCTGCAGCTCTTGATCAGCAGGGAGGCAGAGAAATTGGGGCACGCTCATCTTAACAACCATGACCCTGTTTTGGTAATCAACAACTGGAAAAGCCAAAAGTACCTCTAGAAATCTGGCCCTAAGGAGGTCAGAGCTCTAAATATCCATATCAGAAACGGTGCATTTAGGAAACAGGACCTGACAGTGTGGTTCAGACTCCTGTGTCTGCCCTGGATCTTAAAACATCACTGAAATGGTTCTGAAATATTCATCTGCAGCTCTCAGGTTGCAGTTTGAGATCTTGGTCCTGTGACCAGATCCAAGAGTCCTCTGCAGAGCCTCTGCAAGCTGAGCTGGTTTCCAGGCAGTGTCCTGCCCCCAGGGACTGGCCAGGGGGTGGGAAATTAGGGAAAGAGTCTGCCAGTCAAAGAGCAGTGTTTGCTTCTGCCCTCACAGAGACTGGGGAGCTCTCTAACACCTCTGCCCAGAGGCAGTGGCAGAGCTGGGCAGGCGGCAGGTGCCCTCCCAGGAGCTGCCCACAGAGCACTTGGTGTTTGGGGTTGCCACCTGACTGGATGGTGAGTGCCAGGATCAGGAGTTTCTTGGGCATTTCGTTTTGCAGGTATTTCCTTCAGCCTCTCAGTTCCCTTCCTTGGAGCAGTACTGCTTGCACAGCTGCCCCTGCCTCTCTGCCTTGTTTTAGCTGTGCAGCTGAGCACTTGGGTGGTGCTTTCTCTTACCTGCTCCTCCTCAGTAGTTCTTTTTCCCCTTCTTGAGTGGCATCCAAGCGTCTCTGGTGTTCTCTGTTGAAGGGACAGAGCAAGCAGAGGATCGTTTGTCACTGAGGGCACTGTTTGTGCCTGTTTATGGTTACCACTGGCTCCATCCTCTCCACACCTCTGCCGTGGTGCCTGTTTACTTCCTGCCCTGGGTTGCTGTTATTGAGAAGCTCACACTGCTGAGGCATCCCTTGAAAATCTGAGCAGGCTCTCTAGAGATGGGAAATCTCTTACTGGGAGATCATCTTCTGCATCCTGGGGGGCATTAAGCAGAGTGTGTCCAGCAGATCAAAGGAAGTTCTCCTCCCTCTCTAGTCTGCCCTGGTGAGATCTCATCTGGAGTACTGCCTTCAGTTTTGGGCTCCCCAGTTGAAGAGGGACAGGGATCTGCTGGAGAGGGTCCAAGGGAGGCCTGTGAAGATGATGAGGGGACTGGAGCACTGCCTGGTGAGGAGAGGCTGAGGGCCCTGGGGCTGCTTAGTCTGGAGAAGAGAAGACTGAGAGGGGATTGAATCAGTGTTTATAACTGTCTGAGGGCTGGGGGTCAGGAGGGGGGGACAGGCTCTGCTCACTGCTCCCTGGGATAGGACAAGGAGCAATGGATGGAAGCTGCAGCACAGGAGGTTCCAGCTCAACACAAGGGGGAACTTCTGGACTGAAAGGGTCCCAGAGCACTGGCACAGGCTGCCCAGAGAGGTTGTGGAGTCTCCTTCCCTGGAGCCCTTCCAGGCCTGTCTGGATGTGCTCCTGTGTGCCCTGAGCTAGATTGTATGGCCCTGCTCTGGCAGGGGGGTTGGACTGGATGATCTCCTTGGGTCCCTTCCAACCTCTGACATCCTGTGAGCCTGTGATCATTTCAGAGTAGCACACATTACCCCTTCTTGTCTGCATCTAGGTGACATTTAAGTGCTGGCACTGCCAGCCCTCTCCTGTGAGGATCACATTTGCTCTGGGATTTTCTCTTTATTTATGATGTGTTCTCCTCTGTCTTTAACCTCTCCCTTTTGGACCCGTTCCCTGCTGCCCAAACCCTCGCAGCTCACTGCAGTTGCTGCCTTACCCCATGCAGGGATTGCCCCAGCAGCAGCAGGGTTTTGGAAGCACTGTTCCTGGGTCTGTGTTTGTGTCACACAAGCACTTGATGGCTTGCTGCCACCCTGTTACCCAAAACAAACCAGCAGACATCTTTGTCCAACAGCCTTGCTCTGGGTGGGTGAGTCACAGAGACAATTCAGAAGGTTGAGCTTCCAAGCATCTTGAGTTTCTGCCATCCTCCTGCTGCTGTGTCCCCACTGGACACTTTCCAGTTGTCTTTCCCATATTTTCTGGTGTGGGCTGTCTTGCAGTGTCAGTGATGCTGGAGATGCTGTCTCACTGACCACAGCTAACAGCAAGCAGTGCTGGTGAGCTGTGCAATCCCTGCAGGTATCTATCAAACCCTCCACCTAGAGAGGCAGCAGGGCTGCAGTTTCTGGGCCAGTGCTGCACACCACTCAGCAGGCTGCATTTTGCTTTAACCCTGGGGACTTGTAGCCAGCCTGAGTCTTTCTCCTACCATGAGATGCCACAAATAATAGGTCACCAAGGAAAATTTCTCTGCCCTGGTCCCTTTTGATGTATAAAGGCATTCCCCTTTCTTCTGTCACAGTTTGCAAGCGTTACCTGTGCCATCCTTACCCAAATCAAGTACAACTTAGATCCCAAGCACTAAGCAGTCAAGAGTTTCCTTAAGTCCATGAGGCACCGTTTCTGCTCACCTCCCTCTGTCAAACCATAGGTAAAATAAAGTTGTCTCTTACCTTAATTTATAGCTGCCTTGAAAAGCAGTGTTTTCCTCCAGCAGAGCCTGTTTAGATGTCAGTGGATATTTCCTCTTCCCTAGTGCTCATGCCTGCCCAGTAAACATGTGAACTATGGCAGGGCAGCTTCCTGGGCTGAGCTTCAGGGCTCAGCTGAGAAAGTATTAATGTGCTCTGCCCTGGTCCTGCTGGCACATTTTGAAACTCTGAGGCAGCCACTCTGAGGGGCAGAAGTGCTTACAGAGGGCAGGACTTGCACAGGAGGCAGAAATGCCTCACACTCAGCGTGTGACCCTCACCCTTGGTTTAAACTGGACATCAGGAACAAGTTTTTCATGGAGAGAGTGGTCAGGCACTGGAATGAGCTGCCCAAGGAGGTGGTGGAGTCACCCACCCTGGAGGTGTTTAAGGGTGGTTTGGATGTGGTGCTTGGGGCTATGGTTTCAGGTGCATCCTGTAGAGCAAGGTTCTAGGTTGGACTTGGTGATCCTGAGGGGCTTTGCCAACCTGCCTGTTTCTGTGATCCTGTGACGCTCCTTAGCCTGTGCAGAAGGAGATATTTTTGGTTGGCACAGGGCAGTGCAGTGGATGGAAATCCAAGTCTGATATGCTAGCAGGGGCCTTGGATGGTGAGGATGTAGGATGCAGCACAGAGGTGTACAGGATGGGAATGGATGGGGCACAGGCTGGAACTGGGGACTCCCCCAAGTTCTCCACACCTTACTGGTGGTCAGTGAAAGAAATACAGACCTGGAGCTGGCAAAACTGAGCTTAGTGCTAACAGGCAGAACAAAGTAGTACCTAAGATACATAAGGGGCACTGCATATAGGCAGATGGGTGTAACATGAGGTTGCTGACCAGCAAAAATACAGAAGCATGTCAGGAGACACAAAAGCAACCCCAAGCAGCTCCTAGAGGGTTAGCTAGCACCGAGACTGCTGACAGCTGTGAAATGCCCAGGAATTTCCCCGTGTTGCAGGGAGGAGGCTCAGAAGCCACCCCACATAGTAGCTGGGACTGAGAATGACACCTGGGCCACTCACACCACAGACATCCTGCTTGTGGCAAGCAGCTTGAGCGAGAGAGAGAGAGGCTGCCTGTGGCATTGCCACAGAGCCTATGGCAGGACATCCTCTGGTGCCTGTAACCATTGGGTGCAGACACAGCAGCACAGAGCACCCTTGGAATCACTGTTGCTCCCTGGACCTATGGCACAGGTGGCTTCGCCCTCCCTTCCTGGGCTCAAAGATCACATTCTCTGCTTCTGTGATCCACAACCTCCCTGGAGGTGTTCAAGGCCAGGTCGGATGAGGCCTTGAGCCACCTGTTCTAGTGGGAGATGTCTCTGCCTATGGCAGGGGGGTTGGAACTGGCTGAGCTTTGAGGTCCCTTCCAACCTAAACCATTCCATGATTCCATGAGCTGGGATGCTGTCACTCTGGGGTGATGCTGCTCAGACTGCTGGCCAGACCTGCTGTAGGGAGCCTCAGCTCTGCTGGCTCTGGCATGGCAGTGAGCTTGGCATGGGTGGAGGGGTGGAGGGTTCTCTCCTGGCACTGGCAATGCCTCGAAGCAGCTCTGCAGAGACACTCGTGCCCCTCAGCAGAGTTACCAACACCTTGCCTTTCACTTGCTTGTCTCTTAGCACCTGGGAAAACTGGGACCATGCTAAGACCATAGTGTGAGGCACAGGAGCAGAAGGAACCAAGGGTTGTCCAGAGAATCACTCTGCACTTCA
Organism: Tricholaema leucomelas; assembly: GCA_013400475.1. Lineage (NCBI taxonomy): Eukaryota > Metazoa > Chordata > Aves > Piciformes > Lybiidae > Tricholaema lacrymosa > Tricholaema leucomelas. The sequence continues at coordinate 1,174,834 of WAAF01007245.1, read as the reverse complement.
AGCCAGCAGTGCCTGGGTACCACAGCTGCAACCGGACCTGAGCAGGGACTGGTCTGGACCTGGACTGTGCAGGTAAATTTTGCCTCCTTACCTTTTTAATGATGAGTAACTGTGCCAGCCCCTGGCTGCTGAAAAGCCATCGGAGAGAAGCTGTCTCCAGCAGTCTCTCCGTGAGGGGGACCTGAAGGGATGAGGCTCCCTCTGCTGGGTCTGCCCGCAGAGTGAGACCTGGCAATCGCCCTGGTCAAACCTGTGCGATCCCTGCGGCTGTTGCTGCTGCTTCACCTCCTCGTTCATCCTCAGGCTGATTTGAAGCAAGCGAAACTCCTTCAAGTCCACAGCAAAGCAAGGACCTGGAGAGCGCTGCTCCTGCCAAGGTTTCATGCTGGAGGAGCTCACTCTTGCTGCAGCCCTCACTTTGCTTTGGGATAAAAGGANCAGAGCCCAACCCCACCTGGCTACAGCCTCCCTGCAGGGAGCTGCAGACAGCAATGAGCTCTGCCCTGAGCCTCCTCTGCTGCAGGCTGCACACCCCCAGCTCCCTCAGCCTCTCCTCACAGGGCTGTGCTCCAGGCCCCTCCCCAGCTTTGGCGCCCTCCTGTGGACACCTTCCAGCACCTCAACATCTCTCTTGAATGGAGGGACCCTGAACCAGTACAGGGGAAGGGGAATCAGGAGAGGGGTTATGCCCCTCTACTGATTCTTCTCCTCCTGTACTGGTTCTTCTCCTCCTGTACTGGTTCTCCTCCCTGTCTAGTCTGCCCTGGTGAGTCCTCATCTTGATTACTGCCTTCAGTTTTGGGCTTCCCAGTTGAAGAGGGACAGGGGTCTGCTGGAGAGAGTCCAGTGGAGGGCTATGAAGATGATGAGGGGACTGGAGCACTGCCTGATAAAGAGAGGATGAGGGACCTGAGGCTGCTTAGTCTAGAGAAGAGAAGACTGAGAGGGGATTGAATCAATGTTTATAACTATCTGAGGGCTGTGGGCTAGCATGGAGGACAGGCTCTGCTCACTGCTCCCTGGGATAGGACAAGGAGCAATGGATGGAAGCTGCAGCACAGGAGGTTCCAGCTCAACAAAGGGGGAACTTCTTTCCTGTAAGGGTCCCAGAGCCCTGGCACAGGCTGCCCAGAGAGGTTGTGGAGTCTCCTTCTGTGGAGCCTTTCCAGGCCTGTCTGGATGTGTTCCTGTGTGACTCGAGCTAGATTGGGTGGTCCTGCTCTGGCAGGAGGTTGGTCTCAATGATCTCTTTGGGTCCCTTCCAACCTCTGACATCCTATGAGCCTGGGGTCCCTCTTTCTGAAGGGGTTGCCAGGTGGCAATGCCAGCAAACAGCAGCAAGTGCTTTGTGCACATGGCTATTGCTGGGCCCAGGGTTGTACCGCTAGGACTGTAGCTGGACTGTGGTGTGTCTGGTTGTGCCACCCCCTTACTTGGCCAGGGTGTGACAAGGTTCTTGGAAAAGCAGCTTGTGGAAGCCTCTGGGTGCTCCTCCCAAGCCTCCTGATGCTTCACTGATAAGAAATGGCTCTGCAGATGCAGCCAAGGCAGTGTCAGGGCTGATGAGAGTCTGAAACAGAAGCACCTCGTTTCAGCACTTCACTGCTCCAATGTCCTGGAACTTCAGCCTTCCTCTGCTGTGGGCACAAGATGAGGAAGACCAAGTGGAAGCACCAGTGGTAAGAAAGCATCAGGGAGAAGCTTGGGCTTTTGAACAGCAGTCTGTATGAGACAGCTGATGGTGGGGTTGAGGGAAGAGGTGAAGACTACCGTTCTGGTTGAGCTAGAACAGAACAAATGCACTGCTCAGGGGTTTTACTTCTCAGTTCAGTCTCTTCCATGTGATGGCACTTTCTGAAGTGAACAGCAGCTTTTCAGACAGTGTCTGCTTCTGGGAGTGATGCTTATAGCAACTATCAAGGACCAGCAGACAGAAAAACTCTTGCTCCTCTGGAGGCCAAGGTGGATCGTGTGAACCACACTGGAGTGCAGCAAGTGAAGGGATCCTGAGTAAAGAGAAAGGTGGAACTTGCAGGGAGGAAGTGCTGTCGTATGCAGTATAGAGGTGAGGGATCATGAGGGTCAAGATCACTTCAAGGTAGCTGAATCCTCATCCCTAGAGTGGCTTAAAAGTGGTAGAAGTGTGGTCCTGAGGGACATTGTTTAACACCAGACTTGCTGGAGTTAGAGAATGGTTGGACTCAATGACCATAAAGGTCTCTTCCAACCAAAGCAATTCTATGACTGCATGTATTTATTTTCTCTCTTTCTTTCTCTCTCTCTTTCTTCCTTTCTCCCTCTCTTTCTTCCTTTTCTTCTCTTTCTTCTCTTTCTTTCTTTCTTTCTTTCTTTCTTTCTTTCTTTCTTTCTTTCTTTCTTTCTTTCTTTCTCTCTCTTTCTTTCTCTCTTTCTTTCTCTCTTTCTCTCTTTCTTTCTTTCTCTCTCTTTCTTCCTTTCTCTCTTTCTCTCTCTCTTTCTTCCTTTCTCTCTTTCTTCCTTTCTCTCTCTCTCTCTTTCGTCCTTTCTCTCTTTTTCTTTCTTCCTTTCTTCCTCCCTTTCTTTCTCTCCTTCCTTATTTCTTTCCCTCTTTCTCTCCCTCTTTCTCGTATTTACATATTTATTGGTTACCCATCAGTCTCTCTCCCTTGTTTCCCATCCCCTTTGGGAAGGACGAGGAGTTAATAGGCACTTTCTGTCATTCCTTTAGCGCCCAACCCCTGACAGCCACTCATTATGAACTCTCTCCTCTGCCCGTGTCCCGGGGCGCAGTCGGCGGCGGCTGCCAGCCGGCGGTGCGCGGCACGCAGGGGGTTAAAGCGGCCGCATGCGCCCGGCGGCTGCGCGGATCGGCCGCTCTGATTGGGCGGCTCGGATTAGGCCGCTCTGATTGGGCCTCTCTGGTTGAGCCGCTCTGATTGGGCCGCTCTGGTTGGTTGGGCCGCTCTGATTGGGCCGCTGTGCGGGCGTCAGTCGGGGCCGCCGCGCTGGGTGCCTGCGGCGCGGCCCTGGGATGCCGGGGAGAGAGGCTGAGGTAGGGGTTCGTCACGGGGCCGTGGTGGGTGCTCACCCCGCGCCTTCCTCGCCCGGTCTGCTGAGGGCAGACCGAGGACAGCGCCCCCGGGGGAGGGCTCGCTGCTTCCCCCACCTGTCTTCATTCGTCGTGTTCCGTGGGCCTCTAGGCAGCCCTATCGGTGGGCCCGGGCCTCGGCGGGCGGCCGTTACCCGGCCGTGCCGCGGGGCTGGAGGGACGTGCCGGGGTTTTAGAGCGGTCTGAAGGTGGGCGGTGGAAGGTAGCCCTGTACAGCTCACTGCGAAAGGCCTGTGGGTGAATTTGCAGGTACCCCTCTAGAAGCCGTCGTGATGCGAAGAGCTGCTTTAATGTGGTTCTGCGCCGAGTGGCAGAGGAACTCGGTCTCCGTTAACGAAACGCCTGTATGGGAGTTTAAAAAAGGAAATCCCCATCCTGCTCTGTGGTTTGTGTCGCCCTCGGCTACGAGAGTTGGGGTTCTGCAGCCTGGAGAAGGCTTTGAGGAGACCTTGGAGTAGTCTTCCAGTATCTGAAGTGGGCTATAGGAGGGCTGGGGAGGGACTATTGACAAGGTCTGGTAATGACAGAAGGAGGAGGAATGGGTTTGAACTGTCAGAGGGGAGATTGAAACTGGATGTTAGGAAAGGGTTCTTTGCAGTGAGGATGGTGAGACACTGGCACAGGTTGCCCAGGGAGGCTGCAGTTGCTCCCTACCTGGAGGAATCACAGTCTCACAGTGTCACCAAGGTTGGAAGAGACCTCACTTGGTGCTAGACCATGGCACCAAGTGCCACATCCAACCTTGCCTTGAACAGCCCCAGGGACGGCGACTCCACCACCTCCCTGGGCAGCCCATTCCAGTGTCCAATGACTCTCTCAGTGAAGAACTTTCTCCTCAGGTGTTCAAGGCCAGGTTGGATGAGGCCTTGAGGCCAGGAACTGGCTGAGCTTTGAGGTCCCTTCCAACCTAAACCATTCTGTGATTCTATGCTGAACCATTCAGAGATTGCATTGGGTTGGAAGGAACCCTCAAAGGTCATCTTCTTCAATCTCCCTGTAGTCAGAAGGGACACTTCCAACTAGATCAGGCTGCCCAGGGATGTTAGAAAGAAGTTCTTTCCAGTGAAGGTGGTGAGACTGGCACAGGTTGCCCAGGGAGAATCACTGAATGTGATTCTGTCATCCACAACCTCCCTGGAGGTGTTCAGGACCAGCTTGGATGAGGCCTTGAGCCACCTGTTCTAGTGGGAGATATCCCTGCTCTATGGCAGGGGGTTGGAATTGGCTGAGCTTTGAGGTCCCTTCCAACCTAAACCATGCTATGATCTTTACCAGCCTGGAGGTGGCAGCCAGTGTGGGCAGGAAGGAAGGCTTAGCCAAGCAAGCTGTGCTGTGCTTTGGGTGTGCTTATGTTGGGCTATGTTGGGTGGTGAACAGTCTGAAGGGAAAGCCCCACTAGTGCCTATGGCACTGGAGGCCCTTGCTGTGCCGTGGGGAGGAGGCGCTGGAGGCGCTGGAGTTGCTCCCAGCAGCCTGCTGAGAAGTGGATGAGTTTGGAGCTAAGGGGATGGGCAAGGGGCACCTGAGCCCAAAAGTTGAATTGCTGACTAATAGGACCAAAAACCAGAAATAAAATGTGCTCGGGCTCTGAAAAGGTCTGAAAAGGCTTCCTGTGCCCAGAGGAGCAGCCCTTAGTGTCTGGGGTTGACTCATTTTTCCTGTCCTATAACACACAACACATGGACTGCTGTATTTCCTCTCCAGCCACTCTTTAATGAGTTCTTCTTTCTCTTCTAGATGCATCCAGTCCTAAAGGCCTTTGTGTGTGGCTCCATCAGTGGGACTTGCTCCACGCTCCTCTTCCAGCCCCTCGACCTGCTGAAAACCCGCCTGCAGACGCTGCAGCCTGCTGTCAATGGGTGAGAGTGTGGGGACATGTGTGCATGGGGGCCTGGAGGTGCTCCAGGGTAGGCTTCTGCCTGATTTGCTGGCTGGGGCTTGGAGTTCAGGTTTGTAATTTGTATACTGAGAGCCTTTCTGAAGTAGGAGATGTGTTTTGGTAGCACGGGGAAGGATTGATATCTTGTTGCAGAAGAGAGAGACAGAAAGGCTGCTCCTGGGAATGCTACTTCGATAACATGTAGCCTCAACACTTGCACTGGTCCCGGAGCTGCTGTTTGCTGGGACAGCTGCCATGTCCTCTGCCTGAAAGATTCTCTGCAGATGTCTCAGCTTTTCCATGTGTGCAGCTTCTCCTTGAGCTAGCTCAGTGTAGTCAAACACGACTAAGTCTGCTGCTGCTAACAAAGAGGGTGAGCAACTGCAGAATACTAACAGGAGGCCTCTGAGGTGTGTTACAGATGCTGGGGAGGCAGAAAGTGGTGGGAAAGCCCTGGTGTGCTAGTTTGAGGCAAATTGGAATGTTTTAATGAGAGAAATAAGATGATAGGCTGTGAAAGGGAAGCAGTGGTGATGTCTGCTTCACTCATAGGCTTGCTGAGATGTACAAAACCAAGAACACAAACATAGCACACAGTGTGTGTGAGCCTGTGAGAGTCTCTACCTGTCACAGTCAGTGTCTGTGCTTTTCTCCCCGTGTAACCCCACTAAATTCTGCCTCTTGCTGATCCTCCAAACTCACCTTGCACGTAAAGCATGCTCTGGGGTAAGGTAGAGGGGTGGAAAGAAGGTGGAAGGGTGGTTGGGAGCCCCTCCTGGGGACTTTGGTTTTTGGGAGGGCTGCTCTGTTACCGTATAGCCTTCAACTTGCATATTACTGTACGTCGCAGTATATATTGTCACTATCTGCTTGTATCATGTGCTAAGCTGGGACTAGAAAGCTTCATCCCTTAGCTTCCAGCTGGCTAAGTCTAGTCTGGGTGATTTCATAAGAGTGGATGAAGTGGGTTAACTCCCAAACCATCACACCTGGAAAGAGAAAGAGCCCCTTGGAGGTGCTGCAGTAATGCATAGAGGCATGAGTGAAAGGGAGCACAGAGAGCAGAAGCAGGTCAGCTCTGCAAGCTCTGTCTTGTCTGCCTTTCAGGTCCGGTCGTGCTGGGATGGTAACGCTGCTCTTCAGGGTTGTTCGTACCGAGAGCCTTCTGGGGCTCTGGAAAGGTGTCTCTCCAGTAAGTGGCTGTTTTAACCCTGACTGCTGAAAATCAGGAGATAAATAAACCTGCTGTTTGCTGCTGGCTCTGACTGTAAATAGCATCTCGTGCACAATTAGGATTGAAGCTCTTGGCTTTAGATTAAATCCTATGTTAAGGAGTTAAACATGGTGAGTTCCACTCATTTGATCGTGGCAGCCCCTGGGGTTTTGCAGCCCTGAGCAGCTGAACACTTGAATACTTACAATGGGTTAGGTTGGAAGGGACCTCAAAGCTCATCCAGTTCTAACCCCCTGCCATAGGCAGGGACACCTCCCACTAGAACAGGTCGCTCAAGGTCTCATCCAAGCTGGTCCTTAACACCTCCAGGGAGGTTGTGGAGCACAGAAGCACAGAACGTGATTAAACATCACATTCTGTGCTTCTGTGCTGCACGACCTCCCTGGGCAACCTGTGCCAGTGTCTCACCACCCTCACTGCAAATAACCCTTTCCTAACATCCAGTTTCGATCTCCCTCTGCCAGTTTAAACCCATACTTTGCAAATGTGGGTTGGCAACTGCACCAACAGTGTTTTGTTTTGGGGTATCTTACTGTAGGAAACTGCCTTTGAGGAGTGTATTTAAACCATGGCATAGTTTGGACCAATTGACTCCCAATGCTGTAAATGATTTTTTACCTTCAGCATGTTAACTTCAGTGATTTTTATGTTGTTTTCCCAAAGCTTCCTGTCGTGTTTAACAGTCTCTGAGACGTTCTATAGTACTTTGTGTCTGATGTATGCTTTCTTTTCTTTCTTCATCTGCTTCTTCTGAAGTCCTTTGCAAGATGTATTCCTGGGGTTGGGATTTACTTCAGCACTTTGTACATGATGAAGCAGAAGCTGCTGGTGGACCGTTCTCCCACGGCCCTGGAGTCTGTCTTTCTGGGGGCCACTGCTCGTGCAGTGTCTGGGATTTGCATGCTGCCCATAACCGTCGTGAAGACCCGATACGAGGTGAGTGTCACTGTAGTGTGGGGCAGTGTGGCTGGAGAGCTGCCTGGCAGGCATCTGGGGCTTGTAGCAGACAGGCAGCTGAATGTCAGCCAGCAGTGTGCCCAGGCAGCTAAGAAGGCCAATGGCATCCTGGCTTGTAATAAAAATGCTGTGTTCAGCAGGAGCATGGAGGTGATTGTCCCCTTGGACTCAGCTTTAGTGAGGCCACACCTTGAGTGTTGTCTTCACTTTTGGGCACTGCAATACAAGAGAGATGTGGAGGTGCTGGAGGGGTCCAGAGGAGGGCAAGGAAGCTGGGGAAGGGCCTGGAGAATAAATCTGGTGAGGAGCAACTGAGGACGCTGGGGATGGGTAGTGTGAAACAGAGGAGGCTGAGGGCAGAGCTCATTGCTGTCTGCAGCTATCTGAAACGATGTTGTGGAGAGGCTGCTGCTGGGCTCTGCTCAGAGTAGTAGGAGACAGAACAAGGGGGAATGGCCTCAAGCTGAGGCTGAGGAGGTTTAGATTGGACATTAGGAAAAAATTTTTCAGGGAGAGAGTGGTCAGAGACTGGAATGAGCTGCCCAGGGAGGTGGTGGAGTCACCCACCCTGGATGTGTTTAAGGGTGGTTTGGATATGGTGTTTGGGGCTATGATTTCAGGTGAATCTTGTAGAGTAGGGTTCTAGGCTAAACTTGGTGCTCCTGAGGGGCTTTGCCAACCTGCGTGTTTCTGTGGTTCTGAGTTCTCTGTTAGTGATGTTCCAAACCTTCCTTCTGGTGGGAAAGATATTCCAGCTGGAGAAGGTCATGACTGCTGAACTAGAGCCAGCAGTGTAGTCTTAATTTCATCCTGGTTCATGCATAGTGCAGCAGTACATTGTGATGCTTAGGCAAGAAGTGCAAGGTGAAAGAGAATTCACCCTGATACTTGAACATCTCAGTTGTGTTTGTGTAACACCTTCCATATTTTGCCTTCCTAAAGGACTGTTTTAAAGGCTGAGGTAGGGGAAAACCATTCATTTGGCCACTGTGAGCTTGACCTGTGCCTGGCCTGTGGGTGTCTAACCATGGTGTGCCCTTGCAGAGCGGGAGGTTCGGCTATGGGAGCGTATACGGAGCTCTGAAGAACATCTATCAGACAGAAGGGGCTCGCGGCATGTTCAGCGGGCTCACCGCCACGCTGCTGCGCGATGCGCCCTTCTCCGGCATCTACCTGATGTTCTACACACAGACCAAAAAGCTCACACCTCAGGGTAAGGCTGGCATGGGAAATGCTTCCCTTCTGGCATCTTTCCCTGCAGCTGACTGCCTGTGTGCTCTGCTTAGTGCCCTCTGCCTGGGCAGGTAGCCTCTTGTATGGCTGTAGGTGGAACGTTCACGTTTTCCTCTGGAGAACTGTAGACCTGTGTGATGGTTTGGGAGTTACCTGCTTCCCCCCCCTACTCTTAGGACTAGACTCAGCTGGCTGAAAGTTAAGGACTGAAGCTTTATATTCACAGCTTAGCACAAGATACAAGCAGATAGTTACAATATATTGCAAATATATACAGTTGTATACAGAAACATGCAAGTTAAAGGTACTACAGAAACACAGCAGCCCTCCCAGAAACCAGAGTCCCCAGGAGGGGCTCCCAACCACCCTTCCACCTTCTTTTCACCCCTCTACCCTATCCCAAAGTAGCTACTTTCTCCCTTTGAAAGGTTTTTCTGCCCTGCATGGATTTTAACTTCTCTCAGACTGTGCTGTTGGATTAAGCATTCAGTAGCTCTTGGCTTTGTCCCTGGCTTGGTTCATGTCCAAGTTTACTAATGTATTGGTCTGATTTAGCTTCCCAGAACCCAAAATACTTAACAGAGCAATACAATAATAGGATGGAAAGAAAAGAATTAGATGTAGAGAGGAAAAAGAGGTAAAACACCCAAAGAGCAGTCTTGCTTTGATTTGGAAGTTAAAAGGAAAAGTTTAACAATAAATAAAAGGTATTTAAGGTAGGGGAGTTACAAAAAGGTATAGGGAAGGAAAACAAGGTACAAAATACAGACAGATTGATGGCAAGGGATGGAAGTAGATTCAGGAAGGGGTTGTCCCACCATGTGGGAGCAGCAGGAGCCAGGGTGCTGCTGGCAGGCGGGGACCCAGGTCAAAGAGAATCGGGAAGTTCCTCTGTTTGTGTAGGGGGTCTAGACAGGAAATGGGAGTGGGCTAACCACTACACCTGGGGGCAGGTTCAGACCACCCCCAGGAGGGTTAACCCTTTGCATATTTCATCTCCATGGCTCTGTTGCAGACCAGCTGGATCCGGTGCTCATGCCCTTGCTGAACTTTGGCAGTGGGGTCTTTGCGGGAATCTTGGCCTCTTTGGTGACACAGCCTGCTGATGTCATCAAAACACACATGCAGCTGGCCCCCAACAAGTACCGCAGGACAAGCCAAGCTGCTGCCTTCATCTACAGTTCGAGCTGAAGCCCTTCTGCCAGGCACAGGCACAGCCTCACTTCTGCTCTCCTTGCCCAAAGCGCAGCTGCGCTGCTTTGCCTTTCAAAGGAAGTGAGCAAATGTGACTGCTTTGGAGGCTCTTGCAGTCGACCAGTGTCAGCATTTCCAGGAGCTGCAGTGGGCCATGCTGTGGAAGAGCAAGGCTGAATCTCTTGTCACTGGTTTGTGTGCACTAATGACTGGAAAGTGCTCTGCTTGTCTGATAGCAGTCAGATGCTTCAGCTTATTCCTTGCTTTGCCTTATCATTACAGAATCAATCAGTCAATCAGATTGGAAAAGACCTTTGATATCATCAAGTCCAACCTATCACCCAACATTATCTGATTAACCTATCACCCAACATTATCTGATTAACTAAACCATGGTACCAAGTGCCACATCCAGTCTCCTTTTTAACACCTCTGGCTTAAACTTGCCCTGGTGCAGCTTGAGACTGTGTCTCCTCATTCTGTCACTGGGTGCCTGGGAGAAGAGACCAATGCCCACCCGGCGACAATCTTCCTTCAGGTAGTTCTAGAGAGCAATAAGGTCCCCCCTGAGCCCCCTTCTCCAGGGCTCTGTACCCTCTAGCACATTCCTGTCTTTCTTCAACTGGGGAGTCCAGAACTTGACACATTACTCCCAAGGGCTGTTGCCACTACTTAGCTGTTTCTTCTCCCTCTTCAATGGATTGCAAGGCAGTGAACTTGCTCCCTGATGATTCCTTCATCTGCCTTGACAAATTGACAGCTGATGGGGAATTGGAGAGCAAGCTGAGAGTACTGGATCACAGAGGTGGACATATTCCAGCAAGCATCTCTACACAGACCTGCTTCTTGTTGCAGGCTGGTGAAACTGGTTTCACTTCAGTTCTGTCTGTTAGGTATTGATTCTTAGATGGGTACTGATGAAAAGGGCTTAGCTGACTTCATCTTAACTTCATTTCTGTTGGCTTAGTGTGTAGGCTTGGAGGAGCTGTGGTACAGCCACTGCCACCTCTGCCTTATCAGTGTAGGACATGGTGATTAGAACACCAGGGTAGAGGTTCCTTTAGTGTGCAGTATGAAATGCCAGTTTCAGATACTAACCAGCTTTAGACCAATTCTTTGCCCTTTGGGCACTAAAAGAGAAATAACTGCCCCAATCTGTATCCCAGGAAGGGGAAGGGGTTTAACTCAAATCTCACCTTTCCCTTCCTGCCCTCAGAAGGGTAGATCTTGGCAGGTTTGCGTTGTTTCTGTATTGAACTCTCTTCTGAACCAGGAATCTGTTTGTTTGTGCACGGATTTGCTGTGCATGGTGCATTTTTCTCCTATCAGAAGGTTGGGGTTTGCTTCACTACTTAGAGATGTCAGGTTTTACAGGACAGCTAAGTGACTTCTAAAACAAGGCAGGTGATTTTCCTGGAATGTCTGCACATTGTTGCACCTTCACCTTCTCTTTGGTGTGGCTGTCCCCATCCTGGCATCCCCTTCACCATTCTTTGCTCCTCCTGCTTTCCCGAGTACCCCTGTATTTGCACAGTGCCTCAAGTTCTTCCTCAGCAGTAAATGCCACTTAAACCTGGGTCTGAGAAACTGGTCTGGGTCTGAGCTGAAGCAGATCCTATGCTGTTCCACGTGGGAAATGATGATGAGAAGTTGAAACACTGGAGACAGATTGTGATGGGTTGCTCTTTGCTTTTCTCCTGTGGCAGGACTTTGGGTTGGTTGGCTTCTTCCGAGGGGGTGTGCCCCGTGCCCTCCGGCGGACTCTGATGGCAGCAATGGCATGGACAGTGTATGAACAGATGATGGAAAAAATGGGCTTGAAATCCTGACTTGAGTTGCACAAGAAATGTCCAGCTTCACTCCTCCTCCTGCTTGCTGTGATCCACTGGCACTAGGAAGTTCCCACGGAGGAAAAAGCCTTGCTCGGCCAGGAGGCAGAAAGCTCGTCTGAGATGGGGGCTTAGGCCTTTGGGCAGATAGAGAGAAGAAGGATCACTTGTTCAGTGCATTCCAGAAGAAACTGTGCTTGCAGACTGCCATGGCAAGTGGCAGGCTTGCCATGGACTGGGAACTATGCTGAGAGAAAAGCCCCATTGAAAAAATAGGTCTGTGCTCACCACTTTGTGCAATAAGACATTGCTGAGGAGAAGTGTTTGAGGAGAAACAGCGATTGCAGAGCCTTGTCTGTTCCCTGCCCATCTATGCAGTGTCCCACTGTGATGCACATCCTCCTTCCTCATGTTTTGTTTTCACAGGGGAACACTGCAGACCGTGGTGGGAGACTGGATGTGCTTCACAACGCAGGAGTGGGTGGAAGAGAGCTGATGTGCTGAAGGAAAGTTAGGAACAGGGTGTCTGTCATCACACTTGTTCTGGGCATGATAGCCGAGAAGGTAACTGGAACCTCCTTGCCGTGTCCTGTGTTACTGTGTAATTGAGCATCTTGACACTCTTGACATGTGCTTCTGCCTCTGCAGCAGCACTGGCACAGCAAGTAAGAAGTGTAAGCACTTTATTGCTGATTGCTACCAAAGTTCTGCTTGTTCCTGAAAAACGTTTTTCCTGCTGGCCTGACTCTGTCAGGAGCACTTAAGTATTAGTATTAATGCTGTTGTACTGGAGACTTGTTTGCTTCCTGTTACTCACTTGTCAAGTCCTGGCCAACACCCGCAGTGCGGATGTACCTGATAAGGTCATGGCTCATAATGCATAAATGGAAGCAAGTAGAGATGCTGGCACTTCAGATTTCCCAGAGGAGCTGCTGCTTGCACGGGGAGACCCTTTGGCTTTGGAGAGAAAAGGCTGCTCTTTTCTGTAAGCATGTTTCAAACTTGGAGATCTTTGAGAATTTGGTAAGGAGCTTTAATTCCCCTTGGGCTCCACACAGGATCTTCACTTTCTCTTAGCACATTTCAGAATTCCTGAGTTTAGACTTAAATACTTTTTTCATCTACTGTGCCTTCTTCCTCATTCCCACTTTGTCACTCAGACCTCACAGTGTGTGCTGTCCTGACCTGACTACAGCCTGCTCCTCTCTTCACTTGTGCCTCTGTCCTAGCTGGCTGGGTTAGGACTCTTGTGGCTCTGTTGACATTGCCATAAAGCTGGAAGTGTGTACCCTGTTCTGCAGTGTGCCTTGCAGGAAAGAGCCTTTGGCTTTTGCTCTCTTTAATGTAGAGGGATGTTACAGTTCAGAAACAGCAGAGGCCTCTCATGAGGTGACATGATGCCTCTCATGAGGTGACATGATGCCTCTCATGAGGTGACATGATGCCTCCTCATCTCCTACATGATGCTGTAGGAATACAAACAACCACCACTGTCCACCTGCTCATAACATTCAGAGTGGAGTTCTACAGCCACTGCCTGCCCTGGCAACCTCCTGAGCACAAGAGGAGAGGGGATATGGGCTGTAAAAGATGTTCTTCCCCAGATTCCAGTTCCAAGAAAGTTTGATGACTGACAGGAAAGGTAAGCTTGAGTAAAGTGTAAGGGCATGAGCTGGAGGCTGGCAAGGTGCTGCTTGTGTTTAACTTCAGCCCATCTGTGGCAGGAGACTGGTGCTGCACACTGCTGGTGTCTGCTGGAAAGGAGTTGGAGGGTCCTGTGTGCACCTATCTATGTGCTGATAGAGAGCTCTGCATCAAATCATTCCATGTCTGCCAAGCTGTTGGATTCCCTCTGCTGCTCCTCACTGTTAGGCATGTGGGCACCTTATTTGCTAAATGCTAACAGTGAATGCATTTTCTTTTGCTGTGCTTTCAGCCTTCCTGAGTTGAACTCATGAAAGCACAGGAACCAGTGGTAACTGCACTCCCTGCTGTTCTTCTGAGCACTGCTGGCACAGAGAGCTGGCTAAGCAAGTCTAGAGTTGCTGACCTGTCACAGTAAGGTGGCAGTGATGTGAGGTAACCTCATTTGTCTTTTGTTCCTTTGTGCAGGGCCCCAACCAACGTGTTGTACTGAGTTTATTTGGGTATTTATGTGGGGTGTGAGTTGGATCTGTTGATCATTCTAGGCCGTGAAGGGCTGAGAGTAGTGTCACCTCCACAATGCTTCCTGATGTAGCAGTGGCAAAGCAGCACACAGCTTGTGCAGACAGAACAGAAGCTTGAGATCGTACGAATGAGTGAGCCAAGAATGCCAGGCCATAAATCCTGAACCAAGCAATGTTCTTATCAGAAACCTGAAATGCAGGAGCATTTCAGTGGCTTTTATGTCCTGCCTGGCCAAGTAACAAAGGAAGGAGGAGGGAATTGATCCCATTGTATTTTTCATTTACCTTTTTTTTAAAAGCAGTGCTGGCTTTTCCTTGGGGAAGGCTGTTCCATTCCCCCTGCTTGTGGAGAGTGAGGAAGCTCTTTCTGATTGCAGTAGAGTGCTTTTGACTTGTGAATTAGCCTGGGATCCTTTTGAGTTTGAGAAACAGAATCTGAAGTGCACTGTGATCCATCAGCCCTAGGTGCTGCAAATCCCAAACCTTCCCTACAGGTGAGCTGGGAAGAGTGAGTTTTGCAGTGCAAATTTGGTGTTTGCTTTTCTTTGTTACTTCTTTTGTCTGTCTCACATTCGAGGGAAGGCTGAAGTTCTGTCTTCTGAAGGCTGTATCACACAGGCAGGCACAATGCTATCTCTCAGCTCTCATCCTTAAGCATGCTTCACCCTTTGCCCCTCTTCCAAAACATTGTTTCTGAAGTGATTGATTGAAATTACATCTTGATAGCTAGAACAAGTCCAAGAACATCAAGTGTGTGGACTTGGAAGTTGAGATACATTGCCTTGAGATTCTGTTGCTTCTAATTAACAACAAATGATCACTTTACAACCTCAAAGCAAAGCAATCAAATAAAAGATCAGACAATCACCTACCTGGGTCCTGCCAGCAATTCCACCCTTACCTATCTTGGCAGATAATCGTTTCCAAAGCATTATTTGCTTGCGTGCCAGAGAAGGTAATGTGATCTCTTCTATGTATGGCAGGGTTGTGGTCAGGTCGCTCTCAGGACAGTACCCAGTGCACTATTAGTGAATGTGCTTTGTCTCTGCTTGCCCCTGCAGCTCAGGGGTAAGAGCACAACTGGTTAACTTGTTGAGACAGTTGGTATTTAGGGGAGTTGTAAGGGCATAAGAGAGCTTGTGATTAAAGATGATTATTTAGAAACTTGACATTTCCCTTCTTTCCATGCTCATGATTTTTCCTTCCCCTCCTGCCCCCGCTTCTGCTGTTGAAACAGAACTGGAGTTTTGCAACATTGCAGGTCTGAGCACTGTTTATATGGCAATATATAATATTTATTGAGAAGATGTGGTTTATCTTTCCATTAAAAACTGCTTGCCCGAAGTGAACCACCTCTTCTTCAGTGTTTCCTTATAAAAAAGGAAACCCCAAACCAATCAAGCCCACAGGGGATGGGATGGAAGAAAGGCTTAAGGAAGCAAAAAGACGTTTTCCCAAGAGGACTACTGGTTGAGCTGAGAGTCTGTACAAGGCCATGGATATTCCCTTTTCTAAGGGGCTGTGCTGTACTTCTAAATGGCAGAGCACACAGCAATGGGCATTCCGATCTTTTCCACAGCTTCCTCTGCTTGCCTGCTGTCTGTCGAGACTGACAGAAATTAAGCCTCCATACTGGCTGATGAAATAACTGGTTTTAGAACAGTGGGGGATTGAGCACTCTGGGGAGAAGCTGGCTTTAATCTCCTGCCAGCCGGGTCTTTGCTGCTCAGGCAGTCCTAACCCATCTCGGCAGTGGACCAAACCTTGTGCCTGGGACATAAACCTCTGTTGCAAGCAATAGTGCGAGGTGATGCTGGATTGCTGGAGTCTCCTCTTGCGGCCACAGCATGGGATTCCCTCTTTGCTTTCTGGAGGGTGCAGCCAAACATTCCAGCACTCATCGTCGGGCCCGTCCTGGCAGGAGGAAGCACCCCCAGCCACCGGAAGGCGCTTCCATCTTACAAACACCTTTCAGAACCGCCTGCAGAAGAGAGCCGGGGAGGAGGCTGAGCCACGTGGGGACCGACACGGGCTCCCTCTTTAAGGCAGCCTCGCCGCAGGCCGCGCTGCTCGCCTCGCTCCGCCCCGCTGGCTAAGCGGCGGAGCTGCACCCCCGCCCCGCCCCGCCCCGCTGGCGGAGCACCTCCCGCCGCAGCAAGGGGCGGAGCTGCACCCCCGCCGCGCCCTCCTGCCTGAGCGCCTCCCGCCGCAGCAAGGGGCGGAGCTCCGCCCTCGCCGCTCCTCATTGGCTGGGCGTGCCCCATATAAGCGTGAAGAGGCGAGCGCCTTCCCTTTTTCTTCGTGCCGCTGCAGACCTCCATACGGCGTTGTTAGCGTGAGTCTGGGCCTGGGGCGCGGCGATGTGTTCAGCGGCGGGGCCCCTGCCTGCTCGCCCTCCCCGTCGCCGTGGTGCTTCTTACCGGGCTGGGCAGAGCCGAGCTGAGCCGCGGGGGAGACTAAGGCCTGCGGGATGAGGGGGGAGCGAGGCGGCCGGCGCGGCCAAGATGGCGGCCGGGGCTGCTGGCGGGCGCCGTGGCCCTGGCCCTCGTGGGCCGAGGGGAGGTAGGAGTCCGCCTGGCTGAGCACCGTGCTTGTACTGCAGGTTCCCTGTCGTCGCTTCCAAAGGGAACCCCCCCACAATGTCCGGAGGTCTCGATGTCCTGCAGATGAAGGAGGAGGACGTCCTCAAATTCCTTGCTGCCGGGACCCACCTGGGAGGCACCAACCTTGACTTCCAGATGGAGCAGTACATCTACAAAAGGAAGAGCGATGGTAGGGATGATAGGGAGGGTGGCTCTGGATGGGCGGCAGGGATTCTGTGGACACAGCAGGGAAAGGGCAGGGACGTGCTCTTGTTCGAGATCTACTGGTTTATTCACGGCGAGAAAGGTGCAGGAGGCTTTGCGGATTCGATCGTGTTGCTGAAATCTGCCTAACAGGAAAAGGAGAGAAGGAAACTGCTTAGGAGCCTACTTAAAAATTAGGGAAAAGAAGTAAAGAAAGTGCTTATTTTATCTGCCTAAATGAAAACTAGGAAAAGTAGGGAAGGAAACTGCTTAGGAATCTACCGAAAACTTAAGGAGAAATTAGGGGAAAGAAAGAAGGAAACTGCTTATTTTATGACTTTAAAGTGCCAAGCTTTGCCTCTTGTGTTCGTTTCGCTGTCAAGATGGAAGTCCGAATTAGACAAAGTGCAAACCTGTTCTTCTTACGGGTTTCTGATAGCTGTAAGTTTGCTGCATTGCAGCACACTTCTGGGTTTTATTACCTGGAGAAATTACCAATTTGTGCCTATCTACAGTTACCATAGAATGAGATATGCATGTCAGAAGTCACTAAGCCACAGCTGGGCTTGGGCATTTGTGTTGGTTTTTGACTGCAGTAACAAAATAGGGTTTTATGTCTCAGTAGTGGTTTAGAATCACAGAATCAGTCAGGGTTGGAGGGGACCACAAGGATCATCCAGTTCCAACTCCCCTGCTATGGACAGGGACACCTCACACTAGATCAGGCTGGCCAGAGCCTCATCCAGCCTGGCCTTAAACACCTCCAGGGATGAGGCTTCCACCACCACCTCTCTGGGCAACCCATTCCAGGCTCTCACCACCCTCATGCTGAACTTCTTCCTAACATCCAGTCTGAATCTACCAATTCCCAGCTTTGTTCCATTCCCCCCAGTCCTATCACTACCTGACAGCCTAAAGAGTTCCTCTCCAGCTTTCTTGTGATTTCTGCTGCTTCCCAGCACTGTTCTTAGATCTGAGCTGCAACTTATAGAAAGGATTAACCCTGCTTCATGGCAGTGTGCTACAGGAAGACCATGGCGGGGGGGGGGGGATTTTCCTTGTAATAGCTTTCCACTAACATGAATTTTGGAGCAAGCACAGCCATGTGACAGATGGAATGATTGCAGGTTGCTGTCCTGCGTTTGCTGTTTCTTCTAAAGCCTTTTGTGGCCACCAGGTATTTACATCATCAATCTGAAGAGGACCTGGGAGAAGCTGCTGCTGGCAGCCAGAGCCATCGTTGCCATTGAGAACCCAGCAGATGTGAGTGGCATTTCCTCCAGGAACACTGGGCAGGTAGGAAAGTTTGTTGGTCGTGAGGCCGACAGGCCAAGAGGTCTTGGGCTCTTGCCTGCCAGTGGCAGCAGGGTGCTTTTGTGGCCGGGAAGGCCAATAGGATCCTGGGGTGTATTAGGAAGAGTGTGTCCAGCAGATCAAGGGAGGTTCTTTTCCCAGTCTACTCTGCCCTGGTGAGACCTCATCTTAAGTACTGCTTTCAGTTTTGGGCTCCCCAGTTTAGCAGGGACAGGGATCTGCTGGAGAGAGTCCAGCAGAGGGCTATGAGGATGATGAGGAGACGGGAGCCCTGCCTGATGAGGAGAGGCTGGGGGACCTGAGGCTGCTTAGTCTGGAGAGGAGAAGACGGAGAGGGGATTGCATCAGTGTTTATCTGAAGGCTGGGGGGGTCAGGAGAGGGGGGACACATTCTGTGATTCCGTCATCCACAAGCTCCCTGGAGGTGTTCAAGGCCAGTTTGGCTGAGGCCTTGAGTGACCTGTTCTGGTGGGAGGTGTCCCTGCCTGTGGCCGGGGGTTGTAACTGGGTGAGCATTGAGGAGGTCCTTTCCAACCTACACCATTCTGTGATTCTCTGACTTGACCTGCACACTGTTAAAGCTTGGCGCTGAGGCCAGTTCCTGGCCGATGAGCTCTCAAGTGTCGGAAGTGTGCTACAGCAAGCACGGCAGGGTTTTCGCTGACACCAGGAGAGGAGCTCCCTCTATGACTGGAGTTTGATAGTAGGCCCTGCCACATGCCCACAGCAGCAGGAGGCTGTTGCAGGTGGCTAAGAGCTGTCTCCTGCAACTGGAACAGACACAGCTTCAGTTTGTGTGTACTCACTGTTGAACTGTTACCACTGCTGGATGAGAAAGGGATGTAGCTATAATGGCAGGTCATTGGCTTTGCTTTTTCTCATAAGCTTGTTTGCTTCTTTCCCCTCACATGGTTTGGTTGGGAGACTGTAGAGCTTCCAAATAATGTCAGGGGGAAAAAAGGGCTTTTTTCCCCTGTAACGTCTTGCTTTGCTGGTGGATATGATGTTAGCAAGGGGTTCTTTACAGTGAGGGTGGTGAGACACTGGCACAGGTTGTCCAGGGAGGTTGTGAAGCACAGAATCACCCAATGTGATCTTTGATCTTCTGTGCTCCACAACCTCCCCTGGAGATGTTGAAGGCCAGGTTGGATGAGTCCTTGAGCAACCTGTTCTAGTGGGAGATGTCCCTGCCTATGGCAGGGGCTTGGAGCTGGCTGAGCTTTGAGGTCCCTTCCAACCTAAACCATTCTATGTTTCTAACTGGTGCTGATGTAGCTATTGCCAGAAACGTTTTTACTTCATAGTAAGCTGAAGCAGAGGAAGTTTTCATTTACATGTGAGGAGGAATTTATTCCCTGTGGGGGTGACAGAACCCTGGAACAGGCTGCCCAGGGGGATTGTGGATTCTCTATCTCTGGAGATATTCAAAACCTGCCTGGATGTGTTCCTGTGTGACCTGGTACAGGTGGTCCTGCTCTGGCAGGGGGGGTGGACTGGATGAGCTTTGGAGGTCGCTTCCAGACCCTGACATTCTGTGATACTCTGACGACCTCCAGCAGAACCTGAGCTCATCTCTTCCAAGCAGATTCTGTCACAAAAAGGCGAATCTGTGTGATCTGGGGATAGGTGCAACAAGTCTAAAGCTGAAGAAGGGTTGAATTCAGAGCCCCAGGGGTGCTGGGGAGTGAAGGTGGTCAGTTGCATAACCCAGGTGTTCTGCTCTGGCATGCCGGTTTGGAGCAGATGAGCTTTCGAGGTCCCTTCCAGCCCCTGATGTTCTGTGGTTGATCTGATTCTGGGTGCAGAGCTGGCAGTGAGCCCTGATTTGACAGGAAACAGAAAGCTCAGATGAGTTCTGTGGGTGTTCCCTGGGTGCCTTGGCCGCAGTGCTGCTCTCCTGCCTCACCTCTGCTGTGCTCCCCTTCGCAGCGTGCTGTCCTGAAGTTTGCTGCTGCCACCGGGGCCACTCCTATTGCCGGGCGTTTCACCCCCGGCACCTTCACCAACCAGATCCAAGCAGCCTTCCGTGAGCCTCGGCTCCTGGTGGTCACAGACCCCCGTGCTGACCATCAGCCCCTGACCGAGGCCTCCTACGTCAACATCCCCACCATTGCCCTCTGCAACACCGACTCCCCGCTGCGCTACGTGGACATCGCCATTCCCTGCAACAACAAGGTGAGGGCCCTGCTCTGCTGCTCACAGCTGCTGCTTGCACAGCACCACCCCGGCCTACAGGGTGGCTCTGCTCTGCAGGGCAGCTTGGCTTCCGTCTCCCATGTCTCCCAAGGTGTGAGACGTGGACTGCTCCCCCACTCTTATGAAATCACCCGGTCTAGACTCGGCTGGCTGGAAGTTAAGGACTGAGGGAAGCTTTCTATTCACAGCTTAGCACAAGATACAAGCAGATAGTTACAATATATATAGCTGTATACAGAAGTATACAAGTTAAAGGTAGTACAGAAGCAACAACAACCCTCCCAGCAATCAGAATCCCCAGAAGGGGCTCCTAACCACCCTTCCACCTTCTTTCCACCCCAGAGTATACCTTGCATGCAAGGTGAGTTTGGAGAATTGGCAAGGGGGGTTAGAAAGCAGAAGGATTAGTTATACACAAGGAGCCCAGGGAGAAAGCACAGGCTCTGACAGACACACACACTCTAACTTACCTATGTTCTTGTTTTTATCCATCTCAGCAAGCCTATGAGTTGAGCAGACATCACCATTCTCTCCTTTTCACAGCCTATAATCTAATTCCTCTCACTGAAGTATTCCAATTTGTCTCAAACTAGCACACAAGGGGACAAACCAGTTCAGGCTTCTTGCAAGCAAGCAGATGGGCAGAGAAAGATTTGACCTGCACACAGTTGGAGCTTGGAGCTGAGGCCAGCTGCTGGCCGAGGAACTCTCAAGTGTAGGACGTGTGCTACAGTAACCTGGCAGAATGTTTTGTTGGCACCACGAGGGCCTTTGTGGCCCAAGGAGTGGAGGTTCATAATCATTCTTGCCACAGTTTGAGTATAAATGAAAGATAAAATGAAACAGTGAAAGAACTGCTCTGGAAGGTTACCTTGCCAGAAAACATCTCTAAGGATAAGTGTAGGGAGATGGGAGATGCTCTGGTTTCTAGGAGTCACTCACTGAAACTAATGTAAGCAAAGCCTGTCTGTGTGTGTCAGATTTACTCATTTGCTTAAGCTTTCTATTGCTTCATTCTAGCCTGAGCAGAATTCCTTTATTTGGACAGGGTTCACGTGGGGAAGTGAGCAGTATGAAGCTCCATAGCAGAATCGCTTCAGGCTCTGCTGTATGCAGAACAGTCAGATGCTGGTGACTGAAATGCACTGCTCGATTTCTGCAGAGCCTTGGAAAAGTTACTGGGAACTTGATGAGTTTCCCTTTCTTGAGTTCAAGTACTTAACTTTGGCCAGGAGCAAGTAATGCCTTGCCCAGCAGGAACTTGGGCTTGGGTGCAAATGAGTCGTTTGCTCTTTGAAAAGCAGAAGGTTTGCTCAAAGGTGCAGCTTTTTCAGTCCTCTTTACCTTTCTGTGTTGCAGGGAGCCCATTCAGTGGGTCTGATGTGGTGGATGCTGGCTCGGGAGGTGCTGCGTATGCGTGGCACCATCTCCCGGGAGCACCCGTGGGAAGTCATGCCCGACTTGTACTTCTACAGGGATCCTGAGGAGGTAGGAGTGCTGGGGCAGGAAGTCTACCTCCAGGAGATGTCTTGTGTGTGCTCCTGCCCTACAGCCCTGTGTGCCTGCTGGTCAGGACAAGGGTTTGTCACTATATGATCATGAAAGGGCCTGAGTTGGAAGCAACCTCCAAAGGTCCTAGAGTCCAGCACTTCATTCCTGGAAGGGGCAGTTGGTCACCTGGGCTGTCTGGTAGCTGACAGTGGGGAGGTGGTGAGGCATTTCTGGGAGGCTTAGGCTGTGCTCTTGCACTGCAGATCGAAAAGGAGGAGCAGGCTGCTGCGGAGAAGGCGGTCACGAAGGAGGAGTTCCAGACCGAATGGACCGCCCCAGCCCCTGAGTTCACTGCTCCTCCTCAGCCGGAGGTTGCAGATTGGTCTGAGGGAGTGCAGGTCCCGTCGGTGCCCATCCAGCAGTTCCCCACAGGTCAGTTTTGGGGGGGGTGAATCCGTGGGAGTTGGGGAGTGTGGTGGGAGTGGGTGGGAAGAGCTGGGCTGCACTAAGGCTCTTGTCTTTCACTGCAGAGGACTGGAGTGCCCAGCCTGCCACTGAGGACTGGTCAGCAGCTCCCACAGCCCAGGCCACTGAGTGGGTTGGCACTGCCACAGAGTGGTCTTAACTTCAATCCCAGTGTACTGAGAGAAATAAAGACCTGTTTAATACATACTGTGCTTGGTGCTGCTCTTTTAAACTTGCTGGTTGGTGAAATGACATGAGGCACAGTCTTTGGCCCCTGGGGCTGGAGGCTTTGTAAAATGCTGTTTCATCCAGTTTGGAACTGGGGGGGCTATGGGGTAGTCTGAATCTCCTCTCTTGAGTTTCAAGCCACCACCCTTGTCCTGTCACCATAGGCCCTGCTAAAAAGGCTGTCCCCATCTTTCTTACCTGCCCTTTGAAGTACTGCAGGGCTGCAGTAAGATCTGGAGCCTTCTCCAGGCTGAACAACCCCAAGTCTCTAAGCCTGTCCTTGGAGCAGAGTTGCTCTAGCTATGTGGTCATTTTTGTGGCCTCTGGACCTGCTCCAGCATGTACATGGCCTTGTACTGGGATGTCCAGAGCTGTGTGTGCAGATCAGGGTTAGGTTTGGGGTTGTGCAGAGCTGGGAGCTCAGGTGGGAAGAAGTATGGTGTGGGCAAAGCTCAGCTGGTCTGCTGCAAGGACAATTACATCTAAGACTGGGACTTCTTTTGCAGTGATCAGGGACTTCAGCACTGTGCTCATTCCTGCTCCTTGGATGGAAACAGGGCACAGCCTGTGAAGCTGCTATGGAGCTCTCTTCCTCCCCTGTGGTGCAGCATTTGGTTCTGGTAACAGAGGATGTTCACCACCTCACCTCTGGAGGGACAAGTAGAAGGCATTTTGGGTCTGAGCTAGGCCAGCACAACCACACCTGCCTTTTGCCACTCTCAGAAGCAGAAGTGTCAACAAAAGTAGCTCTCTGGGGACAGGGGGAACACCCCTGAGCATGGCTGCTGCCTGGCAGCTTTCTGGAGGTTGATGGTGCTGGTCACAGCTGTGAAATGCCAAAGTCTGGATCACTTAAGCTGAGGGAGAGCAGAGTTAGACTGGGTCTTGAAAGTTCTGCACTATGAGTGTGGTGAGACTCTGAAATAGGCTGCCCAGAGACGTTGTGGCTGCCTCTTCCCTGGGGATGTTGAAGGTCAGGTTGGATAAGGCCTGAAGTCTGGTTGAGAGGTGTCTCTGCCCACGGTGGGCGGTTGGAAGAGATGATCTCCGAGGTCCCTTCCACGCTGAGCCATTCTGTGATTCCCTAGGTCCCAGCAGATGGGGCTCTTGCTCCTGCTTTGTCCTTGTTTTGGCTGCTGCTGGCAGTAGGGAACGGGACAGGGCAGACACCGGGCAAGGCAAGGATGAGCAAAGTCTGCTTTGTAAGCACACCTGAGCCTTTCAGAGTGACTCCTTGTGGTGAAGGATGTTCTGCCCCTCCTAAATATCCCTGCTGCTGTTCAGTGCTGTAGGAGAGACTTAGTATCAGTGCACATCCCCTGGGTGTGGGGACTAGGTAGGACAAGAGGAAACTGCCTAAAGCTGCACCAGGAGAGGTTTAGGCAGGACATCAGGAAAAGTTTTTTTCACTGCAAAGGTTGTCAAGCCCTGGAAGAGGCTGCCCAGGGTAGTGGTGGAGTTACCATCCCTGGAGGGGTTTAAAAGACATAGATGTGATGATAAGGGACATGGTTTAGTGGTGCCCTGGCAGGGCTGGGCTGGCGCTTGGGCTGGATCTCTTCCCATTGAAATGATTCTGTAACTGCAGTGCCAGCCTCCAGATGGTGCAGTCAGAGCAGAGCTGGTCCAGCCAGTGCCTGCCTTTGCCTCTTGCCTTGGCTTTTTGACTTCCCTGTAGCTGGATTGTGCCTTCACAGGGCTCATGAAACACTTCCTGCGACAAAAACCCAAACCTGGCTTTTTTTCCTGTGTGTGTCTGATGGCTGAACTTGTTGCCTCCATGCTCTCAGCTGCAAACCTTGAACTTGTTTTTCATGTCCTTAAGGGAGCAAGTGTGGGATGCTGCTAGTTTGCAGTGCAGAGCAACGTAGTACTGCTAGTTGAAGGTGCCTGGGACACTCCTAGCTCATCTGTCCTGCTTGGCTTGTTGGTTCCAGCATTACTGGAGTGATGATTTGTCTTCTGTCTGCTACTCCCACAGCTCACAATTCACTGCACCTGCTGCCTTTGCTTAAACAGGCTGAAATTAGGCAGCAGGTGTAGAGGGGGAACCAGAGCCTATACCACTCTCCTTTGGGTGGAGCTCAAAATTCACTGTTGGCTTTAATTAAACAGGGTAAATTTGGACGGTGGATATAGAGAGAATCAGAGCCTGCACCATTTTCCTTCACATGGAGCTCACCATTCACTTGCACCTGTTGGCTTTGCTTCAACAGGGCAAAAGTAAGCAATAGGTGTAGAGGTGGAATCAGAGCCTGCACCATTTTCCTTCCCTTGTAATTTTGCTGTTAAAAGTTTAATTTGAGAGGCCAAGAAAACAAAACCAAAACTTTTTCAATCCAG
Organism: Tricholaema leucomelas; assembly: GCA_013400475.1. NCBI lineage: Eukaryota > Metazoa > Chordata > Aves > Piciformes > Lybiidae > Tricholaema lacrymosa > Tricholaema leucomelas. Next base: position 1,150,429 of record WAAF01007245.1, on the reverse strand, counting down.
CAGAAAGCCACCCCCACCTTTTCACAGCGTTTGTAAAGCCTGCTCCCAGCTAGGGGAAGTTTTGCTGAGCCCCAGGGGTCAGAGCAGCTCCTTCCCTCTGCTCCCAGCTAGGGGAAGTTTTGCTGAGCCCCAGGGGTCAGAGCAGCTCCTGCCGTCTGCTCCCAGCTAGGGGAAGTTTTGCTGAGCCCCAGGTGCCAGGGGTCAGTGCAGCTCCTCCCCTCTGCTGCCAGCTGGGTGAGTGTTGACCAGCTCCAGGTGTCAGGGGTCGGAGCAGCTCCTGCCAGAACTGGTCTGGGCCGGTTATGGGCAGGCTGTTGCTTTCTCCTCACTTGCGTGCTGCAAGCAGCCAGTGAGCCTCTGTCAGCTCCTTCAGGAGGGCTGCCACGTCTAGCAGCTGTTTTTTCCTGAAGTCAAGGGTTCAGCTCTCTGGAAAGTTTTGGGACGACTTCGAAGTCTTCATTTTGTTTGCCTACGTCTGGCTTAGATTCCTCTCTGGCCTCTAGGCCGCTCCTGCACCTTGCTTTAGATTTGGTTCTTCCCTCTGTGGGAGGTGCAGGCTTGTGGCTTGGCTTCACGGCGAGCACTGGGATCCCTGGAACCACACCTCGGACACAGAAGCAGGAGCTTCCCTGGAATTTCAAATCGGAGCCTTGAGATAGGAAGTTCTGCAGGTTACCAACACCGCACCGTGCCCAGGTGGGACGAGCGCTGTGGAGCCGTTCTTTGTGGTGCTGCATCGACCCGCGCTGGCTCTGGCCCCCGGGATCCGGGAAGTGGAGGTTGCTCCGTTCAGGTAAGTGCCAAACCTTCGCATTTATTCAGTTCTTGTTTTCAGCTTTGAGAAGTCGTCTGCCGTTGCAAGAGCAGTGGATTGTGTCTGTTTGGTAGGTGCCTGGCTTAGGCCAGAGCCTCTCTCAGGTGGCTGCGGCCTGGGAAGGGCTTGGCAGGCACAGGTACCTCCTGGGGCATGAGGGCTGCCGCAAGGCTCTGCTGGCTTCTGGGACTCTGACTTTGTGATTAATGTCGTGGGGCTTTTATTAGCAAAAGAGGATTGCAGCGTAAAGCAGGCAGGTAACTAACGAGTGCCTCCCGCGGGGCACGGCAAGCTAGGGGCCGGCGGCAGTGCGGGAAGCCGGGAGCAGGGCCGGCGGCAGTGCGGGGGAACGGGAGCGGGGCCGGCGGCAGCGCGGGAAGCCGGGAGCAGGGCCGGCGGCAGTGCGGGGGAACGGCGGCAGCGCGGGAAGCCGGGAGCAGGGCCGGGGAACGGCGGCAGCGCGGGAAGCCGGGAGCAGGGCCGGGGGCCGGCGGCAGCGTAGCGCGGGGAGCGGCTGCCTCCTGCATCGCAGAGGCTGAGTTGAGCTTAGCAGTTGTGGTAGCTGCCTGGGCAACATGTTAGTGGTACCATAGGCAGCCCAGTGGCGGGTGTGTGGCTGGTGCCTTTTCCTGCTAAGGCGAGTTTCGGGGAGGCTGCTAAGGTGTGTCTTGGTGCTGCAGAGCCTCTGCATCCTACCTCTCTGCTAGCGAGGTGTGCTTCTCGTGGGGTAGGTTTGGGGCAAGTGGTTACACTTCTCCACTACACTTCTCTGGTCATAGAACTGTGGCATTGCTTAGGTTGGAAGAGGCCTCTGAGCTCATGGAGTCCAGGCATTAACCCAGCAGTGCCAAGCAGTCTCCCACTAAACCATGTCTAGAAGCATCACATCTTTTAAATACCTCCAGAAGGAGGAGGCTCAAGTTGTGCCCACGAGGTCCTACTGCATTTCTTGCCAGAGTGACAACAGATGCAAGCTTTGCGTGCAGCCCAGCCTAAACTCCCTGGTTCCACCTGTGTGCACCTCTCTTGCACTCTCAGGTGGATATTTGGTTTGATCCTGGACTTTGTGTTGGAGGAGTGCTGTGAGCAGTGTGTGTCTGGTTTGTCCCCCATGAAGTGACAGTTTTGGCTGTTTGGTGGCTAAGCAGCTCAGATACACTACTTAGCCTTGGCTTTGGTGGCACCATGCTGGTGTTGCGTATATAGGTAGTGACTTGTCCTGTTCCAGAACAGATCTGGAGCCCCTGGGACAAGAGGGATGTGGAGATGCTGGAGAGTGTGCAGAGAAGGGTCACAAGGATGCTCAGAGGGCTGNTGAGGCTGTGGGCAGCCTGCTCTAGGGTAGGGTGTCCCTGGGCATGGCAGGGGGGTTGGAGCTGGCTGATCCTTGTGGTCCCTTCCAACCCTGACAGATTCTATGATCATGAGGTCCAATCATTAACCCAGCACTGCCAGGTCACCACCAAATCAGGTCCCTCAGCACCTGAGCTACCAAGCAGTGTTGCCAGGGTAAGGTTATAGACTACCCAGTATGGAGGAGTGCAGAAGTCACAGAAGATCACAGAACCATATGAGTTGGAAGGGACCTCTAGAGATCATTGAGTCCAACATTCATCATGGCCATGGGGATGGCCTGAGCATGCTGGGGTGCAAAGAGGTGGACCACCTGCCACACCCTTGGCCTTCCAGGGGGGCAAGTCAGAGGTCCAGGGGATGTTAGATAGAGTCTTAGTGCACCTTCAGCATCATGCAAGCCACTGTGGTGCTCCTGGCACTGTCAGAACCCCTGCCCAGCTGGGCATGCTGAGCAGCATGCCTCCTGGGGTGGGATCAACTGCAAAAACATCAGTCTCCATCACCAAGGACTTTCTCTGGGCAGCACAAAATGGCCTTTGATGGTTTTCCTTGTGCTCCTTTGCTGGTGAAGCTTTCTCAGGGCAGTTGTTGGCAGGTGCTGGAGCCAGCACAGCTTCTGGCCCGTGTCCCTGTGACGGCTCTTGCCCTCAGCTGTGCTGGGAGGTGTTCCTGAGTGAGGAGTCACATCTAGGGGTTGAAGTAATGATGGATCTACGGTCAGCAGGCTGAGCTAGAGGAGCAGAGTGAGAACCCAGAGAAGGTGGACACCTACACAGTGGAGCTGAAACGAAAGGGTGACGGTTTGGAGTAGGTAGACTGGAGGAAAGCTACCACATGCAGCTGGCAACACCTCCTCTTTGCTGGTCTGGTAGGAGTCCTCTGCTCCTCCTAGCAGCTGCCACGGAGCTGGACAGAGACACTCGCTTTAAAGCGTAGTTTAATTGCTCAGGCAGAGGCAGGGTTGGAAGGAGGTAAGCTCACACTGCTGTTAGCGGCTGAAGAAGCCTTCGAAGGGACTGGGAAGCACTCACACCACCGCGGCAGCTCGCAGGGCTGCATCCTGTGCGGAGCAGCTCAGCAGTGCCACGGCTCTGATTTTTCATCCTGGCTGCCTCCCGTTTCCCTCGTCAGAAAAAAGCAGCACAGCCACTGGGGGAAACAGCCCCAAAGTACTACTGAGCCTCCCCACAAAGCTGGCTGAGATAAGATTGGGTAGATACAGGTCACCAGCACAGAGCATTTGTTTCCTACTCGAGCTCCGACAGCTGCTGCGGCACCTCTGGCTGGCTGACAGCAGAGACCTCAGGGGGCATACCGGCCAGCGAGTGGGTACCGTGGCTGCCCTCTGCCCCTCCCAGGCACTGCTCCCAGGGGCTGCCCCCAGGGCCTCGGCTGCCCAAGGTAGGGTGCCCGGAGCCTCAGTACCGGTGGCTGCCTCACAAATACGGGTGGTGGGGGGCACAGTGCTGCTCCTCTGCCCCCAGACACGGGGCTGCCATCCAGGGCTGCTGCTCTGCCTTGTTGCCCAGCGGGGCTGGTTCCAGCAGGAGGCTCCATGTTCTTGCCTAGGAGGAAGAGCAGCAGCGTTATTTTCTGGAGAGCAAGCTCTGTCTGCCTTCCTCTCCCCCTACATGCAGTAACCCAAGTAGCTGAGGGTTTATGTTTGAGCATCTGAGTGAGGAAAGCACAGGTTAAGACGGCTAGCACCTGGCCAACAGCTCATCTGTGTGCCTGCTGCCCGAGGAGCTCTTTGCAGGTCCTTGCTGATGCCTTTCTAAGACGTGGGAGCCCTACCAGCTGTGCCAGGTGGTGGCGATGGGTAATGGCTGAGTTGAGCCTTTCTTTTCAGTGCTGCCAGCACGATGTCTATTTAAATGAATGCCCTGAGTCTGCTCTGGGGAGAAGCTGTGCTGAGCTGATCTGAACTTTTCAGCTCATCTCAGCCACTCCAAGAAGCAGCCCATCTAAATGTGAGAGGTCAGGAAGTGGCTGGTTCAGACCAAGCCTGCAGGATCTGTCTGCTTTGAGAGTGCCTGGGTGTGCTGGTGCCAATCATAGCATCACTTAGATTGGAAAAGACCTTTGAGATCACAGAGTCTGACTGTGGATGCCTCCTCCATCATCTTTCTGGCCAGCCACAGACCCCCTTAGCCCAGCTTGCAGCATGCACTTGCCCTAGGAGCAGCCCAGCCCTGTAGAACGCTGCTGTCTCGTTTGTAACCAGAAAGGGAGGATTTGGACTCCGGGTAAGGAAGGCTTTCCTTTTTTACATTGAGAGTGGTGCAACACTGCAGTGAGGTGCCCAGAGAGGTGGCAGATGCCCCATCCCTGGGGGCATCCCTCAGACGTGAGCAGCCAAGGTCAGGCTGGACAGGCTCAGCACAAGCTGATGTAGCCAAAGCTTTCCCTGCGCACTGCAGGGGGCTGGACTAGATGAGCTTTGGAGGTCCCTTCCAGCCCGATCCTGCCCATGATTTCCATGCCTTTGCAGGCCAAAGGAGCCTTGTCAGGAGGGTTGAGGGGAGGCTGCTTAGTTTTTACCTTCTGCTTGTTTGGGGGCAGTTTCCCTCTTTGGACTGGGTGTCAGCAAATCCTCCATGTCCTGCAGCACAGGGTTAGTGCTGGCTTTGTTATTCCTCTTGTTTTTCTCCTCTTCACGTTGCTGCAATAAACCAGCAGGGTTAGTCTGAAGCTGCAGATGTAAGCCATGAAATGGTTAGCCTGGCTAAGTGCTTGGTGTGAATGCGACCTCTTTGCCAAGTTCAAGGTGCTGAACCCTTGGAGACCATGGGGTTTGGGCAAGGAAAGCACATCCCAGGCAGGGCTGAGAGCCTGGGAAGCAACAGCTCTGCTCCTGTTAGGGCAAAGCACTCATTGCTAACATGCTTTAGGGTCCTCCAGGCTGCCTATCTCATGTTAGCTCAGGAGCCTCTGCATTATTGTCCTCCACATGGTGCAGCCTCTCCTATTTCTGCATAGCTTGAGGTCCAAATCCTGGCATGCTAATGCAGGTCATTGCACCTGCCTTTTCCCTCCTGCATAGCTGTGCTAGTTTGAGGCTAGCTGGAATAGTCTAGTGAGAGGAATTAGATGCTAGGCTGTGAAAAGGAAACAGTGGTGATGTCTGCTGCGCTCACAGGCTTGCTGAGATGGATAAAAACAAGGACACAAACATAGATAAGAGAGTGTGAGAGTCTCTATCAGAGTTGGTGCCTGTGCTTTTCTCTCTGGGCTTTTGCCTTGTAACCCAACTAATTCTGCTTCTAACCTCCCTTGCTGATCCTTCAAACTCACCTTGACTGTAAGACAGACTCTGGGATAAGAGTAGGGGGTGGAAAGAAGGTGGAAGGGTGGTTGGGAGCCCCTGCTGGGCACTCTGGTTCCTGGGAGGGCTGCTGTGTTTCTGTAGTACCTTTGACTTGTATATAACTGTAAATATCTCCAGTACATTGTACACATCTGCTTGTATCTTGTGCTAAGCTGTGAACAGAAAGCTTCAGACCTTAACCTCCATCTGGCTGAGTCTAGTCTAGGTCATTTCATAAGAGTGGGGGGGCAGGGAACACCCAAACCATCACAATGGCAGAGGCAGGCACCAACCTCCTTCCTGAGGAGCTTTGAGAGCTGCTGTTGCCACGTGGGCATTTGTGGCACTTGGACTTAATCTGGCTGTGGTTTTGATAGGCTTATCACTGTCCCTGGGGAATCTCAGGCTCCAAAACATTGCTTCAAAGTGACTTCTTTTTGCAGGAGGAAGGCATGGATTTGGGGGAAAAGTGAGAGCAGTTTGTGCATGTGGAACAGCAGCCTGCTGTGGGATGTGACCATGCTTTGCAGTCAGCCGTTGATTGCCATTAGAGGGGGCTGAACAGGCATAAAATGCATCTTCCCCTCGTGTCACTGCCACAACTGCAGTTTAAATCAGACACTGCACATCAAACTCCAAGTGTGAGGGGGTTTAAGGGTGGCTTGGCCAGGTCAGTTCTCACCATCTGCATCTTCTTCTTCAGCTCTGTGTTGGCGCGCTGGTAGGCTTCGGCCACGGCATTCAGGTAGTAGATGGCAAGGCTGCAAAGCAAACCAGCCAGGGTCTCTCTCTCTCTCCCAGGGGAGACAGAAAAGCCTCACAAGGAGGGAACATTTAACACCTTGTTTTCCCAACAGCTGTCTCCCAACCTCCTTTAGAGGCTCAAGGCTTAGGAAGAATTCAGGCTGCCTTGTGGCACAGTCACGTGAAGATGAGTTGAGCCAGGCCAGCAGCTCAGCTCTGCTCAATGCTTTCTTAGGGCTGTGACTCTTGTGAGAGCCTAAGGACTGGAAATCACAGCTGCCTGACCCCCTCAGAGGCCACACAAGCAGTGTGTCTGGGTGGGAATCCTAGAATAGCAGCATAGAATCAGCCAGATTGGAAGAGACCTCCAAGCTCAGCCAGCCCAACCTAGCACCCAGCTCTATCCAGTCAGCCAGACCATGGCACTAAGTGCCCCAGCCAGGCTTGGCTTCAACACCTCCAGCCACGGCCACTCCACCACCTCCCTGGGCAGCCCATTCCAATGCCAATCACTCTCTCTGCCAACAACTTCCTCCTAACATCCAGCCTAGACCTGCATGTGACTGTGTCCCCTTGTTCTGTTGCTGGGTGCCTGGCAGAAGAGACCAACCCCACTGTGACCTGTGCAGAGAGATTCTCTACCTAGAAGCAGCAGATCAGACCCACTCAAGGACAAGAAGCTTCACACTGCATCCTTGTCAGGGCCAAACATAGAATCAGTCTCAAGTTGTGCCAGGGCAGGTCTAGGCTGGATGTTAGGAGGAAGTTGTTGGCAGAGAGAGTGATTGGCATTGGAATGGGCTGCCCAGGGAGATGGTGGAGTCGCTGTCCCTGGAGGTGTTTAAGGCTGGTCTGGATGTGGTCCTTGGGGCTATGGTTTAAGGTGAATCTTGTTGAGCAGGTTCTAGGTTGGACTTGGTGATCCTGAGGGGCTTTGCCAGCCTGGTTGTTTCTGTGTGATTCATCTACCAAGTTGTGTTTGATTGGGTCAGGTAGATAAATTTAGCCCCTGACCTGGACTGGGCAAAGGGGAGAGGGATGGGGAGCAGGTGGGTGCCCTAACCCAGGCTGGCACTGCAGCAGAAGCTGTGTGAAGCCCTTTGCTAACTTGCCAAAGGGGTTGGTTGTTTTCCCAGCCTCCTCCTCCTCCCCCCACCCTGAATCCAGAGGTGTCTTTTTGCAAGGCAAGCTTACACCATGAGCAGGATCGCAGGGATGATCAGCCCTGGGTTTGCCACGTAGCTGAAGATCTTGGCAACAAAGAGTGGGAAATCCAGCTCGATGGTCTCCTGGATGACTTCATACATCCTCTTCTTCCCACTGGCAAGAGGGACAGCTGGTTAAGGGGGCAGGCACTTGCCGGAGGACGATACAGCTCCTACTCTGGAGCAGAGGAGGTTGCACACAAACATAAGGAGAAGCTTTCCTGGGAGGGTGCTGGAGCCTTGGACCAGGCTGCACAGAGAGGTTGTGGAGTCTCCTTCCTGGAGACTTTGCAAACCCACCTGGATGTGTTCCTGTGTGACCTGTCCCCTGCCCCAGCAAGGGGGTTCCTGTGTGACCTGTCCCCTGCCTTAGCAAGGGGGTTGGACTGGATGATCTCCAGAAGGTGCTTCCAATCCCTCACATGCTGTGATTCTGTAATCTAAAGACACTAAGCAGCAAGTTCCCCTTTCCTGTGGTGAGCATCAGCTTCCTGTTGGCCACCAAACCCCCTTCATTTTAACCTACCTCTTGATCCATTCATTGGTGATCAGACTAATCTCTGCTGGTCTTGCTTGCTCCTGGAGTGATTTATTTCCACACGTGGCAGCCCTGTGAGTCCTGTTTGCCCTTCTGTGTTGCATAACCCCCTAGAGACTGCAGCCACCCTACCTCTCTAATCAATGGCTTGTTAAAGATGGTCTTTTTCTGGTCGAAATGACTTCCCATATGCAAATTCTGGCTTTCTGAAATAATCAGGCAACTTGAAGAGCTGCTAAGTAATGACAAAAATAGCAAGCTGTGATTATTGCCTAATAGGAAACTCAGCCAAAGACTCATTTCAAACCCAACTGATAAGGCAGTTGAGAGCATTCCGTGGGGAAGGAGAGCAAATCTGTGAGAGCCTGGGTTGTGCAACTGACCTTCCTCACTCCCCAGCACCTTTGGGGCTGTGAATTCAACCTTTCCTCAGTTCTAGACTTGTTGCTTCCTAGGATCTTGCATGTTTCTGCTCAGAATGACTCTGTCCTGATGACAGTCAGTAAAGGCACTCACCTAAAGGGTATCCCAACTTCGAATGGTTTAGGTTGGAAGGGACCTCAAAGCTCATCTAGTTCCAACCCACTGCCATAGGCAGGGACACCTCCCACTGGGACAGGTCATTTTTTTTTTACTCAATTTAGGTGCTCAAGCCAAGTTGCCTTAGCACAGAGAGAATTAGCTTTGCAAACCTTACCAAGTTAAAAACCTGCCCTGCTCTTCATCTAAGAACAGGAAGGTTGCTGCTTTGTCATATCAAAGATCTTAGCAGGGTGGTTTAAGGCCTCTGCCAGGCTCTGAGGCTCTAGATACTATATTTTGGCCACAATAATCCCAAGCAGCACTACAGGCTGGGGACAGAGTGGCTGAGAGCAGCCAGGCAGAGGGGGACCCGAGGGTGTGGTGGCTAGGAGCTGAAGATGAGGCAGCAGTGTGCCCAGGTGGGCAGCAGAGCCAATGGCATCCTGGGNGTTAGGAGGAAGTTGTTGGCAGAGAGAGTGATTGGCATTGGAATGGGCTGCCCAGGGAGGTGGTGGAGTGGCTGTGCCTGGAGGTGTTGAAGCCAAGCCTGGCTGGGGCACTTAGTGCCATGGTCTGGTTGATTGGCCAGGGCTGGGTGCTAGGTTGGGCTGGCTGAGCTTGGAGGTCTCTTCCAACCTGGCTGATTCTGTGATTCCTTTCATTCACTTTATGAACTATACAAGCAGAACATTGCTTGCTACCCACATTTAAACACTCTTGGTTTGTGTTTTTAATTCACTTTGCTTTGCACTAACTTGTTAAAAAAGGAGGATTGTTTGGTCTCTCCCTCAAAGCAAAACTCAGTTAAATAGCATTAGATATTTAAAGCCTGGCTGAGGCACTTAGTGCCATGGTCTGCTTGATTGGCTAGGGCTGGGGGCTAGATTGGGCTGGCTGAGCTTGGAGCTCTCTTCCAATCTGGCTGATTCTATGATCCTATGACTATTTGCTATTTCTTCATGGAAGTGCAGTTCCTTTTCCCTCTTTTATTGTCCCCTGAAGTAACATTTCTTTTTTTTTTGGCTGATTTTTTCAAGCATTCTTTCAATCAACTCCTGAGCTTTCAGTTTGTGCCAAGGGTCTGAATCAGGCTGAGTGGCTTTTGAAGGGTTGACTGGGAACTGAAACAGCTCCTTCACGTTGCAGGTTGCTCATCTCCAAATGATAGTGTCAGTGCAACAAGTTTCTTGTCACATCTTCTGACACTGCTCATTGATGCCTCTCCTTGTTATAGAACTGAGGGAATTTTGGTCTCCTGCCTCTCTCCCCTGGGTGGTTTAGCTTTCTGTTGCTCTCCATTAGTAAGTGGAGAGACTTAAAGCACTGCATCTCCAAGAACAATTTGTTCCCAGCTGGCTCCTTGCTGAGTCACCCACAGCAGGCCCAGGAAATGGCTTGACTCAATCAAATTGGGCTTTATTGGCACCTTCAGCTGGCCCTCTGGGTGCTCTCTGCAGGGCTGGGTCTGCCCCAGCTGAAAACAAAAAGGGGCTTTGAAAATGTATTAAAAAAAAAAGCCCATCCCAAAACCCACCAAAGCTCTCCAGGCTGAGACCTATCCATTCCCTGCCTGTTTTCCAGTAGAATTCCACATGTAAAATGTGCTGTGGGAGTTCTTGGATCTCTGGAAGGCCTCAGGATTGGTCTTTGGTCCCACAGCCTTGCGGGGGGCTCCCACTGCTGGGTTTTATTTGCTGTGCCACTCCTGCTGTCCTCTGGTGCTTCCATCGGTGTGTGCTGGGAAAAGAACAGGAATGCCGCAGCAGAGTTGGCAGAGCCTGCTGGGCAGTAGCAGGCTGGAGCAATCCCAGCAGGTCCAGGGCTCCCAGTTTGTACCCACAGCTGGGCATGGCTCATGGCCTCACAGCCAAGGACTTACCCAGGTGGATGCATTTCACCATCTCTGCTTTCTGACTGCATGAAAATAATCTCAAGTGTCAGGGAAGATAAAAAAGCCTCTCTGGTGTCTCACAGAATGATCCGGGTTGGAAGTGACCTCCAGAGCTCATCCAGTCCAACTCCACTGCACTCATCAGGGACATCCTCCACTAGAGCAGGTTGCTCAGAGCCTTGTCCAGCCTCACCTTGAATATCTTCAGGGACAGGACCTCAGCCACCTCCCTGGGCAGCCTGTTCCAGTGTTCCAGCACCCTTGCGGTGCATAACTTGTTCCTAACATCCAGTCTGAACCTGCTCTTCTCTAGTTTGATGCCATTGCTCTTGTCCTAACCTTACAAACCCTCGTAGAGTATCTCTCCTTCTTGTAGCCCCTTCAAGTACTGGCAGGCTGTTATTAGGTCTACCTGGAGCCTTCTCTTCTCCAGGCTGAGCAACCCCAGCTCCCTCAGCCTGTAGCAGAGGTGCTCCAACCCCCTGATCCCTTTTGTGACCCTCTTCTGGACCTGCACCATCAGGTCCATATCCTTCCTGTGTTGAGTGCTCCAGAGCTGGATGCAGCTCCAGGTGAGGTCTCCCCAAAGCAGAACAAAGTGGTAGGCTTCAGTAGTACCTGAAGGGTCCGCAGTCGAAGGAGGGAGGCAAGGACATGATGGTGTAAGCCACGGGCAAGAGGCTGAGGAAGAGGATCAACAGCAAGAGCCCCATGTAGAAGTTATTGGATTTGGAGGCTTTGAAGACTCGTTCATGAGGAACATTGCTGCTCATCACAGCCCAGCACTGGAAGTACATGGAGGTCAGCAGGCGCAGCACGTTGATGCCCACCAGTCCTGGTGCGTAGAAGGAGCCCATCCTGACAAGGAAGGGAGCAGGACAGCTGCTGGCTTGGTTTGGCTTTTGTCATAGAATCTCAGGGGCTGGAAGGGGCCTCAGAACCTCATCTGGTCCAGCCCCCCTGCCAGAGCAGGATCACCCAGAGCAGCTCACACTGGAATGCATCCAGATGGTTCTTGAATGTCTCCAGAGAGAGAGACTCTGCACCCGCCCCGGACAGCCTGTTCCAGGGCTCCGTCACCCTCAGAGGGGAAAACTTCTTCCTCAGGTTCACATGGAACCTCCTATGCCTCAACTTCCACCCATTGCCCCTTTTTTTCTTCCTTGGGGTACTTTTGGGACGTGCCCCTTTAGCCCAACTCCCCCTAGCTGTCTCTGTACCCACCCTTGCACTCACTTGTGTCAGTCCAATTTGGGCTGGACCTTACAGATCATGCATCCCCCTGCCATCAGCAGGGCACTTTCCCTCCCACTAGCAACCTCGTGGTGCCCTCAGAACCACTTCCCCCAGCACATGGACCACTGGGAAAAGTGGTGGTGGGGCAGGATTTGCCCCCCCCTATCTCTTTCAGCTGTGCCACGTGGACAAGCAAGGCAGGATTTTCCAGTTTCCATTTCTGTGATCAGGCACAGAAAGCCAAACTATCAGAGAACCCAAAATGTTACTCTGGCTGGCTCAGGAACTCTCTACCTCTGCTTTCTAAATAATGCAGGAAGCAACCAAACAAACAACCAAGAAAAGGCAACATCTTACCAAATCATCCCTTGGTTGAAGACCAACCCCAAAACATTGCCACTGATGTCAAACTCGGCATAGGATGGCTGCATAGGGAGGGAAAGGAGAAGGTGCTGAGGGTAGAGGCACCTGCTGCTCATAGAGAAGGTGCTGTGGGTGGAGGCACCTGCTGCTCATAGAGAAGGTGCTGTGGGTGGAGGCACCTGCTGCTCATAGAGAAGGTGCTGTGGGTAGAGGCACCTGCTGCTCATAGAATCATATAATCAACCAGGTTGGAAGAGACCTCCAAGCTCATCCAGCCCAAACTAGTACCCATCCCTGTCCAATCAGCCAGACCATGGCACTAAGTGCCTCATCCAGGCTTTGCTTCAACACCTCCAGGCACAGCGACTCCACCACTTATCCCTATATTGATGCACACTCAGATTCCTTCTGGGATAGAACTGTTTGACCCTGAGAAGTGATGCAGAGACTACCTGCACCAGTTGAACCCAGACCCTGGGACCACTGGAGGTGTTCAGAACTGGCCTGTTCTTACAGTACTGGAGCAAATGGTTCTGAATGACTTCCCTCTGGTGTTACACTGACTTACAAACCCAGCCTCGAGGTCCCAGCACCAGCAGTAGTTCACAAATCTGACAAAGCAGGCTCGGATGAAGTCTCCCACCAGGATGGTTATGTAGGTCACCAGGATGTCAGACACCGTCAGCCGCACGAACTCCTGCAGTGTCAAACGAGGAGCAGACACTCAGCTCCTCTGACTTCAGCAGTGCACTCAGGGCTCCTGAGGAGCTGCTGAAATGAGCTGTGAGGAGGTGTAGAGAAGGGCAGATCACACAGTCACAGAATGTCAGGGTGCTCATCCAGTCTGTCCTCCCTGCCAGAGCAGGATCACCCAGAGCAGATCACACAGGAACACATCCAGGTCTGGAATATCTCCATAGAGGGAGGCTCCACAGCCCCCCTGGGCAGCCTGTTCCAGAGCTCTGTTACCCTCACAGGGAAAAAAATCCTCCTCATGTTTAAATGGAACTTCCCCTGCCTCAGCTTCCTCCATTGCCCCTTGGCCTGGCGCTGGGCATCACCCAGCAGAGCCTGGCTCCAGCCTCCTGGCACTCACCCTGCACATCTTTATAACCATTGCTGAGGTCACCACCTCTCAGTCTCCTCTCCCAGCAGCACAGCCTCAGCTCCCTCAGGCTCTGCTCCTAACAGAGCTGTTCCATTCCCTTCAGTGGTTCTGTGCTGGACTCTCTCAAGCAGTTCTATGTCCCTCTTGAACTGGGGGGCAAGGCAAGGAGGGAAAGATTTGCAGGGTGGGTTCTCAAGGGTTAAAAAGGGTTTAAAAGGAGGGGGATGACCAGGCACCTGGAGGATGGCAGCTTGGCTGCACTGAGGATCAGCCCCTCCGAAGGAGTGGCAGCTGGTGGTCTTGCCCACTAGGCTTAAACCTCACTTGGCTAGGGCAGAGCTCCTGGATGTGCCCAGCAGTGCATGCCCTGTGGCTTGGTGAGGCTCAGCTGCCTGTATCAGCACACGGAGAATTGCAGCGGCTGTTGGAGCTGTGTCTGCTTGGGCTGCACAGCTTCTCGGTGCAAGGTGAAGGCTGCAGGCAGGGTTCACAGGGTGACACTTGGAAGACTTGAAGGCCATCCTGCATGTGTGTCAGGGGGGATATGTGGCCTAGTTCTGCTTGTGTCCCACGGCCTCGTGGTGTGTTAGAGGGTGGGATGTGTCAGGAGGTTCCAGCTCGACACAAAGAGGAACTTCTTGACTGTAAGGGTCCTGGAGCACTGGAACAGGCTCCCCAGAGAGGCTGTGGAGTCCTGTGTGACCTGAGCTAGATTGTGTGGCCCTGCTCTGGCAGGGGGTTTGGACTCAATGATCTCTTTGGGTTCCTTCCAAGCCCTGACATCCTCTGCTCCTGTGAGTTCAGCTTCCAGCTGGGGATTTCACCACCATGGCTTAGGAGCTGTGGCTAAGGACTTGCATTGCTGTGGCACTGCTGTGTGAGAGCTGGGACGGGAGATATCATTAGAAAGGCAAATGTCAAGCCTGGAAACGCTAAACATACCAACCAATCCCCCCCATAGCCCCCTGCAAACCATCCCAGAGGCTTCCTACAGGACAGATGGCTCACAATGCCAACAGTTGTCTCCCAGCAGGGTCCCCTGGGCACGTCCGCGGGGTCGAGAGGCGGTGGGGTGGCAGCGCTGCCATTCCTCAGGGATGAGTTGTGGTGGCCAAGCAGTGTCCAGTGCGTGATGTTCTTCACCACATCCTCTTCAGCTAGCTGCAACCAAGAGAGACACACACCCCCAGCCAAACCTGTCAGGAAGCTCAGGAGGTTCCACAAGAGGCATTTGGAGGGGCTGGAGGCATTGGGGTTCCCACTCCTCACTCCCACCCATCGCCTGGGCAGCTGCTTGCAGCAGAGTTGCAAGGGGAGCAGCAGCCCTTGCAGAGCAAAAGCACACTGGGGCACTGTGAGTTCTGGGGAGCTGGCAGGCTGCTCATGGGGGAGCCAGACCTTCTCCAAGCCTACTGTGCACAGAGGAAGCCTCTGCCCAGTGCTCTTTCCTCCCTCACTCCATGGTTCTTCGAGGCAGTGCAGAGTGCCCTGATTCCTCCAGTTCTCAGCTCAAAGCAGTCATTTTTCCCCGTGGCTCATTTAGCCACTGATCCTTTCCTGCAGTTATCTGCCTGCAGCAGGCTAGCAGGGTAATGTGAAAGAAGGGGAGAGGATTATAAACCCCATCCTCGGGGTCTGCAGGAACAGAAAGAGCAAATGGTGTCAGACGTGGGCAAAATATCCAATTAGCCTGAGGTGTGATGATCAGAGGAGGTAATGAGCACTCTTCAGGGCTGGGAGGAGGAGATGGGGACTCTTTGGTGAGCCTCCCTGCGGTGCTGCAGGCAGTGCTCCGGAGGACTGGTGGTGGGGGAAGATGCCAAGGAATTCCTGCTGGCTGGCTGTGCTCGCCCCCTGCTCTGCACACTGCCTCTGAAGGTGGCTTTTTGGCTCAGCTCTTACCTTTTCGTTGACATCGTCCATCAAGGCCAAGAGGAAGGTGTAGAGGTTCCCAAGGAAGAGGGCAAAGATCCTCCCCAGCTGCCACTTCAGCCCGATGCGGGGATGGTAGTTTTCCAGGGCGGCTATGGTCTCAAAGAGGGGAGGGCAAAACATGCCCAGCAGGGACATCACAATCTCCACCTGCCACACAACAAGGAGATGAGGTTACCACTGACAGCATTGACAGCAGCTGTCATACTGGCAGCAGGGCTTCAGCATCTCTGTGGGTGCCATGGACAGAGGCACTGAGTGCAGCCTCAGCACGTTTGCTGCTCACACCAAGCTGTGTGGTGCAGCAGCCAGGCTGGAGGGCAGGGATCCATCCAGAGGGACATGGACAGGCTGCAGAGGTGGGCACAAGCCAAGCTCAGGAGGTTCAACAAGAGCAAGTGCAAGGTCCTGCAGCTGGGTTGAGGCAAGGCCAAGCGCAAATGCAGGCTGGGCAGTGAGTGGCTGGAGAGCAGCTCTGAGGAGAGGGACCTGGGCATGCTGCTGGAGGAGAAGCTCAACAGGAGCCAGCAGTGTGCACTTGCAGCCCAGAAAGACAACCAGAGCCTGGGCTGCAGCAGGAGGAGTGCGGCCAGCAGGGCCAGGGAGGTGATTCTCCCCCTCTGCTCCGCTCTGCTGAGACCCCACCTGGAGTACTGCATCCAGTTCTGGAGCCCCTGGGACAAGAGGGATGTGGAGATGCTGGAGTGTGTCCAGAGCAGGGCCAGGAGGATGCTGAGAGGGCTGCAGCAGCTCTGCTGTGAGCACAGACTGAAAGAGTTGGGGCTGTGCAGGCTGGAGAAGAGGAGGCTCCCAGGTGACCTTCTTGTGGCCTTCCAGGATCTGAAGGGGGCTACAAGAAGGCTGGGGAGGGACTTTTGAGGCTGTCAGGGAGTGACAGGACTGGGGGGAATGGAGCAAAGCTGGAGGTGGGGAGAGTCAGGCTGGAGGTGAGGAGGAAGTTGTTGAGCAGGAGAGTGGTGAGAGGCTGGAATGGGTTGCCCAGGGAGGTGGTTGAGGCCCCATGGCTGGAGGTGTTTAAGGCCAGGCTGGCTGAGGCTGTGGGCAGCCTGCTCTAGGGTAGGGTGTCCCTGGGCATGGCAGGGGAGTTGGAACTGGCTGCTCCTTGTGGTCCCAACCCTGACTGATTCCATGATTCTAAGGTGCAGGCTGCCAGCAAGCAGCTGGGGATTTCTGAAGGGTCTTTAAAGGAGAAAGAGTCAAAGCAAGCTCAGCTTCTGGCTCTGCTTAGTGTGCAGGGCAGCACAGCCTCAGACTTCAGGGCTAGGCTGCTTGGCTTGCTTTTGCAGGAGCACTTTTGCTGTTATCTCAAAGGGACGAGCTCCAAAGAATTTGTTCCCTCTCAGTCCAGCCTCATGAATATTTACAGTCCTCCAGTCCCTCCTAATACTGCTTGCATCAGCTCCTAGGTTCTTATTTTAGGTTCAGAGGAAGCAGAAGGCTTGGCTTGTGTTGCATGGAGATAATTAGTTGCTACTAATGCTTATTTCCCACGTTCAGCACCTTCTGCTTTTGCACTGGGTGATTACAGATTTGAATGGCAGCACATCAAGGACTGGGATTTGCAGCTTAAGGAACTGGAGAGCAGTAGAATTTTGTTGGAGGAGGCCTTTAAGATCATAGAATCAAGCAGGTTGGAAGAGACCTCCAGGCTCACCCAGCCCAACCTAGCACCCAGCCCTATCCAATCAACCAGACCATGGCACTAAGTGTCCCAGCCAGGCTTGGCTTCAACACCTCCAGCCACAGCGACTCCACCACCTCCCTGGGCAGCCCATTCCAATGCCAATCACTCTCTCTGCCAACAACTTCCTCCTAACATCCAGCCTAGACCTCCCCTGGCACAGCTTGAGGCTGTGTCCCCTTATTCTGTTGCTGGGTGCCTGGCAGAAGAGACCAACCCCACCTGGCTACAGCCTCCCTGCAGGGAGGTGCAGCCAGCAGTGAGGGGGCAGATGCCCTGGAAACTCCGGGTGAGAGCAATGTACTTCCTGGCGAAAACAGGTACTGAAGGAGGCTTCTGGGCCCTTGTGAGGAAACTCTCTGCAATTTGAGTACTGTCCTCAAGCTGTGTGATGAATTCTGCTGATATCCAGGGCAGGTTGTGGGGGGAAAACCAAGGGAAGCAAAGTTCCCTAACCTCATTTCTTTCATACCACCCAACGTTTTGCATCTTGGAAAACGTTTGGGAGCGTTTGACCACGAAGTAGATGAGGTAACCACTGCCACACAAGCAGCATATGATGAGGATGTTGGCCAGAACCCGCAGGAACCTCCTCAGGTGAATGTTCTCATCCTTGTTGCTTTCTTGCTCGTCGACAATAGACTCCTGAAAAAGAGAGGGGCAGCTCACAGGGTTCAGGCAAGCATCTCACAGTATCACCAGGACATGACATTCAACACAGCCAAGCGTAAGGTCCTGCACCTGGGTGGGTGCAATCCCAAGCACAGCTCCAGGCTGGGTGGGGAATGGCTGAGAGCAGCCCTGAGGAAAAGGCCCTGGGGATCTGGGCTGATGAAAAGCTGAACATGAGCCTGCAGTGTGAGTGCAGCCCAGACAGCAACCCTGTGCTGGGCTGCAGCAAGAGCAGTGTGGGCAGCAGGGCAAGGGAGGGGATTCTGCCCCTTGGCTCTGCTCTCCTCAGACCCCACCTGCAGTCCTGGGTGCAGTTCTGGAGCCCTCAACACAAGGAGAACATGGAAGTGTTGGAGCCAGTCCAGAGGAGGCCACCAAGATGCTCAGAGGGCTGCAGCAGCTCTGCTCTGAGGACAGGCTGAGAGAGTTGTGGCTCTGCAGCCTGGAGAAGAGAAGGCTTTGANCAAGGCCTCATCCAACCTGGTCCTGAACACCTCCAGGGAGGTTGTGGATGACAGAAGCACCGAATGTGATCAAAGATCACATTCGGTGCTTCTGTCATCCACAACCTCCCTGGAGGTGTTCAGGACCAGGTTGGATGAGGCCTTGGGGTTGTTGTAGCTAAACAAGCTGAAGCAGGATTACCTTGAAGCTGGTGGTGATGGATGCAAACTTGTTGTCTGCTGTCTCTGGGTTGCCAATGAGATAGTCCCAGCTGGTGAACATTTTCCAGCTGAAGATGAAGTTGTCGTCGTCGCCGTCGGCGGTGCTCTCGTTGGCGTTGCGTGCCATGCTGGGGGAGAAGGTGGGCAGGGGCAGATGGTGTCCCAGAGCCACCACCTGTCCTTCAGCTTTGCAAGCAGGGCTGCTGCCCTGGAATAGTTCTGATGGGGAAGGGGGAAGCAGGGTGACTCTCCCTGGGGTTTAGGCGCAACTGTTTTAACGCGAGCCGTTGAACTTTGGGTTTCGGAAGTGAGCCACCAGATGTGGCCTTCAGGTCAGGTACTAAAAACAGCAATGTAAGGAAAACTCTCAGGTTTAAGCATTGCTTCCACCAGCTGCTGCCAGAGGAAGGCCTATTTACAGTGCTTCTGGATTCTAGGGTACCTCTGCTGATGGCTACCTTTAGCTTAGCTGAATTTAGTTACCTCCCACCCCAGTACAGCCCAAAGCAGCTCAGCTGCACTGCAAAGCTTTACACCAGACCTCAGCAGCTCCACAGTGCTGCAGCCAAAGAGCCTGCACCAAGGCTTGCAGGGAGAGAGAAAGGATGGTTCTTGCTAATCACCACAGCAGCAGGTATGGCCTCTGCTGTTTCCTCTCTAGTATTTGATCCCTGAAATCCTCCTGTCACTCTCCCTGGAGTTCCTAGCAGCAGTCTCCCAAGGAAGGCAAGACAACAGAGGCTGCAGTTTCATGGCCAACAGACAGCAAATCCCCGTGGCCCACTCCATCCAAAGGCTCAAGAGGTTCTTTCTGCTGGGCAGCACCAGAGGCTGCTTCAGCAGCAACACAAAGCCACAGGCTTATCCTTTGTTGCAAAGGAAGGATTACCCTTGCATGGGCTCTCCTCCAAGCAGATGCCAGGGGTTGGGGTTTTTTTTAATGCTTTTGGCTTTTTAGAGACCATCAAAGCAGCAAGAAGTGCTTCAGCTGCTTCTCACTTGCCCTGGGGATGCTGCAGGACCCTTACCGGTGCCTGGGGACAGTGCACCAGGGGGCACAAAGCTCTGCTTTCAACCACTGCTGATTGCTCTGGGGATGCAGCAGAAGCTCTACAAGGAGGTTGTAGTGAAGTGGGGGGGTGGTCAGTCTCTTCTTCCAAGAATGATAGAACAAGAGGAAACAGCCTCAGGTTGCCCCAGGGGAGGTTTAGATTGGACATTAAGGAGATATTTCTTCACTG
Organism: Tricholaema leucomelas; assembly: GCA_013400475.1. Lineage (NCBI taxonomy): Eukaryota > Metazoa > Chordata > Aves > Piciformes > Lybiidae > Tricholaema lacrymosa > Tricholaema leucomelas. The sequence goes on along the minus strand of WAAF01007245.1, from coordinate 1,131,133 downwards.
CAAAGGTTGTCAAGCCCTGGAACAGGCTGCCCAGGGAAGTGGTGAGGTTACCATCCCTGGAGGGGCTTAAAAGCTGAGTAGATGTGGTGCTGAGGCTCATGGCGCAGCAGTGACCTGGCAGTGCTGGGTTAACCATTGAACAGAATAACCTTAAAGGTCTTTTCCTGCCATACCAGCTCCATGATTCTAAAAGCAGCCTGGAGGTGTCTGGCTGTCTCCTGTCACCCCTGCAGCGCCTGTGTGATTCACGCTGGCTTCCAGGAGGTTGCTTAGTTTTGCAATGACAGGATGGGGAAAAGGAGCCTTTGAAATTTACCATAAGCAAAATCCTCCTTCAGGTACAAACTGTGTGATGCCCTTGTAGTAGTGGTGGAGGATGAAGGAAAGGTTGTGGTGATCCAGAGAGGAGGAGGTGGGAGGCATCACAGAAACATCCAGGCTGGCAAAGCCCCTCAGCATCACTGAGTGCAACCTACAGCATTCCCCTGCAACCATATCCCCAAGCACCACATCCAAACCAGCCCTGAGCACCTCCAGGGTGGGTGACTCCACCACCTCCCTGGGCAGCTCATTCCAGAGCCCTTGCAGGAGACACAGGTGGGTGGATTTGGAGAGAGGCCAACCCCAGCCACACTTACGATCTGATCACCACCATCAGGCTGTAGCCAAACACACTGATCCCAACCATGAAGTAGGCCATTGGCAGCCTGTATTTTAGCCAGCCAATTGTCCTCTGGTTGTTGTAGTAGCCATAGAAGAGTGCTGAGTATTTGATGTAGCCCTGCAGGAAAAGAAAAGCAAACTCCTGTGTGAGCTGTGCAGCTTTCCTGTGGCAGGAACAGTATTTCCAGTGACAACTGAAGATCTAAACCGAGGGAAATCAATGTGGAAGATTTTGTTTTGGTGTCTCAATCTCCTCTTTTTGCTGCCATGTCATGTTTAAGAGCCAGTATCCTGAGAGCTCAAACTCTTGAGAGAGAGGAGAAGAGGGAGGGCATGTGAGAAGACACTGGCTAAAATCTTGTCTGGTTTTGCAACCCTCCCAGAAAAAAACTGCTTCCTGCTCCTTGTGGCTCTCCACCTGCTTCTCTAAGCCAGCATCAACCACTCAGATCCTGTAGGAATGCTTCCTGCTCCTTGTGGCTCTCTCCACCTGCTTCTCTAAGCCAGCATCAACCACTCAGATCCTGTAGGAATGCTTCCTGCTCCTTGTGGCTCTCCACCTGCTTCTCTAAGCTAGCATCAGCCACTCTGATCCTGTAGGAATGCTTCCTGCTCCTTGTGGCTGTATCCACTGTGGCTGTTTAGTCTGGAGAAGACTGAGAGGGGATTTGATAAATGTCCATAACTGTCTGAGGGCTGGGGGTCAGGAGGGGGGACAGGCTCTGCTCACTGCTCCCTGGAATAGGACAAGCAGCAATGGATGGAAGCTGCAGCACAGGAGGTTCCAGCTCAACACAAGGGGGAACTTCTTTCCTGTAAGGGTCCCAGAGCCCTGGCACAGGCTGCCCAGAGAGGTTGTGGAGTCTCCTTCTCTGGAGCCTTTCCAGGCCTGTCTGGATGTGTTCCTGTGTGCCCTGAGCTAGACTGTGTGTTCCTGCTCTGGCAGGGGGGTTGGACTGGATGATCTCCTTGGGTCCCTTCCAACCGCTGACATCCTGTGAGCCTGGCATGAGCATTTCTGTCCTTACCTCAAAGTCCCAAAGAACTGAAAAGTCCATTGCTGTGGCTTGCTCAGCCCGGGGTACAGTTTTCCTTGGCATGCTCCCATATGGCATTCCCATCAGGACCTGAGGAGGGTTCAGGACAGTGATGATTGTGGAGTAGAACACACTTTTCAGGAGCACTTCACTGATTTTTTCAGTCCCTTATATGAGTTCCCTTTTGGTTTGCCTTTGGTTGCTCTTCCTTTCTGTTGATTCTGAGGTGGATTTTATTTCTTAGCAACAGTTGGGAAAGCTTGGAATTAATTTCACCCAAATAACCAGAGGAGTTCCCTTTCCCTGGTAGCATCCATGGGAGTATATCTTGCCAAGGAGCTGTATCCTTCAATGAGCAGCTCTGGTTTAAATGCCCTGAGTTTAGCAAGAAGTCCTTTGCTTGAACTTCATGGCTCTTAATGCACTAAAGGGATTAGCTTTATCTATTTATGCAGGACTGCTCCTTTGAGACAAGTCAAGAGCACTGGGTTGAGCTTTGCAGTCTGGTTTGTATCACGTAGGCTTGACCTGAGAGATGATCTCAAAGTGAGGTGAAGGACACTTAGGACTGGCCAAAATAAAGAATCATAGAACAGTTTAGGTTGGAAGGGACCTCAAAGCTCAGCCAGTTCCAACACCCTGCCATAGGCAGGGACACCTCCCACTAGAACAGGTTGCTCAAGATCTCATCCAACCTGGTCTTGAACACCTCCAGGGAGGTTGTGGAGTACAGAATTACCCAATATGATCTTTGATCACATTGGGTGATTCTGTGCTCCACAGCCTCCCTGGGCAACCTGTGCCAGTGTCTCACCACCCTCACTGCAAAGAACCCTTTCCTAACATCCAGTTTCAATCTCCCCTCTGCCAGTTCCAACCCATTCCTCCTCATCCTGACATTCCAAGACCTTGTCCATAGCCCTTGTAAATAGGCTCCACAGGTTGTGTTTTTCACCCTTAACTCAATATCCTTGATAGCATTTTACATCTCCTGGTTTCAACCTCACATCGCTAACAGCCCTTTTAAGTCATCCTTTGTAAGTGGTTGTCCTTCCACCTTTCCTTTTCTCTACAGCACTGCCTGTTACAAGACCCCTGTTTGGGCTGTCAGTTTCTTGTTCAGGTTAAGCAATGGGTAAGAGATTACTGAAAGGAGGATGAAGCACTCACCTCTGGGATAATGACCAGCCCAAAGATCAGCCCGAACAGGACGAGATTCACTCCGTACATCCACCGCAGAAATATGAAGTAGGAAGCGACTGAGGAGCCAAAGTGGCCTTAAACCAGAAGACACTTCATGGTTAGGAGTGTAGGAGGGCAAATTGTCCTTAGCAAGACCTGCACCCATTTATCCTCAGGTCCCAAGACCCTCTCAAGAGCCTGATGGGGACAGCAAAGCCTTGGGGTGTGTGCTCCTCGTTTGCCACTGGTGCCAGGGCACGTGTGTGGAGCAGGGAGCTGAAGTGTTGCTTGGATGAAGGCAGAGCTGCCTTACAAAGCATCTCATTGCCACTGCATGCAACTTCCACTTACTCTCCACTTCTTTTATCTTCATCTCCCAGGGTATGCACTGGGTTTTGAAATTGTCAAAGTCCCTCTTAAATTTCACCCATTTCTGAAAGAGAAGAAGAAGGCAGTGAGCAGAGAAGTGCAAGGAGGGAGGCTGCCTCCTCTGCGGGGCTTTCTGAAGTCAGGGCTAGGTAGCATCACTAGGAGTGGGTGTGAAGTGCAAAGCAGAGCTCTGGTCTGGGTCTGATCTTCCTGACTACCTCACTCCCAAAGAGTTCACCTTTGTTACCTGACTTTTAACCTCCCCAGGCTTTTGGAAAGCTGCAGCTGTGAGGTGATTTTTACCATGCTGTAGAGGGGTAGCTCTGGGTGGAAAGAACTGGTGCAGAACCAGCCCTGTTTAAACCAAAATGCAATTAGCTTAACTACTGAGCTTGAATCCTTCCTCATCAGACCAGCAGCTAAGCTGCCATTGATTTCACCATCTGGGGCTTGCCTGCCTTTTTCACTTCTCAGTGTGATCTCCATGACAACACACAGCACAGCTACCAACTTAGCAGGGAGAGTGCCGACTGTGTTTTATCTCCTCATTATTGGGCAGCATGGAATTTTACAGGAGTCCATGAGGCACTGCAAGTTGTTTGGCATGGCCTCTCTCCCTTTTTTTTTGGGGGGGGGGGGCACATTGCCTCTCAGATCAAAGCTTGGTGGCTGCAACCAGCGAGCTGTGGTGTTGCCAGCTCTGCAGCTACTCCTGTGCTTCAGGAAAGGTTGCAGTGCAAGCCCAGACTCACACAGCTGCAGAACAGTTTTGGCTGGAAGAGACTTCGCAGATGGAGTCCAACTGTTAGCCCAGCACTAAACCTTGTCTCTCAGCACCACATCTACACAGCTTTTAAACCCCTCCAGGGATGGCAACTCCACTGCTCCCTTGGGCAGCCTGTGCCAGGGTTTGACAAGCCTTTTGGTGAAGGTTTTTTCCCTAATATCCAACCTAAGCCTCTCCTGGCACAGGTTGAGGCTTTCTCCTCTTGTCCTTGGAAGAAGAAATCAACCTCCACCTCCCTACAGCCTCCTTCCAGGTAGCTGTAGAGAGTGCTAAGGTCTTCCCTGACCTCCCTTTTCTCCTGCTTTCCCTGCAGTAGTTGTGGATTTGAAGCTGCTTCTTCTTTTCAATGTGGACAGGAAGTTTTATCCTCATTTCCTGGTGTCCTTCCTTTTTTTTTGGCCAAACACAGGTTACTGAACTCTACCAAAGATGTGCTGGCTGCATGAGCAGGTACCCAAGCTTCTCCCTGCCAGCACTGTCACACTTACCTTTGCCATCATCATCTTATAGGCATACAACTTTTTGCCCTTCCCTTTTCCCAGGGCTCCTTCAAACTTCTCTACAAAAGCTTGAGCCTCCCTAGTTGGGAAATAAACAAGCAGGTTAGTGGAAGAGCCAAGGGGGCTTCAGATGGAAGTGCTGGTGGGAAAGCAGCCATGCTGCTGAGGAGGTGAGGGTTTGGTCTCTCCCCACAGCTGGCCTTCTGGCTGCTGAAGGTGTTGCTGTGCCACATAGAGCTTGAGCCCCCACCCTGGGCTAGCTAACAGGTCCCCAGAGCACTCCTGCTCATGCAGAGCTGTGCCCTACCTGGGTGTAGGTCAAAAGTCAGCCCACTCGTGGAATTCAAAGTTCATTTAGGTTGGAAAAGACTCAGGAGATCACGAGTCAGATTGTTAGCCCAGCACTGCCAAGTCCACCGCTAAACCATGTCCCTCAGCACCACCTCTACACAGCTTTTTACTCCCTCCACCACTTCCCTGGGCAGCCTGTTCCAGGGCTTGACAACCCTTTCAGGGAAGAAGCTTCTCCTGATATCCCACCTAAACCTCCCTGGCACAAGAGGAGGCCATTTGTTGTTGTCCTCTTGCCCTATTGCTTGTTAGCTGGGAAAAGAGACCAACCCCCACCTCAGTGCAACCTCCTTTCAGGTGGCTGCAGAGAGCAGTAAGGCTCTCAGCTGAGCCTCTTTTGCTTCCAAATGAACAACTGCAGTTCCCTCCTAAAACCTGTGCTTTGGGTTCTTCTTCTGCCAGAAGTGTGTTCTTCTCTCCCACCCTGGCAGGACTGCTGTGACTTCCTCTCCTGGTGCATTGATCAATAGCATTGCCTAGTGAACCAAACTCCAGGAGGGTACAGAGCTTCTCTTATCCCTGGATAAATATCAGAGACATTTAACTGCCCTAATAATACAAATGCCAGAGAAATGAAGCTTACTTGAATCAGGAGCAAAACCAAGCTGCAAATCAAAATCAGTTATGAATTTCTAAGGGAAATACAGAGGAAGGAACTGAGGTAGAAGCTGTTGGATGATCTTGGGTTTGTGTGTGTGAGGGAAAAACTGGTATTGTAGATTGGTGTTGCTAATGCATCAGGAGATTAAGTTTCAGGAGGTGGAAAGTCCTTTGCATTCCTAAGCCCGGGGGGGAGACATGGAAAATGGAAATTGGGTGATGGGCACAGCCTGGCTGGGCTGAAATGATCAGAGTTCAAAAGTGGAATTTGATTTTCAGCCTCTGTAACCAAAGAACAGACAAGGTCAGTCATAGAATCAAGCAGGTTGGAAGAGACCTCCAAGCTCATCCAGCCCCACCTAGCACCCAGCCCTGGCCACTCAACCAGACCATGGCACTAAGTGCCCCAGCCAGGCTTGGCTTCAACACCTCCAGCCACGGCCACTCCACCACCTCCCTGGGCAGCCCATTCCAATGCCAATCACTCTCTCTGCCAACAACTTCCTCCTCACATCCAGCCCAGACCTCCCCTGGCACAGCTTGAGACTCTGTCCCCTTGTTCTGTTGCTGGGTGCCTGGCAGCAGAGCCCAACCCCACCTGGCTACAGCCTCCCTGCAGGGAGCTGCAGACAGCAATGAGGTCACCTCTGTTCAGCTGACACCCTTCATGGAAAATGAAAATTGCTGCCCACTTCAGCCCTTAACCTTGGGAAAATCACCTGGGACTTCATTTGCAAAGCCAAGAGTGAGATTTCTAAGTCTCAGATGTATTGTTTGTCTCTCTTGGTGTTACCTGTGCGGTGCAGCTTCTCCTTCCCTGCCTTAGCATCGGTTTTGGGCAGCTAAAACTGCTACTGGCTGCACAGTACTCAGAGAGCCTGCCTGGAGTTCCCATGCTTTTGGCTGGGCTTGTTAGCAGTGACAATGATTGCTGTGGTTCAGGGGTGAAGAGAAAAGATGGAGGTCTGGTAGCAAACCTGAGCCTAGGCAGAACTGCAGCCAGGATCCTACAGCAAAGGAAAAGTCTGTCAGAAATAGCCTTGCTTGGTGGACTCTTGGTTGTTGTTTTTCTCTTTTCTTGCAGACATTTGGACTTTTAGGGTCATAAGATTTTATTTGTAATGAGCTCAGGCTTGCAGCATGCCTGTGAGATAGCAAAAGCTGCTTTCATTCAGTTCCCCTCCACAGACCTATAGCCAGATTTGGAAAAATAATTGGCAGTGTTCAAGGCTCCTGATTTCAGTGGAAGATGGAGCAGGTCTTGGCCTTTAGGGGGGTGAAACAGAAGGAATGGAAACGTGTTAGGAGGAAGTTCTTCATAGAGAGAGTGATTTGCCACTGGAATGGGCTGCCCAGGGAGGTGGTGCAGTCACCGTGCCTGGGGGAGTTCAAGAGCAGCCTGGCTGGGGCACTTAGTGCCATGGTCTGGTTGAGTGGCCAGGGCTGGGTGCTAGGTTGGGCTGGCTGAGCTTGGAGGTCTCTTCCAATCTGCTTGATTCTCTGATTCTATGAACAGCAGGTGCCTCTGCCTCACAGCCCTGCCACCTCTGAGCAACCTCTTGGCAAGCACGGAGGTGGGCATCACCTCACCCCCACTGACTGACTGCTGGATTGTTATTGCCCTGCCCTGAGGCTTCTCTGAGCTGTTCAGCGTGGGCTGGGTGTTAAGGTAAAGATTACCTTTGCTCGATGAGACCTCTGCAAATCATGCAGCATCTTTTGCAAGCAGCCCCATCTCAGGACTGTGAAGTAACATGGCACTGTGCTGCTCTGATTGCTGCCTGACAATGGGCATGCATAAGCAAACCAGGGCACAGAGTTTGCTTTAACAAGCAGCCTGACAGCAGTGAGTCATTTGGTTTTAAATACAAGGCTAGAATGACCTGGCCGTGGGGTATCAGTTGAACAGATTTGCACCTTGTCTGTTCTTTGGTTACAGAGGCTGAAAATCAAATTCCACATTTGAACTCTGCTCATTTCAGCCTGGCCAGGCTGTGCCCATCAGCTGCTCTGAGCCTGGGCTGTTGCACCCAGGCAGCAAAGAGGCAGTTCCTAGGAAGCATCCGGCAGGCAGGGGAGCCCCCGGGAGTGTGGGCTCCCAGGGAGGCAGGTACCTGAGCACTGACAGCTTCTTCACCATCCTCCAGGGCTTGTTCCTCATGGTGGAAATGAGTTTCTTCTTTTGCTCCACTTGCTCCATCAGCATTGCCAGCTCTTCCTCTGACAGTGACTCCTCACTGGAGGAGCTGGAAGAAGTGCTGGGAGAGACACAAAACCAAAGGGCACAAACCAGAACAGCTTGCAGGAGTTAGAGAGCTGGGCACAGTGCCTCACGGGCCCCCAGCTAGGTGTGATTCCAGCATGACCCCTCTGTGCTCAGCACAGGGCTGCCTCCAGCCAGGATGGCAAAGGGCTGCTTGCACCCCACCATAACTCACCCAGCGTTGTGCTTTGGCTGCAGGAGCACTGCCTAGGGCAATCCAGCAGCCCATTTGGCTCTGGAGAAATGGTTTTCAGCCCTCCAGAAGGAAATGGGAGATAAGGGGAGAAGCAAGGGGTTGGGACAAGCAAGACTTGGAAGAGGAAGAGACTTGAAAACCTGAGAGGTCCATTTGAACCTGAACATCTCCATAGATCAGCCAGAAATTGTGCCCAGATCCAAGCTGCTGAAGCTGTCTTGTTGAAGACAACTTTTGCTACCCCTAGCTGTAGGCACCAGGACCCCACTGCATGCTCAGATCTGATCCTGGCTGAGAAGTGATGAGGACAGGGGGCCTTGGCAGCAGTCTGATGTGTGGCGTTTTACCCTGTCCCTCTCCACCTTTGTATCTCTTCTGGTGGAACAGTCACTGACTCCCAGTCTGTTGGGTTTGCAGGTCTGAGCCACAGCCCACTGGCACCTAGGCACTGCTGCCAGGCTGACACAGGGCACCACACTCAGGGACAGTTTCATTACCTGTTTTTCCTGTCTGCATTCTCTTTGTTTTCCTCTTCCTTTCCTGTCTCCTTTGTTTTCTTCTCTTTGTTCTCTGACTCCTTCTGATCTTTGGTAGGAGCCTTTTTGCCTCTCTGTCGGCTTCCTCCCCCTCCTGCCTTCTTTCCATCTCTGTTTTCTCTCTGGTGGGTTTTTCTCCTAGGAGCTCCATTTTGCTGGCTGCAGCTGTCTTCCTCTTTGCTCTCTTCTTCTTTGTCTTCGTCTTGCTTTTTCCTTTCAAGCCTGCTTGTTCTCCTGGTGTCCCTAAGGGGACGTTTCTTAGGTGTCTTCTCCTTCACTTCATCTTCTGCAAGGGACAAAACCCAGCTACTTTGTGAAACTCAGGCTGGCAAAACAAAGATCCAAGAGAGCAGGGCAGGCAGCTAGGACTCCTGATGCAAACCCCCAGCCAAATCAGTGAGCAGATGCTTCTTGACCTCAGTGGGCTCTGCCTTACGCCCCATGCAAGAACCACGTCCAAGTCTTTGGTTATACAACTGCCATTTAAGGCCTGACAATTCATTTTAGCACATCACTAACTCATATGTGGCCATAAGAAGACTGGACATCAGTAACAAGTGCAGAAACCCTTCCACCAGAAAGCACAGACAGGGATCTCATTAACCAAGAAAGCTGGGGAAGGACTTTTTAGGCTGTCAGGGAGTGATAGGACTGGGTGGGGGAATAGGACAAAGCTGGAAATGGTGAGATTCAGCACTCAAGGTGTGTCCTGAGCAGTGCTGAGCACAGGGGCAGAGGAACCTCCTTGTCCTGCTGGCCACACTGCTCCTGAGCCAGCCCAGGAGGTTTCAGCCAGTATCTCGTGGTCCCTCTCTGCTGGGTTTGGGTTGGTGATCTAGGATCACCTGCCCTCTCTGGCAGAATGTCCCCTGTGAGCAGGCAGCTCTCATGGCTTTTGTTTGCAGCCTATCATCATGTGCGAGGGTAAATGTGCAGCCTGCATTTGTCACTCTTACTGCCTCGTCTGCCTGCTTGGAAAAGGTGGATATGATTAAAGAAACCTCACTCCAGTCGTTTGCTAATTACTTTCTCATCCTTTATGGATTGTGCAGACAGTTGTGAATCACTTTTGCAGTAGTGTCTACGTTCATTTCACCTACCCAATGACGTTGTGATCTTCCCTTAGTGCCATAACCCTACTACTTAGCTATTTCTCTTCACTTGCAGTAGACACAGGGTTAGATCTGGGTTTAATCCTGTCATTGGCTCTTCCTGGTTTTCCTCACAGCCAGCCCCTTTTCATTTTTATCTCCTGGTGGCTGTGATTAATGAAGATGCTACTGTGCTACTGTCTAAGAGGGAAGGCAAGTGAGGGCTTGTTGTGGTACAAAGCAGCCCCAGCACAGAACTGTTTTACTGCAGTGCCTGGTTTTCTAGGAGTGGCTGCCAAGGGATGTGGGCTCTGACAGCCTCCTACTCTAGGAGCCTGGATGAGTGGGGACAGGTGGCTTAAGAACAGGAGTTTACATCTTGCTATTATCAGTCAGACCTCAAGGGAAAATTCAACTTGCTTGCAAGTAGCTGATGAGATGAGCAGGTCCCAGACTAGAGAGAAAGGAAGAAGAAAAGGCATCACCTGGTGTATTTCAATCTCTACATTACCTTCACTCTCTGTGTCACTTTCCACTTGTCCATCAATCTCTATTCCAGCTGCAAGACAAAGAACAAAGAGTAACTGTGTTTGCTGCTGGCATTTACACGCAGGATGCTTTGCACTTCAGTGCCACCTGAGCCTGGCAGAACATCCCTTGTGGAGTGTACATCCTATTCTTCTCCCACAGTGATGCTCTTAATTCTTGCTTTAGTTTGGTAGGCTGGCAAATGTTCCCTGCATGAGCAGACTGAAGCTGCATGGTCTTTGAGACATAAAGTGCCATAGAATCATGGAATCAGTCAGGGTTGGAAGGGACCACAAGGATCACCCAGTTCCAACCCCCTGCCATGGGCAGGGACACTTCACACTAGATCAGGCTGTCCTCTGCCTCATCCAGCCTGGCATTAAACATCCCCAGGGATGAGGCTTCCACGACCACCTCCCTGGGCAACCCCTTCAAGGCTATCACCAGCCTCATGCTGAAGAACTTCTTCCTCACCTCCAGTATGACCCAAGCCATTTCCAGCTTTGTTCCATTCCCCCCAGTCCTATCACTTCCTGACAGCCTAAAAAGTCCTTCCCCATCTTCCTTGTAGCCCCCTTCAGATACTGAAAGGCCACAATAAAGGCACCTGAGAGCCTTCTCCTCTCCAGACTGAACAGCCCCAAGTCCCTCAGCTCTCGGTAGGAGAGCAGCTCCAGCTGCAAGCCCTTTCCGCGCTTGGCGAGCCCTGAGGTGACTTGTAGGTAGTTGGGCAGCAGGGACAGGGCAGCGCTGCGGCAGCAGTACCAACCATCCTCCATGATGACCTGCAGAGCACATTTCCTCCTCTTCCCCATGGCAGCCTGCCGCCTCGCACGGAGCCGCTCTGCTGGGCGTGCGGCCGCGGATCATAGGCAGGTGGCTCTCCCTTCCAGCGCCCATCTGCTTGGCTCCTCGGCAGGGCGGGCAGGCAGGACCATCCAGCCCTCGCTGGCTTCTTGCTTGCGAGCCATGCGAGCAGGAAGGGCTGGGAGAGGCGGAGAAGCCTCAGGCTCTGCCTCAGCCCACCCAAAGGCTCTGCCTCGCCGCCGAGAGAGCAGCAGCCGGCGGCGTTACCTTACCGTTCATTACTTAACCATGAAGGAAAGCCCTCGGGTGGATACTTGGCCGGATCGTATGACAGGGACACAAGTCACGTCTGGTTCTGACACAGGCACGGGCAGGATCAATTTTCTTAATGCCATTTTCTTTCCCTGACCTGTGTCAATCTGGGTAACCCTCTTAAGCCCTTCTCCTGCACCTTATTAAACCTCCCAGCCCCTGCCCCCTCGGGGGCACTGCTGTGGGTCAGCTTCCGTCCTCCGTCCGCACGTCCTTTGCAAGGGACTGGCGAGTTAATGGATGCAGCCAGGAGTCAGGAGTCAGGGCACGGGGATCTCTCTTTCCTCTGCTCCTCTCTGCTGCGTGACCTCCGCATGCTCACTGCACTTGCTGGTAAAATGGATAGATTTTCCTCCTAGGTGCTCTGAGGCTTAATTAATTAATGTGAGACCCTCATTCGGAAGGTCTTTTAGTCCTGCAAGGTATTGGATTGCAGGCTGCAGCCTGCAGGGTTTTCGATGGGCCAAGGAGAGGTTTGTCTGAGCAATCTCCAGGCTAAACCCCACAGCGTCTGCCCCAGCTGCAGCTTTCTCTATGAGCTGCTGCATCCCCACCCTGGGCAGGGGTTCTCCTGCACTGGTGTGCCCCAGGGATCAGTGCTGGGCACAGTCCTCTTCAACATCTTTATTGATGATCTGGACCAGGGGATTGAGTCCAGCATCAGTAAGCTTGCAGATGACACCAAACTAGGAGCAGGTGTGAAGCTGTTGAAGGGTAGGAGAGCCCTGCAGAGAGACCTGGCCAGGCTGGATGGGTGGGCAGAGGCCAATGGGATGAGATTGAACAAGGCCAAGTGCAGGGTTCTACACTTTGACCACAACAACCCCAAGCAGCACCACAGACTGGGGCCAGAGTGGCTGAGAGCAGCCAGGCAGAGAGGGACCTGGGGGTGCTGG
>WAAF01007245.1:1045410-1118879 GCA_013400475.1 Tricholaema leucomelas | reverse complement strand
AGGAGGAAGTTGTTGTCAGAGAGAGTGATTGGCATTGGAATCAATGGCCCAGGGAGGTGGTGGAGTGGCCGTGGCTGGAGGTGTTGAAGCCAAGCCTGGCTGGGGCACTTAGTGCCATGGCCTGGTTGATTGGCCAGGGCTGGGTGCTAGGTTGGGCTGGCTGAGCTTGGAGCTCTCTTCCAACCTGCTCGGTTCTATGATTCCAAGGCAAGTCATCAACACAGCACTGCCAAGGTACTTCTTGAAGGGAAACACAAACACAAAAGCATTGCTGCAAGCTCCAAGGGTGCCCGGCCTGGGAGATCAGGGAAAGATCTCTGCTGTGGGGCAGGTCGCACAGGATGACTTCTACACCTCTGTGTGTGTGTGCAGCAAGGAGATGACAGCTGCCAGAGCAGCTCCTTCCTGGGCTGACCTGCAGGCACTCACACAGTGCTGCAACGAGGCAGTGCTGCCATTCTGCAGCACCAAGCATCCCCAGCTTGGGATGAGCCTGCTTCTCCTCAGAGGATAAAGAGTCTTGAAGGGTTTATGATTTCTCAGGAATATGGATCTTGGAGGGGATGGGATTAGTCTTGTCCCTCTGAGTTATGCCATACAAGGCATGAATAAGTAATGCCCAGACAATAATCCAGCTATTGCCTGTGTAAATGTCAGGCTCTGCACACAGAGTGTGAGCACTCCATGGGATTTCAGCTCCAGTTTCTCTGTCCTGCACTATTCAGTTCGTTTCTCCTCCTGCCGGTCCCCAACTCTACCTCATTTGGCACTTCTGAGTTCGACCACAGGAGGATGTTTGGACATCCCACACGCCTCCAAGTGTTAAGTAAAAAGCAGTTGTGTGATGGAGAGAGGGGTAACTGAATCCTGGAAGCACATACAACATGCTTCTAAATGCTTAATGAGCTAATGTGTCTCCCTTTCCTGCTTTCTGATTAACATAGGGCTTTAGCTAATTAATCCATGGATTACACTTGTTCAATATTCATCTCATCTATAAGTAATCTTTATTTGAGAAGGCTTTTCACTAATAACAACAATAATACCTGACCTGCCTGTGGATGTTTTGATGAGGGTGTGAGACCTGCAAGCTGGCAGAGCTGACTTCAGTGCTGTGCCTGAGGCAGGCATCGCAAATGTGAGATCACTTCCCAGCAGACTCACTTCTGTGGGGCTGACTGTTGAGGAAAAGATGCAGACAGAGTCACATTTTCCAAGCTCTCTCAGCATGTTTCATAAAACTGGACTCAGCCCAGCTGGGTTCCAGCCTGGCTTTGGACCAAAATCTCAGTTTACCTCTACAAAAGAAATATCTCAGGCTAAGCCGTGGGCATCCAGCATGGGCTGCATGTTAACCTGGCCATCTGTGCCCACAGAGTTCATCCTCAGCCTCCTGCAATCTCTGCAATGCTCTGTACAAGGGTTTGGAGTGACCTCTGACAGCAAAGCATGGAAATGACCAGAAAGTCTGGACTCGGCAGCACTCACTAATCACAGCATGGGTTGGAAGCAACCTCTAGAATCCATCTAGTCCAACTCCTCTGCAGTAAGCAGGACATCTCCTAGAGCTCATCGAATCATAGAACCAACCAGGTTGGAAGAGACCTCCAAGCTCATCCAGTCCAACCTAGCACCCAGCCCTATCAATCAACTAGACCATGGCACTAAGTGCCCCATCCAGGCTTTAACCTCCCCCAACTCTCTCTGCCTGTCTTCACAGGAGAGATGCTTCAGCCCTCTAATCATTTTGGTGGCTCTCCTCTGGACACCTGCTCCATCAGGTCTGTTTCCTTCCTGATGCTGTGTACTGGATGCAGTACTCCAGGTGNTGGACACCTGCTCCATCAGGTCTGTTTCCTTCTCCCAGGTCTCTTCTCCCAGGTAACAAGTGACAGGAGAGAGGAAATAGCCTTAGGTTACACCAAAGAAGGTTTAGCCTGGACATTAGGAAAACTTTCCTCAGCAAAAAAGTTGTGAAGCTCTGGAAAAGGCAGACCAGGAAAGTGGTGGAGTTGCCAGTCCTGGAAGCGTTTGAAAGAGTTGTAGATGTGGTGCTGAGGGTCATGGCTCGGTGGTGGACATGGCAGTGCTGGCTTAGTGGTTGGGCTTGATGATCTTGAAGGTCTCTTAGAATCACAGAAACATAGAATCACCCAGGTTGGAAGAGAGCTCCAAGCTCAGCCAGTCCAACCTAGCACCCAGCCCTAGACAATCAACCAGACCATGGCACTAAGTGCCCCAGCCAGGCTTGGCTTCAACACCTCCAGGCACAGCGACTCCACCACCTCCCTGGGCAGCCCACTCCAATGCCAATCACTCTCTCTGCCAACAACTTCCTCCTAACATCCAGCCTAGACCTGCCCTGGCACAACTTGAGACTCTGTCCCCTTGTTCTCTTGCTGCTTGCCTGGCAGAAGAGACCAACCCCACCTGGCTGCAACTACCTGAAGGGAGGTTGTAGCCAGCAGTGAGGTCTGCCCTGAGCCTCCTCTTCTGCAGGCTGCACACCCCCAGCTCCCTCAGCCTCTCCTCTCAGGGCTGTGTTCCAGGCCCCTCCCCAGCCTTGCTGCCCTTCTCTGGACCTTCTCTTGTCCTGGAGATGTTTAACAGAGCTGTAGATGTGGTGCTGAGGGTCATGGCTCGGTGGTGGACTTGGCAGTGCTGGCTTAGTGGTTGGGCTTGATGATCTTGAAGGTCTCTTGCAACCAGCATGACTGTGAACTCCTCGGAGGCAGAGATTGCTTTTGCACTCCTTGCCCGTGGTTGTTTCACACTGCTCCCTCTTTAGCTTCTACTCACCTCACGCCTGAAGGCACAGCTGGGAATTTCCCAGGCGGGAGCTGGAGGAGCTCTGCACACGCTATGAGCCTGTGTTTTAGCTGGAGAGCAATTACTGCCAGGGGGCTGCTAATTCGGGTGGCCTGTCAGGAAGAATTAAACCCAACCCAGGCAGGGATGTGCACTGGCAGCTCCTGCAGCTGTGTCAGCTTGGAGAAACATCTCTGCACGTCAGCTCAGGCACAGAACGCAGCCAGGCAGCTCTTGGCTGTCGCCGCTCGTCCTCTTGCAGCATGCCCTGCTGAAAAGTCTGCTGCTTTGAGGCCACTTGCAAGATTTTAACGAGAGAGATTAGATTATTGGCTGTGAAAAGAAAAGAAGATGTTGCCTGTATTACCCATTCGTTCTGCTGGGACATAACAAAACGAGGGCACAAACAGAGGTAAAGTTAGGCTCTGCCTGGCTGTGGCTGCATTAACTCTTCTGCCTGAACCTGCATGTTCCCAACTAATCATCCTGCTTCCAACAGCTCCTGCTGACCTTTCCAGCTCACCCCAAAAGTAAGAGACATACTGAGATAAGGGATGGTGTGGAAAGAAGGAAGGGGGTTGCTTAGAAGCTCCTCTTACTGTGTCCAGTTCTGGGCTCCTCAATTCAAGAGAGATGTTGAGGTGCTGGAAGGTGTTTGGAGAAGGGCAGCAAGGCTGGGGAGGGGCCTGGAGCACAGCCCTGTGAGGAGAGGCTGAGGGAGCTGGGGGTGTGCAGTCTGCAGAAGAGGAGGCTCAGGGCAGAGCTCATTGCTGTCTGCAGCTCCCTGCAGGGAGGCTGTAGCCAGGTGGGGTTGGGCTCTGCTGCCAGGCAGCCAGCAACAGAACAAGGGGACACAGCCTCAAGTTGTGCCAGGGGAGGTCTGGGCTGGATGTTAGGAGGAAGTTGTTGTCAGAGAGTGATTGGCATTGGAATGGGCTGCCCAGGGAGGTGGTGGAGTGGCCGTGGCTGGAGGCGTTCAAGAGGAGGCTGGATGAGGCACTTAGTGCCATGGGTTAGTTAATTAGAAGGCTTAGGTGATAAGTTAGGCTGGATCATCCTGGAGGTCTTTTCCAACCTGTTTGATTCTTGGGCACTGTGGCTGCTGGGAGGGGTTTTGTTTTTCTGTGTTCCTTTTAACCTGTACACTACAGTCTATAGCTGTGACTGTCTGTAATACATTGCATATATATGCTTGTAAGTTGTGCCAGCTGGAAATAGAAAGCTTCATTCCTTAGTTTCCAGCCAGCTGAGTTAGTCTGGTTAATTTAGTGTGTGGGGGGAAACTCCAAAACCCCAACAGAAGTCTGTCCCCATCTCTCTTACAGCTCCTTTAAGTACTGGAAGGCTGCAGTAAGGGCTCCCTGGAGCCTTCTCCAGGCTGAGCAGCCCATGCTCCCTCAGCCTGTCCTCACAGCAGAAGTGTTCCAGCCCTCTGATCATTTCTGTGGCCTCCTCTGGGTCCACTCCAGCAGGTCCATGTCTTCCTTGTGCTGAAATTCACTCTGGGTCATCACTGTCACCTCTGATGTGGCCTGTGCCTGCCTCCTGTCTTCTTTTGAGACAGCAGAAGTGCAGAGCCTTTTTCTCCCTGGCTGCTGTGGTGAATTTTAAACCAGCTGCCTTAGCTCCTTCTCCAGCGTACCGTGGAGGGAGTGTTTGCTGCTTGACTCTTGAGGTGGTGCTCTTAAAGTGGAAACAGAGAGAATTGCAGTATCTCACCTTTCAAACTGAATGCTGCCTGCCACATCTCCTGAGGCACTTCCTTGCTCTCAGCAGAGAAACACTGCAGCTCTGGTTGTAGTTTGAGACCTGGGCTCCAGAGCCTTCATTGACCTTCTTTGGACGAGCTCCAGCATCTCAGTGTCCCTCTGGTAGTCTGAGCCCCAAAGCTGAACACAGGATTTGAGGTGTAGCCTCCCTGCTGGCAGGTGCAGGGGGACCATCACTTCTTGGATACCTCCCCTGGTAGGGAGGTGGTGGAGTGGCCGTGGCTGGAGGTGTTGAAGCCAAGCCTGGCTGGGGCACTTAGTGCCATGGTCTGGTTGATTGGCCAGGGCTGGGTGCTAGGTTGGACTGGATGAGCTTGAAGGTCTCTTCCAAACAGGTTGATTCTATGATTCTCTGATCTTTCAAGGTCCCTTCCAGCCCCTGACATCCTATGACATTCATTCTATGACATCCCCACAAGATGGTGATGCTTTGGGCCAAATCTTGCTACTACACAGCGGATTAAACCCAGAGCATCACAGACTCACAGAATGTTAGGGGTTGGGAGGGACCTTCAGAGTTCATAGAATGGTTTAGGTTGGAAGAGGCCTCAGAGCTCATCCAGTTCCAACCCCCCACCGTAGGCAGGGACACCTCCCACGAGATCACTGGATCCAACCCCCTTGCCTAAGCATAGAGTCAATCAGGTTGGAAGAGACCTTCAAGATCATCCAGTCCAACCTATCACCCAGCCCTGTCCAATCACACAGGAACACATCCAGGTTTCTTTGGAGGAGATGAAAACTTCACCATTTCATAGCCCTGCTGTCCTTACATTCTCTCCTCCTTGTTTTCTGCACAGGGAGGTGCATATATAAAGGAAACAGTATTTACACACTCCAGCGTATGCAACAGGGAATCATGCTAGAGAGATGACTCAGGAGGTCTAGTCAGGAGTTGGTTTTAAGCCTGAGCTATGGAAAAGGTGGGGAAGCTTGCTCTGACATGCAGAAGGAGCACCTGGGTCTTGCGAGAGGAAGAGGCCAATGCTGCTTTCACAGCCCTCTGCTCTCACATCCTCACTGCCACTGCACAGTGGCAAACTCAGTCCTTTAATCTAGGGCTAAGTGCTAAATTGATGTGGAAGGCCATGAAGCAAGCTCACAAATTGGTCTACTTAAAAGGTTGTGCTTTACATATTTGAAGATAATTGGACCATCATGACTAATTCATAGAGTATAAGATGCCTAGAGGAAAGGAACCATTCACCCCCACCCTCCAGCCTTAGATTAAATAGCAGGAGACTCTACTTTCCTCTCTTCTTTTTTTCCTCCTTTTCTCCTAATGGTTGTGATCATGAAAGATGGAAGTTTTATCTACCTATCCATCCATCTTTCCATCCATCCATCCATCCATCTGTCTGTCTGTCTGTCTGTCTATCTATCTTACATAAAAAGAGTCTTCCTTGATTCTGTATTTATTTGTTTATTTGTTTCTTTGATATAGAATCACAGAATGGTTTAGGTTGGAAGGGACCTCAAGGATCATCCAGTTCCAACCCCCTGCCATAGGCAGGGACACCTCCCACTAGAGCAGGCTGCTCAAGGCCTCATCCAACCTGGTCCTGAACACCTCCAGGGAGGTTGTGGAGCACAGAATCACCCAATGTGATCAAAGATCATATTGGGTGATTCTGTGCTCCACAACCTCCCTGGGCAACCTGTGCCAGTGTCTCACCACCCTCACTGCAAAGAACCCTTCCCTAACATCCAGTTTCAATCTCCCCTCTGCCAGTTCAAGCCCATTCCTCCTCATCCTATCATTACAAGACCTTGTCAATAGTCCCTCCCCAGCCCTCCTGTAGCCCCCTTCAGATACTGGAAGGCCACTTCAAGGTCTCCTCAAAGCCTTCTCTTCTCCAGGCTGCAGAGCCCCAACTCTCTCAGCCTGTCCTCATAGCAGAGCTGCTGCAGCCCTCTGAGCATCTTGGTGGCCTCCTCTGGACTGGCTCAAACACTTCCATGTCCTTCTTGTGCTGGGGGCTCCAGAACTGCACCCAGGACTGCAGGTGGGGTCTGAGGAGAGCAGAGCCAAGGGGCAGAATCCCCTCCCTTGCCCTGCTGCCCACACTGCTCTTGCTATATGAATAAGGCAAGGGGCATGAAGAAAGAAGAAGCTCACTGTTGTTTCTGTGGCCTCCTGCAGGAGATGCCAAGGGCATCACTGCTCTTGCATCCCAACCTCATTCAGCAGCCAAGTGAAACCTGAAATCCCTGCCACAGCTTCTTCTGCTGCAGACAGTGTAGCAGAGTGAGATTTGCAGGGAGAAGGCTTCTGTGGTTGGTCCATTGGCTGCACCAAAGGGCTGAGAACGCCCTGGTGAATGGGTGTCTGTCTTGCACAGCTGTTTCCATGGCAGTAGCCAGCAGATAACTGTGCTGTGGTGGGGATAGGAAGGTAACCTTTCCACATGGAGCACCTTGATGCCCACAGTTATTCCCAGATTCCTAATTATTAGCCCTTCCATGCAGATCCAGAAATCACTACTGGACACACACTGATTATACCTATGAAAGCATCTGGCTGCCAGAAGGAACTAGAAGATAATTTCTTCCTCTCTTTTTAATGCCTTTCAGGCTGACCCTTAGATGTGATACAAAGCCTTCAGTACCATGAAAATCAGTGGAAAACTGGAAAGAAAAGGAAGCAAAATAGCAGGAACCTGAAATTTCCATGCTGTGGGGCCAAATAAGCAGCTTTGTTAGTAACCATTGGTCTTAGATAAGCAGGGCAGGATAGAAAGCATAGTGTATGAAATATTAAGTCCCTACCACAGTATCTTTCTCACCATACTTTTGATCATTCCCTCACGTCCCAGAAGGCCTTCCAAGGGAGATGAAGTGACTGAAGTGCAAGTTAACAGCAGCAAACAAGTTTTGCCTTTGCTGGCTGAATTAGTGGCCTGTTTGATGCGCTCCATATGCTCCCCTCTGCCATCCCTTGGCTTGCTTCACGCTTGCTAACACTTGCACCAACTGGCTCTGTGAAGCAGATGTTCCCTGGTATTAAGTGAGATGACAACCAGTGGAAAATTGGAAAGACAAGGAAGCAAAATAGCAGGAACCTGAAATGTCTCTGCTGTCTGTTACTGCAGCCAGCTTGCATGGGGTGCTCCGTTTCCATTGATGTGGAGAGAGCTTGGGAGAGACTGGGTGAGCCACTGGGACTGTAGCACACTATGAGAAGTTCATCTGCTGGGGAAGGAGAGCCTGGCTGTGGGACTGGGCCAGTGCTTGCTTTTCACCTCCAGCAAGCCCCTCCATGTGCCCTGCAAACACCCCTGCCAAAGGCCATGCCAGCAGCAAAACAGCCTGAGAGGGAAGAGAGGAGCCAGAAGAGTGGAGAGCTGGTCCCTCTGAGAGGCTGTGGAGGTGTTCCCTGTAATAACCCTGCTAGTGCATGGGAAAGCCCAAAACCTCCTGTAGGTGATGGTTTTTTGGGAAGCCAAGTGTTGGTTTACTTCCCTTCTTTCTTGCTTTTAAAACAGGGCAACAACAACCCTCCACAAGAAGAAGTGCAAGCTAAAGAGAGAGGACTTTCCAGAACACAAGGAAGGCAGCAAGACATACCCAAAAGTCTGCCTCCCCAGCTTCAAACCTAAGAATGAGCAGAAAGAGATGAGTGAAGAGGAACCTTTCTTGGAAGCATCTGGATTGAGTTTTGAATGTCCTCAGAAAACATGGTAAGTGCTACAGACTGAACCCTCCAGCTCTCACCTTGGGCTCAGCAGGTCCATGCTAAGGAAGCTGAGGGAAGCTCTCATCTGCTGCCCTCCTCATTTTAACATCTGTTACTGTTTTCTGCCTCACCTCTCTGCATGCACAACACAGGCTGGGCAGCCACCCAGCTCCTGGGCAAAAAGCATTGCCACAATCACAGATACAAACCTCTGGATGGGCTGTCAGGGTTGGATTTGCTTTGGGCCATTGTGTTCCCTAAAGCTACACCGTGCCGAGCTTCACTGGATCCCCAGCACTGACTTCTCCTCTCCCTGTAGTGTGGGACAGCACAGATTTGGGCTGGAAGAGACCCTTTAGTGTGGGCCAGCACAGATTTGGGCTGGTAGAGAACCTTTAGTGTGGCATAGCACAGATTGGGGCTGGTAGAGACCCTTCAGTGTGGGCCAGCTCAGATTTGGGCTGGTAGAGACCCTTTACTAGAGAGCCTTTTAGACCCAGCAAGGAGGTCTACTCCTGCCATCCTGCCATGGCTTTGCCTTATCTCACCTTACTCCCTTGCCCTGCTCCTGGCTGTGCTGCCCTTGCCTCCCAGTCATGTAACAGATTTGACTCCTCACATCCTCCATCCAGCATCTCTCAGACTTCTATTTTTGCAATGTTAAAGAAAAAATCTCTTAGTGTCTCCTCAGTCTTTGTTGCTCCTCCCCAGGTTCTGTACTGTAACATCTCTGATCTGCTCACATCTTCCCAGCTCCAGCTATTCCAATTGATCTATTTCCCCCTGCTGTTGCTTTCAGTATTTATTCTTCCCCTCAGCCTAGCTGATGCTTTTCAGCTTTAACACCTCCTTCCAAGCCAAGCTTGGCCTAATCTCCTTTGCTGTAATTCTCTCCATGATTTCCTCCAAAAGAATCTTCCAAAAGAAATGTTTCTTCACCTCCTTCCTCCATTTGAGGAGCAGTTTTGAGGACTCTCTAGTTTGAGATCCACCCTGCCCAGGTTCTTGGCACTTCTTGCAGTGCCCCTCCACTTCCCCCAGCATGGATGGGTGGTTGTGCTGGTGCACACCAAGCTTCTCTCAGATCTCCAAAGCCATGGAGGCCTCTGACTTGCAGGTCTCTTGGGAATTCTCCTGGCAATATGTCTGCATCCTGCATCCTGCTCACACAGACAGCCTGCACCTGTACAGGTCAATTAGTCCATCCCCTTCAGGGACAGCTCCAGGCAGATCAGGCTGCTCAGAGCCCCATCCAGCCTGATCTGGAACGTTTCCTGGGATGGGACATCCACTACTTCTCTGGGAAATCTGGGCCAGTGATTCACCACCCTTCCTCCATTGTATCTATTCTGAACCTTTCACTTCAAAATCATCACCCCTTGTCCTGTCACCAAAGGTCCTGCTAAAGAAGTTGTCCTCACCTCTCTCATAGACCCCCTTTATGTACTGAAGGGCTGCCAGAAGGTCTCCCTGGGCCCTTCTCTGGGCTGAACAACTCCAGCTCTCTCAGCCTGTCCTGCTAGCAGAGGTATTTCCACCCTGTGGTCATTTTTGTGGCCTCCCACAGGTCCATGCCCTTCTCATGCTGCAGGCTCCTGGGCTGGACACAGCACTGCAGGGTGTGGGTCTCAGTGGAGCAGAGCAGAGGGGGAAGTCGTCTCCCAGGTTCACATTAGCTGCACTAAGGATAAGAGCTGTGAACGCTGAAGGGGAATTTGCTTCCCCCCAGCACCAGGTTTAACCTGGCACAATAAAACCCCAGGCACCTCTGTCCTTGGGTAGTGCTGATGCAAGAGGAGTGGGGCTGGCACTGGGCACCCTGGCAGCAGCCCAGCAGGGCGCTTCCTTGCGCGCTTTGTGCGGAGCTGTTTATTGCTGGAGGTGAGGAGCTCCGTGTGACGAGAGCGAGTGATGCCACAGGTAGGGAGTGATGGGCTCGTTGCCATGCCAACCACTCTTTCTACTTGAACAGCAAAATCAATAGTTGTCTGAAAACCTCCTCTGTGTGTTTGAGTTTGGTGCCAGGGGATACGATGGATTCTGCAAGCAAACAACCTCTCTGTGGGTGCTCTGTGCCCTTGCCTGCCCTCTGAGAGCAGGGATTAAAGCCATGCCTTGATGTAAATAGATGGAGGCTTTAGCCTGCCATGCTGAAGACCCAGTCCTGTGACTGCTGTCTTTATTGTAGGGCAGCAAAGCTCCTTCTCCCGGGAGGGAGATTTACAGGGGCTGGTTGTGATACAAGGGCCAATGGCTTTAAGCTTGAGGAGGGAAGGTCTAGGCTAGATATTAGAAATTATTTACAGTGAGGCTGGGGAGCACTACCTTCAGTTTGGGGCTCCCCAGCTGAAGAGGGACAGGGATCTGCTGGAGAGGGTCCAAGGGAGGGCAGTGAGGATGATGAGGGGACTGGAGCACTGCCTGATGAGGAGAGGCTGAGGGACCAGAGACTGGAGAAGAGAAGTCTGAGGGGGGATACAATCAATGGCAATACCGATCTGAGGGCTGGGGGACAGGAGTGGAGGAACAAGGAGCAATAGATGGAAGCTGCAGCACAGGAGGTTCCAGCTCAACACCAGGAGGAACTTCTTTCCTGTAAGGGTCCCAGAGCACTGGCACAGGCTGCCCAGAGAGGTTGTGGAGTCTCCTTCTCTGGAGCCTTTCAAGGCCTGCCTGAATGCATTTGTCTGTGACCTGAGCTAGATTGCATGGCCCCTTCCTGCCCCTGACGTCTGTGATCCTCTGGTCCTGTGAAAATCAACAGAGAATTCAACCTGGATCAAACTCAACTCTGTGCAAATGGGAGGGTTTCACTGAAGCTGGAGAAAAGCACAGCTCTGTGTCCAGGCTGCTCTTCCCAAGAAGGGGCTGACTTATTTCCAGGCACTCATCATGGCAAAAGAATTAAAATCCTTGATTTGCAGACTTTCCAGGCCTGTCTGGATGTGTTCCTGTGTGACCTGAGCTACATTGTATGGTCCTGCTCTGGCAGAGGGGTTGGACTGGGTGATCTCTTTGGGTCCCTTCCAACCCCTGACATCCTGTGAACCTGTGAGGAGACACAGGCACAGGTTGCCCAAGGAAGTCATGGATGCCCCCTCCCTGGAGGTGTTCAAGGCCAGGCTGGATGAGTCCTTGTGCAACCTGAGCTGGTGGAAGGTGTCCCTGCCTGTGGCAGGGGAGTGGATCTAGATGATCTTCAGGGTCCCTTCCAGTCTAAACCATTCTATGCTGTGAATTCTCTGACTGTTCCTTCCCTCATTTCTGTACTCTCCCAGCAAGAACAGATTTTGGCTCTTGGCTCTTTACGGACATATGCTTGCTTCCAGCTTCCTGGGAGCCTGGGCAGGGGATGTGCTGACCTCAGCCTGGCTCATGAGAGAGTCTCTTTGGCCTGCCCCCACCCCCTTCCTTCTTTTTCAGCTGTTCCAGAAGCTGTCACACAAGTTGCCAGGAAAACGACCCTTGTGACACAGGAGTGCTAAAGCTGACGCAAAGCAAGCAGTGAGCCCATATGGCACTGCCACCCTACCCACCCCCTGCCTGGGTAACTGGGAGCCATGGAAGCTGTGATGGATGAACTCTGGTACTCCAGTCACGGGCTGCTGAACCTCTGTGCCTACTTGAAATTCATAGAAATGGGGGTTGTTGAGCCTGTTTGCCATGCAGATGATGGCTACAGGCTTGGCTTGCTCGGAAACACTCTTGAGTTCCCTTGTGCTGTCTTTTCCTGCAGCTCTCCCCTTCCCTTTCTTTCCATGGCTGGCAACGAGCCACTGGCTGGAGCAGGCTTCCTTTCTGGGGGCCATCAGCTTGGCCCACCCGCTGGCAAGCTGTATTATAGCCTCTAAATCAAGATGATTACTGTCCCTGCTGCTGAGCAGTCACTAGCAAGCTTGCCAGCAGGTTGTTGTAAATTAGAGCAATTCCCATCTACGTTCCTGCAGGGAGCACAGTGAAGAGGACCAAGTGCAGGGTCCTGCAGCTAGGTCGAGGCAATGCCAAGCACGAATCCAGGCTGGGCAGTGAGTGGCTGGAGAGCAGCCCTGAGGAGAGGGACTTGGGGGTGCTGGTGGACGAGAAGCTCAACAGGAGCCAGCAGTGTGCACTTGCAGCCCAGAAAGCCAAGCAGAGCCTGGGCTGCAGCAGGAGAAGTGTGGCCAGCAGGGCCAGGGAGGGGATTCTCTCCCTCTACTCTGCTCTGCTGAGACCCCACCTGGAGTACTGCATCCAGTTCTGGAACCCCTGGGACAAGAGGGCTGTGGAGATGCTGGAGAGTGTCCAGAGCAGGGCCAGGAGGATGCTGAGAGGGCTGCAGCAGCTCTGCTGTGAGCACAGACTGAAAGAGTTGGGGCTGTGCAGTCTGGAGCAGAGGAGGCTGTGAGGTGACCTTCTTGTGGCCTTCCAGGATCTGAAGGGGGCTACAAGAAAGCTGGGGAGGGACCTTTTAGGCTGTCAAGGCGTGATAGGACTGGGGGGAATGGAGCAAAGCTGGAGGTGGGGAGAGTCAGGCTGGAGGTGAGGAGGAAGTTGTTGAGCATGAGAGTGGTGAGAGGCTGGAATGGGTTGCTCAGGGAGGTGGTTGAGGCCCCATGGCTGGAGGTGTTTCAGGCCAGGCTGGCTGAGGCTGTGGGCAGCCTGCTCTAGGGTAGGGTGTCCCTGGGCATGGCAGGGGGGTTGGAACTGGCTGATCCTTGTGGTGCCTTCCAACCCTGACTGATTCTGTGATTCCAAGATCCTGAGAGAACTGGGCAGGACAGGCAAGGAAGCGGAAGGTGTGCAGGTCTGGGAAGTCAGCAGTTTGAATGATTGCCTTTGTCACAGAAGAGCTCTGACAGAGGATGTCAGTAGCTGCTAGAGTTCCTTGGATGTGCTTCAGGTTTGCATACTGCAGCCTTTAGCAGCGAAGAACTGGGATGATGCATTTGCAGAAGGCTCTGCAGAGGTTTGCTCCACTGCAGTGTTACAGAGGCAGGAAAGAGTTCAGTGCTGCTGAGAGCTGATGGCTTTGTACCTGCCTGAGATCTTCATGCATGGCCACAGGAATGTGCTGGTTCCACCCTGGGGGGGGTCGCCAGGTGCCCATCACAGGATGTTAGGGAGTGGAAGGGACCTCTGGAGATCTTTGAGTCCAACCCCCCACCCCCCTGCCAGAGCAGGGCCTTTTGTCTAGAAAGTTATTCATCAAAGAAAGATCAATTCCAGTCTGACCTGACTGGCACTGGGCAAACAGATGCTAAATGTTGTTCCCTTTTATCTCCTTGATGGCTCTCTTCTTCCCAGCGCTGTTTTAAATGCTTGCATGCTGCCGCGGCCAGACTGGTGAGGTTGTTCCCTTTCTTAACTAAGTGACTGTTTGCTCTTCCTCCGTGGAGTGCTGCACAGCCCTCTAGGACAGGGCTCACTTGTGCTGCCTTTGCCTCTCTAACACGACCTCAGCCACGTCCAGTTAGATTTTGAATGGCATCCAAACCTCCCTTAATCTTTTCAGCCTCATCCTGGCTTTTATCAGGCCAAATACTCTTTCCTCCGTCTCCCTGGGAACCCTTTCCCACAGGCTTCTCCCCTGACTTGAGGTGGAAACTCCAAAGTCTCTATTTTTTTTCCCTCTTAGACATATGGAAATCTCCCATCCTTTGCATTTCAAAGACTGAGCTTTTCAGTCCAGCAGAGTTGTGTTTCCAGAAGTTTTTCCTCCTTTCTCCATCTGTGCCTCTCTTTGCAAGACTCCCATTTGGCTCTTTGATTCTCTCAAAAGGAATCAGCTGGGGATTTTCCCCATCCCAAATTGTTTTCTTTTAAGCTCCCTTCATTACCTGCCAAAGCCAACCTTAAAAGAGTGTCAGCTCCTCTTGGCTCAGTGTCTTCTGCTCCCTCTGAGCTCTCACATCCAAACTGTCATCTACGAGATGAGGCATGCACAGAACAAAGTCTGCTGTGTCCAGCCCAGCAGCTAGGCTTGATCACAGCATCAATGACCTGTTTGGATTGGAAGGGACCTTTAAAGGTCATTTAGTCCAAGCACTCTACAAAAACAGGGACACCTTCAACTAAATCAGGTTGCTCTGAGTCCCATCCAACCTGACCTGGAATATTTCCATTGTTAAGGCCTTTACCACCTCGCTGGGCAACCTATTCCAGATCTTTGAAACAGAATCATAGAATCAACCAGGTGGGAAGAGAGCTCCAAGCTCAGCCAGCCCAACCTAGCACCCAGCCCTGGCCAAGCAACCAGACCATGGCACTAAGTGCCCCAGCCAGGCTTGGCTTCAACACCTCCAGGCACAGAGACTCCACCACCTCCCTGGGCAGCCCATTCCAATGCCAATCACTCTCTCTGCCAACAACTTCCTCCTAACATCCAGCCTAGACCTGCCCTGGCACAGCTTGAGGCTGTGTCCCCTTCTTCTGTTGCTGGTTGCCTGGCAGCAGAGCCCAACCCCACCTGGCTACAGCCTCCCTTCAGGGAGCTGCAGACAGCAATGAGCTCTGCCCTGAGCCTCCTCTTCTGCAGGCTGCACACCCCCAGCTCCCTCAGCCTCTCCTCACAGGGCTGTGCTCCAGGCCCCTCCCCAGCCTTGCTGCCCTTCTCTGGACACCTTCCAGCACCTCAACATCTCTCTTGAATTGAGGAGCCCAGAACTGGACACAGCACTCAAGGTGTGGCCTGAGCAGTGCTGAGCACAGGGGCAGAAGAACCTCCCTTGTCCTGCTGCCCACACTGCTCCTGAGCCAGCCCAGGATGCCATTGGCTCTGCTGCCCACCTGGGCACTGCTGCCTCATCTTCAGCTCCTCTCTCCCAGCACCCCCAGGTCCCTCTCTGCCTGGCTGCTCTCAGCCACTCTGGCCCCAGCCTGTAGTGCTGCTTGGGGTTGTTGTGGCCAAAGTGTAGAACCCTGCCCTTGGCCTTGTTCAATCTCATCCCACTGGCCTCTGCCCACCCATCCAGCCTGGCCAGGTCCCTCTGCAGGGCTCTCCTACCCTCCAACAGCTCCACAGCTGCTCCTAGCTTGGTGTCACCTGCAAACCTACTGATGTTGGACTCAGTCCCCTGGTCCAGATCATCAATAAAGATGTTGAAGAGGACTGTGCCCAGCACTGATCCCTGGGGCACACCACTAGTGAGTGGCTCCTTGGCAGGAGTGTGGCTCTCTGGCAATGATATCAGCTGAAGTGATTACAGGGCACTGCACGGAGCTCATTGTTTTCCATACCAAGCATCAGAGGGGACCTTTCAGAGCCCAGCCTCTCAGGTTAAGGACAGGAAATAAGGGCCAATTCAGTGATGGCATCAATCATGTCTGGAGTGATGAGTAACCAAAATGTCACAGCATCTTGGCAGTGCTCCTGGAGCTTAGTAACACCAACCTAACCTGAGGCTGCTGGGCCTGTGAAATACCACGGTGCTAATTCTGGAGAGGCAATAACCTTAGCTGGAGGCTAGGGTGACTTGTTGAATTTCTCAGGCCAGGGCAATTTGCTGAGGTGATTAGATTCTGATTTCAGGCATTGGCTTCATTCTGTGTCACCACTGAAGCTCTTCTTCTGCGCAGAGCTGACCTGGATTCGTAGAGCTGTGGAAGAGAGCAGCTGTGATTCTCACACCTGACTTGGAAAAAAAAATTAGCTATGGTGACTGCAGCTTCCAAAGTGCTGCCATGATCAAAGGCAGCAAGTCCTCCCTGCAGGACTTTTAATGGGGCAGGTCGCTGCTACGGAGCGCTGGAAAAATGCTCTGCGCCGCTCTCAGCGCCGCTAATACCTGCCAGGGGCTTGGCCCCGTGGTCTGCCCAGCTCCACAAACACCACTCCTTGGCACCCATGCATGGGGCCACAAGGCCAAACTGCTGTGAGGGTGGCAGATCACTGGAGCAGGCTGCCCAGAGGTCTTGTGGAGTCTCCTTCTCTGGAGACATCCAAAACTCAGCTGGATGTGATCCCGCGCAAGCCACTCTAGGTGAGCTTGCTTTAGTACTGGCTTGGACTTGATGATCTCCAGAGATCCCTTCAAATCCCTACCACTCTGATCTGGGGTGTGCTGCTGGAATTTGGTACTTGGTTTTTTCTTGTAAGGCAGACAACACAGAAGGTTCTGGAAAGGAAGACCAAGTAACTCTGAATCCTAATTTTGAGTCTGCATCCAATGTCTGCCAGAGGTAGCTCTCTGAAGCATCACAGAATTAACCAGGTTGGAAAAGACCTCTAAGATCATCCAGTCCAATCTACCACCTAAACCTTCCAATTAACTAACCCATGGCACTAAGTGCCTCACCCAGTCTTCTTTTAAACACCTCCAGGCACCGTGACTCCACCACCTCCTCGGGCAGCCCATTGCAGTGCCAATCACTCTTGCTGTGAAGAACTTCTTCCTTACATCCAGCCTGAACCTGCCCTGGCACAGCTTGAGACTGTGTCCTCTTGTTCTGTCCCTGGGTGCCTGGGAGAAGAAACCAACCCCAGCTGACTACAACCTCCTTTCAGGTAGTTGCAGAGAGCAATAAGGTCTGCCCTGAGCCTCCTCTTCTGCGATGAATGTGCTGCACAGCCTCCAGAGGGGAGAGGCTGCTGCCTGTGTGCACATCCCTGCTGCTGCCCCAGAAGTGTGTGCCCCCTGCCTGGCGGTGTCCCAGCAACGAGCACATCTCCTGACTGAAATGCCAGCTCCTCCTGCTCTCTGCTTGATAAAACAACTTGACAACTGCAGCAGGTGTTACTTTGCCTCCCAGAGGGCAGCTCTTGTCTGGAGTGTTGGTGAGGCAGTGCTGACGGGAGCCCAGCATCGTAGGTGAGTGGCCATGGGCTCTTCCACTGTGACACTGCTGCCAGTGCTTGGGTGGGCTTGCAGGAGGTGACTTCAGCTGCAGCATTCCCATGGTCCTCTTCCCAGGAATGGGAGAAGCAGATGGGTGTATTCGACTTGAGAACATATACTCCTCTCTTCTGGCAGAGCTGTGACCAGCAGTGTTTGCCCTTGACTCGCTCCAGAGCCCTCATTTTACCTGGCTGATTTTCTGTGACTGCTAGGGAAGTGACCACTGACCCCATTTTGCCATGACAAGCTCCATAAAGAAGCTCCTCTTCCTTCACTGACTGGCAAGGAGGGAGCCTGAGGTCATTATTAGCCTGGCTAATGTTTCCAGGCAGGTGGATTTAGCTAACTGTGATACTCATGGATTAGCTAAGACAACTCAGAGTCATAGCATCATTTAGCTGGAAAAGACCTGTGAGGTGACAGAGGCCAACTCTTAACCTAGCACTGTCAAGTCCAAGCAGCTAGGCAGCAGGTTGCCTGCTGGCTGTGTCTGCTGGGCAGAGGAGCCTGGGTGAGAGGAGGCTCAGAGGTGATCTCATTGCTGTCTACAGCTACCTGAAGGGAGGCTGTAGGTAGGTGGGGTTGGGCTCTTCTGCCACGCAACAAAACAAGGGGACAGAGTCTCAGGTTGTGCCAGGGCAGGTCTGGGCTGGATGTTAGGAGGAAGTTGTTGGCACAGAGAGTGATTGGCATTGGAATGGGCTGCCCAGGGAGGTGGTGGAGTGGCCGTGGCTGGAGGTGTTGAAGCCAAGCCTGGCTGGGGCACTTAGTGCCATGGTCTGGTTGCTTGGCCAGGGCTGGGTGCTAGGTTGGGCTGGCTGAGCTTGGAGGTCTCTTCCAACCTGGGTGATTCTATTCTATGAGAGGAGACAGGCCCCTTTCAAGCAGCAGAGAAGCT
Organism: Tricholaema leucomelas; assembly: GCA_013400475.1. Lineage (NCBI taxonomy): Eukaryota > Metazoa > Chordata > Aves > Piciformes > Lybiidae > Tricholaema lacrymosa > Tricholaema leucomelas. The sequence goes on along the minus strand of WAAF01007245.1, from coordinate 1,100,915 downwards.
TCCTCATCACTTCCCCATGTCGGGCTAGGTGGCTTCTGAGGGTAGGAAGCTGGCAAGTGTCAGCTGTGGCAAAGAAGAGCTGATGCTGGTACCTGCTGGTGTCAAGCTGGGATGCTGGCTGTGCTCTGCCAGTTCTCCTTGGCACGGGGTGGGACCTCTTCAGTGCCTGGGGCTCTAGAGAGGCATCTCACCTCTACCACTCAAGAGTCTTCACACACCTGCCAGTGTGTCACAAGTCAGAGCACAGCTGTAAGCAGAGAGATAACAAGTTTAGCTATTTAAACACCACACTAAGGTAGGTACTGCCTCAATCTCCTTAGTGTTTATGACAAGGCTCTAGTAATGTTTCCACAACACATGGCAAGAGAACAGGCTTCAGCAGCAGCTTTTCTTTTCCATCTGACAGAACAAGTCCCCTCATCATAACATCATAGAATTGTTTTGGCTGGAAAAGGCTTCAAGCCTCAAATGGCCTCAAGCTGAGACTGGGGAGGTTTAGACTGGACATTGGGGGAAAGTTTTTAACTGAGAGAGTGGTCAGGGACTGGAATGTGCTGCCCAGGGAGGTGGTGGAGTCACCCACCCTGAGTGTGTTTAAGGGTGGTTTGGATGTGATGCTTAGGGATTTGGTTTGAGGTGGGTATTGTAGAGTAGGGTTGGTTATAGGTTGGACTTGGTGATCATCAAGTGCAGCTATTAACATCAGTTGTTTTATCTTGGCCACTCACTGTAAGCTTCTGTCAGCTTTGTTAACACTGCATAAGGGGAGTAAGCCTCTGTCTGCCCTGGTAACTGTGCATAAGGGGAGCAAGCCTCTGCCTGCCCTGGTAACTGTGCATAAGGGGAGCAAGCCTCTGCCTGCCCTGGTAACACTGCATAAGGGGAGCAAGCCTCTNGTAACTGTGCATAAGGGGAGCGAGCCTCTGCCGGCCCTGGTAACTCTGCATAAGGGGAGCAAGCCTCTGCCTGCCCTGGTAACTCTGCATAAGGGGAGCAAGCCTCTGTCTGCCCTGGTAACACTGCATAAGGAGAGCAAGCCTCTGTCTACCCTAGTAACTGTGCATAAGGGGAGCAAGCCTCTGCCTGCCCTGGTAACTGTGCATAAGGGGAGCAAGCCTCTGCCTGCCCTGGTAACACTGTATAAGGGAAGAATGAAAAGGAGAATGGTTCATATACACTGAGTCTCCTTGCAGACTTGAGGCCTGAAAAGGCTCCATCTTCTTTCACTAGGACCAAAGGTTTTGGCAGTATCCAGCACTCAGACAGCTGATTTCACTGCTTGCTTCAAACCGCACGCACGGTGCCCGCTCCTTGGTTCCACAGACATGCACATATGCTTCAGTCCTCCAGCAACAATCATGTTTGCTGCAAACAAGTCAAACATTCACCAGCAACATGTAAATAAGAGCAGTAGCAGCAGATGTCCAAACAAAACCAGCACAGTGCTATCCAAGTTTCAGCTTGGCTCCGTGCACAGATGAGCTCTTCCCAGGGAAAGGTTATTGTGGCTACAGAAGCTCTGTCGAAGCAGTGGGGTAAGTCTGGCCAGCATGGATTTTGCCACCTTGGATGCTGTTGTTCTAGCTTTGTACTAGTTGCTCTGAAGTTTACCAGCCTTAAGAGTAGTTTATCAGTACTCACAAGCTTAACTTGCAGAATTTTTAACATGACCTTTCCCATCTACTAATTAATTTTGCTGCTCAGCTCTTTCCCCATGACCTTATCAGAGTCCCCCAGTATGTCTTACTGAAGCTGAATCCAGCTGAAGGCTTCGCTTCTGGTTTCCCAGATCCCATCGAATGAAGAGAGCTTTAAAAAAGCTTCAAAATGAGAAGCACAATGAAAGAAAAATGCAGCCCCTTCTGAGAAAGTGTTTAATGTGCAAGAGAAAGCAATGTCTGGAGTTGGCTGGTCAGAATCTGGCTCAGGCATCTGTCTTTGTGCTAGATTTCAGCACAGGCAAAAGAATCACAGAGCTCTTTTGCTCTTCAAACCTGTGTTTGATGTGGTCACAGCTTATGAGTCTGTGATCATCTTTTATGGGCAGTTGGGATAACCTAAGTCAGACTTTACTAAAGCTGGTTAGAGGCAAGGAGGCAGGGAGGGCTGCCAGCAGAAGGTGCAGAAGGACTTGGGGAAGAGAAACTCCTGAAGGAAAATGTTGGATAACAGCAAGCTGAGCCAAAGTCCAACTGAAATTTTGCTAGTGTTTTAGTCTGAGTTATTCACACCTGGAATACTGTGGTCAGTTTTGGGCTCCCCAGGGAATACCATGGTCAGTTTTGGCCTCCCCAGTTCAAGAGAGGGACCTGCTGGAGAGCTGTGAGAATGGTGATGGGACACGAGCATCATCTCTCCGTGGAGACAGGGAGCTGGGGCGCTTTAGTCTTCAGAATAGAAGGCTGAGAAGGGACCTTATGAGTGCCTACAGCTATCTGAGGGCTGCAGGTCAAGATGAAGGTGCCAGGCTCTTTGTGGCAGTGCCCAGTGGTAGGACAAGGAACAGTGGGTGCAAGCTAGAACACAGGAGGTTCCATCTCGACTTGAGGAGACACTTTACAGTGAGGGTGGTGGAGCCCAGGAGCAGGCTTCCCAGAGAGGTTGTGGAGTCTCCTTCTCTGGAGACATTCCAAACCCACCTGGATGCTCTCCTGTGTGACCTGTGCTAGGCGATCCTGCTTTGGCAGGGGGATTGGACTGGATGACTCTGGAGGTCGCTTCTCACCCCTAACATTCTGTGATGCTATGATTCATAAACTCAAGGCTGCCTCTCAGCTGTGCTTGAAGCAGCACAAAGAGGCTTGGTGCAGGTTACACTCATTTAAGTGGGGCAGACGACTTCTTTTCAAGGTCTCTGTACTGTGTGGAGGGCTTTAGAGTACCTCTAGTTTATTCCTTGGTGTAACACCTACAGGAAGGAGTTGCTTTGGCTTGAAATTCAGATGGCTGCTTCGTTTTGTTTGCCACCAGCTTCTGGTCACAGCTGCTTCAGAGACCTGAGCAACTCTTGTTAGCCTTTCTGCTGCTCTTGCCCTCCTGATGTTCCTCTGCAGCCCTCGGCAAAGCTTTCAGTTCACAGTGGGGCAAATTCTCTTTGTATATATTAATGAATTATTTAATAACCTTCAAATCAGCCTCATATCTCACCCCAAACTCAGACTCAAACCCCTTCACAACAGGAAGAAAAAGAGACCCCTCAGGAGTCAGTGCTGGGACCAGTTCTACTCAATATATTAATCAACAATCTGAATAAGAGCAGAGAGTGCAGTGCCAGCAGATGTGTCGATAACACAAGGCAAGACACTGGAGGATTGCGCTGTCATTCAGCAAGACTTAGGCTGGGGAGTTGGGCAGAGAGAAACTTAATGAAATTCAACAAAGGCAAGTGTAGAGGCTTGCATCTGAGGAAAAACAGCCCCAGGTATCAGTATAGGTTGGGGACTGACTTGCTGGAGAGCAGCAGCGAAAGGGAAAAGGACCTGGGAGTCCTAGGGGATGGAAGGTTGACCATGAGCCAGCGATGTGCCCTTGTGGCGAAGAAGTCCAGTGCCATCCTGGGGTGTCTTAGAAGAGATGTGGTTAATAGGCTGAGACAGGTTCTCCTTCCCATCTGCTCTGCCCTGGTGAGGCCATGTCTGGAGTATTGTGTCCAGTTCCAGGCCCCTCAGTTCAAGGACAGATAACTGCTTTAGAGTCCAGTGCAGAGCTACAAGGATGAGTGGAACATTTCCCTTACAAGTAGAGACTGAGGGAGCTGGGGCTTTTCAGCTTGGAGAGGAGGGGGCTAAGGGGATGATCTCATTAATATTTATAAATACATAAAGGGCCAGTGCCAAGAGAATGGGGTCAGGGTCTTCTTGGTGATACCAAATCACAGAACAAGGGGTAATGAGTGGAAGTTGAGGCATAGGAAGTTCCATGGAAATTTGAGGAAGATTTTCTTCACTGTGAGAGTGATGGAACACTGGAACAGGCTGCCCAGGGAGGTTGTGGAGTCTTCCTCTCTGGAGATATTCAAGACCTGCCTGGACACATTCCAGTGTGATCTGGTATAGGTGATCCCACTCTGGCAAGGGGGTTGGACTAGATGATCTTTTGAGGTCCCTTCTAGCCCCTGACATTCTGTGATTCTGTGTGAGATTCTGTGAACAGTACTGAATGTGTGAGACACTAAGACAGAGCCTGATTCCAGCTGTGCTTCTCTAACATCAGTTTAACTTTCCTGACACTGAGCCTGATTCCAGCTGTGCTTCTCTAACATCAGTTTAACTTTCCTGACACTGAGCCTGATTCCAGCTGTGCTTCTCTAACATCAGTTTAACTTTCCTGACACTGAGCCTGATTCCAGCTGTGCTTCTCTAACATCAGTTTAACTTTCCTGACACTGAGCCTGATTCCAGCTGTGCTTCTCTAACATCAGTTTAACNTCTCTAACATCAGTTTAATTTTGCTGACACTGAGCCTGATTCCAGCTGTGTGTCTCTAACATCAGTTTAACTTTCCTGTCACTGAGCCTGAATCCAGCTGTGCTTCTCTAACATCAGTTTAATTTTGCTGACACTGAGCCTGATTCCAGCTGTGTGTCTCTAACATCAGTTTAACTTTGCTGACAGTAGCGATGTCATTCTTCGTTGTGATGTCGTAAGGCACTGACAGTAAGCTATAAAGATGATACAAACCCAAAATCAGATCCAAAATCTGAGTTATTCTCATGCATATCCTTACAAACTACTTTATGCAGTCATGTTCTTATTGATACTCAAAGAGATGATTTCCTCCCCCCCCTTCTGTTTGGTTGATGTTTATTCAGTGTCAGGGTTTAGGAAAACATTGCAAAAGCATTTTGCCTTTTCAAACACAACTGAATTTCTAGTCCAGGCTGTAGCTGTTTTGACTGGGGACACTCTGTACCAGCATGACTGGAAACGGCCAAATTCCTGGTTTAGCTCCCAGCTGTCTGGGAAGAGCTGCAGAGAAGGAGCATTGCCTGTCCCTGCGAGCCAGCCCCGCGGGGTGTATTGCTCTTGCCTCCAGTGCCACCGCTGCGCTGCTGGCAGAGCCATGCCCTGTGCAAAGCCTAGCACTGAGCAGCAGATGAACCTCAGCTCCAGCTCAGAGCCACCTGCAGCCTGCAGAGAAAAGTCCTCCCTTCCCCACTGCCTTTAACCTTGTCATCTCTCCAGCACCAAACCAGCCTTGCTGTCAGTCCCTGCTGGGTGAAAAGAAGTGGGTATGAGTGGAGGTCCAGCATTGCAATGCAGAGCTCCATTCCTTCCTCCCCCTCACTGCTTTACATCCAGACCATAAAACCCACAAGAGATTCCTGCTGTGCAGATGAAGGAATGGAGCACTAAGCTCTCTCTTGCAGGTTCCCCTCGAGCAGGTTCCCACTGCAATCGTTTTGTGTGTGTCTGCTGCCTGTATCCCTGCTTGCTTCCTTCTTTCCTGCTTTTTTGCCTTCCTGACCTTTTTTTCCCTGCAGCTCCTAGTTCCCTTGCCTCTGGTTTTATTGTTTAAAGCTGGAACAGATGGTGGTATGTCTATTAAATGCTCAACTGTGCCACGCAGGGATCATTATCACAGCTGAATTGGCTCCTTTTAAGAGCAGTTTTATCCTCTGGCATAGATTAAAGGACTCAGAAGAAATTCGCTGCGCCGCTGGCTGCCTGCGATGGGCTGAATGGTGACACTTCACTCGTGGCCAGAGTGGAGGGAACAGCTACAGGGCAGCTCCTTTCCTACAGCAGCAGATTTGCTGCAGGTTTCTGCATCCCCTGAAGCAAGGCACAGAGAGGGGAGGTAGCTTAGGTTAGTTGTTAGGAAGCACTTCCTCATGGAAGGGGGAATTAGGTGCTGGGATGGACTGCTCAGGGAGGTGGTGGAGTCACAGGCTCACAGGATGTCAGGGGTTGGAAGGGACCCAAAGACATCATGCAGTCCAACTCCCCTGCCAGAGCAGGACCATACAATCTAGCTCAGGGCACACAGGAACACATCCAGACAGGCCTGGAAAGGCTCCACAGAAGCAGACTCCACAACCTCCCTGGGCAGCCTGTGCCAGTGCTCTGGGACCCTCACAGGAAAGAAGTTCCCCCTTGTGTTGAGCTGGAACCTCCTGTGCTGCAGCTTCCATCCATTGCTGCTNACCTCCCTTGATCTGCTGGAGACACTGCTTAATGGCCCCCAGGCTCCCACTGGCCCTCTTGGCCACAAGGGCACATTGCTGTGCCATGGATGTTCTCCCCCAGCACTCCCAGGTCCCTCTCCACAGGGCTGCTCTCCAGCAGTCACCTCCCAGCCTGTACTGCTGCAGTTTGTTATTCCTGCCCAGGTGCAGGACTCTGCACTTGTCCTTGATGAACCTCATTTTGCTCCTCTGTGCCCAGCTCTGTCTGTCCAGGTCTCTCTGGATGGCAGCACAGCCTTCAACTGTATCAGCCAAGCCTCTCAGTTTGGTGTCATCAGCAAACTTGCTCAGTAGCCTCTGTCTATCTGTCCTCTCATCAATGGGTAACCTGTTGCAGTACTTTACCACTGTCATTGTACTTCACCTAAGAAAGGCTTCTCCAAGCAGAAAACTAAGCCAAAGTCTTCTTGCTCACTCCTCCTAAGCAGGCAAAGTTTAAACAAAACTAGAGCCTGGCAGTGCAGATCTGTTATCAGAGCTCTCGAGGGTCACTGGCAAACATCAGAGGAGCAAATTGCATTAGCTGTTGATGAATGACATCTCCACAGATAGTTCAAGCTAAACAGACTCTTTAATCCATTTTGTTTGCAACCAGAAGTCTCTCTCTGCAGCGAGAGGAACCTTTTATTTTTTTGCTTTCTAAGCTTCCCTGATTAGATTTTCATTTGGCATTGGGGGCTAAAGATTCAAGTGAGTCATTTGCTCAGCAGAGAAATTCCTGAGCTAATCGGCGCTCGTTGGAGTGTATCTGTGAGCAAAGGAGATGCTGCTGGAGGCTTCCCAGAGGCACAGAAACAGGCACCTGCAGATGCAGCCCGAGCTGTGGCTGTGCCCAAGCTCTTGGGAGACCCTTGCAGACCATAATCACTCTTCCTGTGTGAGTCACCTTCGCCCCTCAGCAGGTGGCCCCAGCATGACAATCATAAAGCATGGTCCCCCAAAGCCCCCTGACTGCCTGCTGCAGTGCCTGCAGCCGAAGTCTGCGCTCACCATCGACAGTCACTGTGCAGGAGGGTTTCTTAGACCTCATCGGAGCAAGAAGGCCAAGAGCCTGGGGCAGGCTGAGGCCAGGCAGCACTCATCACAGAGCAGAAGACAGCCTTTTCCCTAGCAGGTCTTAGGAGGGGCAGCTGAGGAACTGAGGCTTTTGAGCCTGGAGCAAAGAAGACTCAGGAGAGATCTCACAGCTCTCTGCAGCCACCTGGAATCGCCACTCCTGGAGGGATTTGGGAGAGCTGTGGATGTGGTGCTGAGGGGCACAGATGAGTGTTGACTTGGCAGATCTGGGTTGTCTCTTGGGCTCAGTGATCTTGAAGGTCTTTTCCAGTCCAACTGACTGTGTGATTCTGAGTGGGCAAGGATGCAAGGGGAAGCATTGCCTCTCCAAAGAGCAGCGAGTGGCTTAGCCAGGAGCAGAACTGGAGCTGGTATCATGCTTCATGCAAGCTCTTACATGGCAACTGGCACCACTTTGGTCATGCTACTGGAAGTTACTCTGCCTCTGCAATGTGCAGGGAGGGAAACTCAACCTCCAGGGCATGTGGAGGCTGCCTGCCCCAGTTTGTGAGCTTACACTTGATCTTTATCCCTGCTGTTTTCCCTGGGAATGGGCAGACTGTCTGCAAAGTGCCCTGACCCAAGCCTTCAAATTGGCTGTGCTTTGGTCCTGCTTAAGATCTGTCTGTGAGGCACAGAGGTTTTGTCCCTGTCACTGTAACTACTCACATCACCCTCCTGAGGTTTTGACAGCAGCCCATCATCACTGTGCCAATCTCTTCTGGGTTGCTGGTTGAAATGGAGGTGCCCAGGGCACCGCTTCTCAAACTCATGCTCAGGCTTAGAATTGATGTAACAGAGTCTAAAATGTACCCAGAGCATAGAAAGGGCAGAATCCTGACACAGCAAAGGGAGGCAGAGCACAGCAAGAACCTGTGCTGGGTAGGATACAGGTCAGGTTCAGTCCCTCAAGACTGGTTTGCCCCCAGGTGGTGTCCATAGCTCCTAAAGATGCCCTTCATCTTTTTTAACATATAAAGAACACTAACACAGCCTTGACCTAAAGGCTTTCCTTTGGCCTGCAGTAAGCAGCCCAGGCACAAATACACATTTCCCCCTTTCTGTTTGTTGGCCTTTGAAATGGGCTGCCCAGGGAAGTGGTGCAGTCATCATCCCTGGAGGTGTTGAAGCCAAGCCTGGCTGGGGCACTTAGTGCCATGCTCTGGTTGATTGGCCAGGGCTGGGTGCTAGGTTGGGCTGGCTGAGCTTGGAGCTCTCTTCCAAGCTGGTTGTTTCTATGAGTTGTGGAGGTCTTTGTTTTCACTTTGCACCTGCCCTGCATTGCACTATTGGTATTTAAAATGAGAGCCCTGAACAACCTGACCTGGAATGTTCCCAGGGCTGGGGACATCTACCACTACTCTGGGCAACCTTGGACCAGCATTGTCACCACCCTCAGTGTAAAATATTCCTTCTCTCTAGTCTGAATCTCCCCTGTTTTAGTTTAAATCTATCACCCCTTGTCCTGTTCCAACAGGCCCTGCTAAAAAGGCTGTCCCCCTCTGTCTTATAGCCCCTCTTTAAGTACTGAAAGACCCCAATAATGCCCCCCTGGAGCCTTCTCTTCTGCCTGCTGTGCTGCAGGAAAGACCCTCCTGGGCTATCCTCGCAGGAAAGCAGGGGCCCATGTGCTAGCAGGAACTCCAGTCCTGGCAAAGGCTGAAAACACTCAGAACTGAATTATGACAGCCTGGGGGACAAGCAGTGGTGGCACAGGATGGGCTGTGGCTGCCTGGGGGACAAGCAGTGATGGCACAGGATGGGCTGTGGCTGCCTGGGGGACAAGCAGCGGTGGCACAGGATGGGTTGTGGCTGCCTGGGGGATGAGCAGTGATGGCACAGGATGGGCTGTGGCAGCCTGGGGGACAAGCAGTGGTGGCACAGGATGGGCTGTGGCAGCCTGGGTTCTGTGAGCTCTGCCGTGTGGTGCAGCTAAACTCCTGTGGTGTCTCATGCCTGGGCTGGTGCTGCATCGGTGATGGATGGAGCACAGCAGCTTTATGTACTGCACTGCAGCCACAGATTGTAAATTCTCTGCAGCCCTTTTGGGGTGAAAAGCATTAAGTGAGGAGAGGGAAGGAATCCTTTGATGTAACAGCTGCGGCTGGGACTGGCTTAGAAATTCCTCTCACACCGGCAGGTGGGGGTTTAGCAGACAGCCTGAAATGAAGCAACATTGCAGAGCAATGAACCTGGTTTAAGAGCTGGCATCACTCAGTGCTTTTGGCCTTAAGGCAGGGAGGTTGTGTTCTAGGAGTCTGGATCAAATCCTGTTTCCTACTGGGGCTAACAGTTCCATGCTGCTCGTTGTTAACTCTATTCTGAGAAATAATTAACCCCTTTATCCCTCCCAGTGGGGTAGGTAATTAAATTCTCATCCAGAAGGCATCCAAAGAATGGGTTTTAGAAGAGCAAGTTACCAGAAATAGGGTGTCCAGGGCATGTTGTGATGTGCTTAAAACTGGTGTATTCCCAGCTCTCTGCTGGCCTTCCTTGGTAGACAAAAAGCAGTTCTCGTTTCAAACCCTCAGCTGAATTTGGGAGGCACAACTGGAGAGTTTCTGTTGTACCTATTTGAAAGCAATCAGAGTCTCTGCAGGCTTTCACTGCACCTTGTTTCCAGCAAAACTGCCTTTGTATTTAGTTTTCCAGTTCAGCTGTAACTGAGAACCAGCTGCCTTGAGTCCCAGGTGGAAAACAAGAGAGGGAAGAAGCTGCACATCCCTGAACTGTGCTAGCTGGGGGAGGGAGTCAAATGCAACTGATGGGCTTCACTCTGCCTGTCCCCTGGCTTGAGACCCACCATACTGCAGCTGGGTTTTCACATGCTGGCAGTCCTGCTCCACAGCCTCCTGGGCTTGGACTACAGCAACTCCAGAGGTGCCTTCCAACCCCTGCTTCCATTCCATGATTCTCCGGGACAGGAGGTGAGGAGAGCTGGAAGGAAGGTTTTGGGTGGTGAGGAAAGGAAGTTTTTTGAGGAGTGAAGTTGGGTACTGGGCTTTAGGGGCTGGAAGCCTCATTTGCAGGTGCTTGGATTTGTGGTGGGAAAAACCACTTCAAGGGACTGAAAATAAGAAAGTCCACTTCAAGGGACTGAAATTAAAAAGGAGCAAAGGTGAAATATTTCCTCCATGAAAATCCACACTGTTGTGCTCAGATCCTGCCTTGAAGGCTGCTCAGACACTTGCCTTAAATCACAGAATCATAGAGCCACAGAATGGCTCAGGTTGGAAGGGACCTCAGAGCTCATCTGCTCCAACCTCCCCACTAAGGGCAGAGACATCTCTCAACTAGAATTGGCTGCTCAAGGCCTCATCCAACCTGACTTTGAAGACCTCCAGGTAGGAGGCATCCACAACCTCCCTGGGCAGCCCATTCTAGACTCCCACCAAGGTGAGTGCCAGGAGGCTGGAGCCAGGCTCTGCTGGGTGATGCCCAGTGACAGCACAAGGGGCACTGGTGGAAGCTGAGGCAGAGGAGGTTTAGTTTAAACATGAGGAGGAATTGTTTTCTCTGTGAGGGTGACAGAACCCTGGAACAGGCTGCTCAGGGGCGTTGTGGAGTCTGTCTGGAGATACTTAAAAGGTGCCTGGATGTGTTCCTGTGTGATCTGCTCTAGGTGATCCTGCTCTGCAGGGGCCTTGGACTGGATGAGCTCTGGAGGTCCCTTCCAGCCCCTAACATTCTGTGGTTCTATGAAGAGACTTTCAAGATCATTGAGTCCAGCTGTTGACCCAGAACTGCCAAGTCCACCACTGAGCCATGTCCCCCAGCCCCACATCTGTGTGTCTGTCATGAGAGAGCTCTTAAACCCAGTCTTGCCCATTCGTGTAACACCCTCCTCAGACAGTTTCCTGCTGTTTCAAGGTCTGCTTTTCCACAAGCTGTGGGTTTATAGCCTTAGGAAGGATAAGATATTTTCCATGGGATTAGTGTGACAAGGTGGAGCTGTGAGCACTGTTCACACAATTCAGTGTAAGGTACAGAACTGTGTAGGTGCTTCCCTTTGAAAAACAGAGGCTCCTTCACAAGCCTCCCTTCCTGCCCTCGATTTCCACGTCTCTCTAGCTTGCCTGTGAGATTGGGGCTGCCCAGATTTTAGTTGCCTTTCCCCTGAGCTTGTGGTCACAGGTCAGTAGCTGCTATCCTTACCCCTGCAGATGACAAATGCAGGGTTGTGCTTTCTCGCCATTAGAAGGGGGCTGGCAGCTCTCAGAAGTGCTGCAGCAGATGACAAGGAGGCCACTCTGTGTTTCATTTTTTGGAGGCACAGACAAGCCTTGGCTGAATAACGAGGCAGTGAAATTCGTCAGCCTCCAGCATCCGTGCACGGGAGGTGACAAGTTCAAGGCTTATGTAGAGTGCCTGACTACAGCTGTGCCTGAGGTGGCTGTGGCCAGCAGGATGAGGAAGAGGATTCTGCCCCTCTGCTCTCCTCTGCTGAGACCTCACCTGCAGCTCTCTGGCCAGCTCTGGAGTTGTCAGCACAGGATAGATGTGGACCTGTTGGAGTAGGTCCAGAGGAGGCCCTGTGCTGGAATACCTCTGCTGTGAGGACAGGCTGAGAGAGTTGGGGTTGTTCAGCCAGGAGAGGAGAAGCTAAACCTGCCCTGGCACAACTTGAGACCACTTCCTCTTGTCCTGTCACTTGTTACTGGGGAGCGGAGACCGACCCCCACCTGGCCATAACCTCTTTCCGAGTAGTTGTAAGCCTCTTGGGGCAAGGGTGGGCTCCCTGCTCAGCAGAAAGAGGCTGTTGCTTGTCAGCAGAGCCCACAGATGTGGCAGCAGCGTAGGTGGTGATGCCAAACATCAGGCAGCGACCTCCTCCTCTGGGGGGAGCGGAGCCGCACAGGATGTGTCGAGGCGCAGATCCCTCAGTCCTCCTGGCGTGCCGAGGACCGCTGGTGCCTGCAGGAGTTATTTTTACTCCTCCTGCCACAGCATTTCATTAGCTTTTTATCTCTGCTGACCCTTTCGGCGGGCTCCCTGCTTTGAGAGACGCCAGCACCAACGCAAGCGCCGCACGCTTGGCATTTGCCGCCCGCTCCCCGCAGCTCCCCCGGAGCCGGCTGCGGAGAAGCTCCGTGCTGGGGATGCTGCGGATGCTGCAGATGCTGCGGCTCTGGAAGGCGAAAGGGGGCAGGGAGAGGGAAGACACAAGCGGAGAAGAAGAGAAGGCAACGCAGTTAAGTGGCGACAGCAAACGAAAAGAGGTCTGCTGTAAAATAGAGACACAGAATTAACCAGGTTGGAAGAGACCTCCAGCATCATCGAGCCCAACCTATCACCTAACCCTTCTAATTAACTAACCCATGGCACCAAGTGCCTCATCCAGCCTCCTTTCAAACATCCCCAGGGATGGTGACTCCACCACTTCCCTGGGCAGCCCATTCCAATGCCATCACTCTTGCTGTGGAGAAGTGCTTCTTGCTAATGTCCAGCCTGACCCTGCCCTGGCACAGCTTGAGGCTGTGTCCTCTCATTCTGTCACTGGGTGCCTGGGGAAAGAGCCCAACCCCAGCTGGCTACAAGCTCCTTTGTGAGGAGGAGGGGAAGAGGGGAGATTGAGACTGAAGATTAGGAAGAAACTCTTCCCAGTGAGGGCAATGAGGCACTGGAGCAGGTTGCCCAGGGAAGCTGTGGATGTCCACTCCCTGCAGGTGTTCAAGGCCAGGTTGGATGAGGCTTTGAGCAACCTGGGCTAGTGGGAGGTGTCCCTGCCCATGGCAGGGGGGTTGGAACTAGATGATGTTGAATGTCCTTTCCAACCAAACCCATCCTATGATAGAAGAATTAGACTGAAGATCAGGAAGAAATTCTGTCCAGTGAGGGCGGTTGCTCAGGGAGGTTGTGGATGCTCCCTCCCTGGAGGTGTTGAAAGTCAGGTCGTTGAGCAGGGCTAGTGGGAGGTGTTCCTGCCCATGGTGGGAGGGTTGGAACTGGATGATCTTTAAGGTCCCTTCCTGCCCAAATCGTTCTGTGATTCTGTGAGGTTCCTGTGCCAGACAATACTGGAAAGCTAAGATAAAGCTGCCTGCATTTGTAGCAGTTCATTCAAAAGGCAGCTTAATGTCTTTGGTAGAGAAGAGCCATAGGTTGGACTTGGTGATCCTGAGGGTCTTCTCCAACCTGCCTGTTTCTGTGATTCTGTCCTGATTTCAGCACGACCTGCAGTGATCCCCTGTAAAGCACCAGCAGAGGTGAACTGATTTGCATTCCTGCAAGTCTGACAAGGTCTAACCTCTGCTTACAAAACCAAAGTGCACTGCATCTCCAGCCCCATGCTCCCTTCTCCTGGATGCAAACCAGAGCCTTTTCCCATAGCAGGATCTGATTCCTGCACAAAAGCATGTGTGGTTAGGCCTTATCCAGCTGCTTGTGTACACACAGCCCTTGATAGATGTCATTGTGAGTAGTAACAGAAGTAATCTAATTTCCTCTCGGTATATATTAGTGTTAGTAATGACAGAGCAATATCATCTGGAGTGCATTGTAACCCTGCTTTGAAGTAGTCTATTTGGCATGGCAAGCATTCTCCTAAGTAATGAGCCAAACAAATTGCTGTTCAGCTAGAGGAAGAGCTTGTGAAAGACAAGTTCTGGGAAACAGCACAAAAGCATTTTCAATTGATAGCAGTAAATAACAGAGGGATGGATGCTGCACTGCTTGACTCTGCCTTGCCAGAGGAGTCACAAAGCAAGAGCTGTACTGAGGCTGTCAGCAGTTGTTTTATCCTGAGATTGGGANTCCCTGGGCAACCTGTGCCAGTGTCTCACCACCCTCACTGCAAAGAACTTCTTCCTCACATCCAGTGTGAATCTCCCCTCTGCCAGTTCAAACCCATTCTTCCTCCTCCTGTCATTACAAGACCTTGTCAGTAGTCCCTCCCCAGCCTTCCTGTAGGTGCCCTTCAGATACTGGAAGGCTACTATAAAGTCTCAACTCTTGCAACCTGTCCTCATAGCAGAAGACCTGCACATCCTCAGCTGAAAGTCTCTGCTGCCATGTTACCTGCAGAGCTCATGTGCTGTGAGGCTCTGAACCAGCTTTGGTCATCACAAAATGACAGGTGTCTTGTGAAAGGCTGCAGCACTCCAAGCCCTCAGGCTGGGCATCAAATAGTGGCAGACTTGAGCCTCGCCTGAAGTGGCAGGCACAGACATCTCTGCCTGCTGCTGAGGCTTCTCCAGCATCAGGGCTCCTGGGCTGGGTCAGGCAGCAGTGGGCTTGCACTAGAGAAGGAGGAGAACTGTCTCTTGATCCCGGGAGGCTGCCAGGGGCTGTGAGAGGGACAGAGGCAGCAGCGCTGTAGCATCTCACTCACAGAATGGTGTGGGTTTGGAGAAACCTCTGGAGATCATCCAGTCCAGCCCCTCTGCTGCAGCAGTCCACCTAAAGCAGGCTGCACAGGACTGCATCCAGGTGGGGTTTGAATCTCTCTAGAGAAGAAGACTCCACAACCTCTCTGGGTGCTTCCCCCATCTCTCTGTCCTCAGAGGGGGTGTAGGAAGCCAGGTCCACCTTTACCCAAGCATCTGTGCAGTAAGCTTTGCCCCCTCAGCTTTGCCCAGCTCCTTGCATGGTGTTTCACCTCTTTATGGCAGTGTGAAGGGCTGGTGGCACCTCCAGATGTGGTCTGTGAGGCCAGCTCCAGACTGAGCCCTGCCAGGTGGATTTTGCTGGTCACAAGCCTCTGAGCAGTCAGGTTTCCACCCACTCACGTTCCAGCTATCCATCTGATACCACACCAGACTATAGGAGAAGATGCCAAAGACCCTGCTGAGTTCAAAATCTGAAGTATCCACTTGCTTAATCACAGGCTGTGAGATCCAGACCCTCGTGGGCTGAGCATCTGAGCTTGGTGCCAGTGCTGCTACAGCCACACAGTCTCCAGGTTGACACTGCTTAGGCTGGTACTTCTTGCTGGTCCAGAGCTGAGAGCACAGGTTCATGCTCCTCTGCAGGACCTACTCATGCAGATCTCCTCCTCCCAGCACCAGCTTGTCCATAAACAAAGCAGGCCAGATAGGCACCGTGGTGCTCAGCACTGAGGAGATTCAAAGCTCTGAGCTGCCCTCAGGGAAAAGGCTGAATCAGGTTCATCAGCAGAGTTTAGACAAGGATAGCAGCTTCTAATTCTACCTGCAGCCCCTGGAAGGCTTTCAGTGATTTCCCTAAAGTCTCAGTGTTGATCTTGACTGTTTTTAGCTCAGCTGAACTTTCAAAACACATTGGAAGCTCAGGTGCACTTCCTTTGGGATGCAGAAAGAATACACTGCAGAAAAACAGGGTCAAATGTTCTGTTTGGTTCCAGTGAAGACCAGAAGGCACCAAAACCTCTACAACTATAAATGAGAACTTGCTGGTTGGGTGAAAATGTCATGGAATCATGGAATAGTAGGCTGGAAAGGACCTCAAGGATCATCTGGTCCAGCCTTTGGTGGCAAAAGGTCTAGACAAGATGGCCCAGCACAGTGTCCAGCTGACCCTTGAAAGTGCCCAGTGCTGGGCACTCCACCACTTCCCCAGGGAGGTCATTCCAGTGTCTGATTGTCCCTGCTGTGACAAATTGTCTTCTTGTGTCCCCAGCAGTGACTTGTACCCATCACACAGCCTCTGTTCAGTGTCACTCCTCCTGCAAAGGGAGTCCCCAGCTTCTCTGTAGCCACCCTTTAAATACTGGAAGGTGGAGATAAGGTCAGCCCTAAGCCTTCTTTCCTTGAGGCTCAACAGACTCACTTCTCTCAGCCTTCTCTCAGGTGCCAACTGCCCAGGCCTTGGATCATCTTTGTGGCCCTTTTCATAGAATCAAGCAGGTTGGAAGAGAGCTCCAAGCTCAGCCAGCCCAACCTAGCACCCAGCCCTGGACAATCAACCAGACCATGGCACTAAGTGCCCCAGCCAGGCTTGGCTTCAACACCTCCAGCCACAGTGACTCCACCACCTCCCTGGGCAGCCCATTCCAATGCCAATCACTCTCTCTGCCAACAACTTCCTCCTAACATCCAGCCTAGACCTGCCCTGGCACAGCTTGAGACTCTGTCCCCTTCTTCAGTTGCTGAGTGCCTGGCAGAAGAGTCCAACCCCACCTGGCTACAGCCTCCCTTCAGGTAGTAAATGTGGGGGCTTAAAAGAATCTGAACTCAATCTCATGTAGAGGAGAGTTAGAGACAGGCTCAAGAATGAGATGATCCTTGTGGTCCCTTCCAAGCCTGACTGATTCTGTGATTCTATGACTTGACCCTGTGCCACCTTGTCAGTGCCACAGAGGGAGGAGAGGGAGGGAGTCACAGAAGGTCACCCACCAGGGCTGTGTAAGGAGAAAAGTTGTGTTGAGCAGTGGCAGTTGCTAGCAGAGTGTGTGAGGGCTGCTGATGTATATTTAATCAGAGCAGAGGAGTGCTGGAGAGTGCATTTCCCATCTGACAGCTTGAGCTGATGTGCTGTGCCCTCCTGCTTGAGCGAGACAGCTCCAGGGTCATCACAACTGCTTTGTAAGCCAAAGTGGAGGGTGTTTGTGCTGTAGAAATGCAAGCTCATTGGCTGCTTTGTTGTCTTCCCCTTTTAGGCAATGAGTGGTGGAAGGTGCTTCAGAATGCCATGGCAGATGCTTTTCCTGGAGGAGAGGTGAGTCCTGCTGATCTCCCACTGTTTGTAAGGACAAAGATGACTCTCCAGGGCTGTGCTTCCTATTCTGCCTTTGATCTGCCTTCTGTGTGTGAGGGGGGAGAGCAGGGCAGGGGGGAGAGTCCTGCAGCAGAGTTTGTCTTCCTTAAGGCAGGAGGAGAGGCTGAGGGAGCTGGGGGTGTGCAGCCTGCAGAAGAGGAGGCTCAGGGCAGAGCTCATTGCTGTCTGCAGCTGCCTGCAGGGAGGCTGTAGCCAGGTGGGGTTGGGCTCTGCTGCCAGGCACCCAGCAACAGAACAAGGGGACAGAGTCTCAAGCTGTGCCAGGGCAGGTTCAGGCTGGCTGTTAGGAGGAAGTTGTTGGCAGAGAGAGTGATTGGCATTGGAATGGGCTGCCCAGGGAGGTGGTGGAGTCACCGTGGCTGGAGGTGTTGAAGCCAAGCCTGGCTGGGGCACTTAGTGCCATGGTCTGGTTGAGTGGCCAGGGCTGGGTGCTAGGTTGGGCTGGCTGAGCTTGGAGATCTCTTCCCACCTGGTTGATTCTATGATTCTGTGACTGCAGCCTACACTATCCCAGGTCTCTTCATAGGGGTTAAGTTTGAAGCTCTCTTGCCCACAGGTTGAGACCTTATTGCTTAAGATATTTAAAGGAGTTCCTAGGGCAGCAAGCTGGGAGGCCAGAGTTGGTTTTGCATGTTTGCAATCATGCATAATTCAGCTGCAAGTCAGAGGTGCCTGAGGGCTCCTTCCAGTGCTTACTGCAAGAGCTGACTTGGGCAAACTGCAGGCTTTGTGGAGATTTCTTGATGAGGTTGCTGAATGTTCCTGCAGACTCCCAGGGGATCTGGGCAGTGCTTCAGAGAGCCAATGCCCATCTTTTGTTTCAGGGCTGAGTTCCTGCTTTCTTGCTTTGTTCCTTTGCCTGAGGTGAGATGAGATGCCTAAGAGCAGGGTACCATGCTAGGTACTTCAGCTCTTGTGCTAGGGTGAAAGAGCTCAACTTTTGGTTTAACAGAGGCAGGCAGATCTCAGCATCACAGAATGAGAGAATGGCAGGGGTTGGAAGGCAGCTCCTGAGGAGGTCACCTAAAAGCAGCTTTGCCTGGAGCAGGTTGTTGAGGATTGTGCCCAGGGGCATTCTGAATCTCTGCAGAGACTCCACAAGCTCTCTGAGCAGCATGCTCCAGTGCTCTGTCACCCTCACAGCAAAGAAGTTTTTCCCCACCTTCAGATGGAACTTTCTGTGTCCCAGTTAGTGCCCATTGCTCCTTCTCCTGGCACTGGGCACCAGTGAAAGCAGCCTGCCCTCATCCCTCTGACACACACCCTTTAAAGATGATCACCATTGATGGGATGCTGGTAAGGAAAGCAGTTTGCACGTTCATCCTGGCTGTCCAAAGTGATGAAAGGTTTCCACTGCTTTCAGTATAAGCATGAGACATCATCCTGCCTTTATGCACAGGCCAAGGCTGCCTCTTGCTCTGCAGCATCACCCTCGCAGAGCAAGCCCAACATTCCATGCATTCCTAGCAACAGAACAGCACAGCAGTGGCTTCACATACAGCAGAGCAGGGTTAGACTGGATGTTAGGAACGAGTTCTGCACCACGAGAGTGCTGGAACGCTGCAACAGGTTGCCCAGGCCCCATCCCTGGAGATAGTCAAGGTGAGGCTCAACAGGGCTCTGGGCAACCTGATCTAGGTGAGGATGCTGCAGCCTAATGCAGAGGAGGTTAAACTAGGTGAGCTTTGGGGGTCCCTTCCAGCCCAGCCCATTCTGTCGTTCCATGAATTCTAAATGAGAACATGAAATCTGCTGGGGGGCTGAGGTTGTCAGCTGCCTTCAGCTGGGGCTCCCCAGTTGAAGAGGGACAGGGATATGCTGGAGAGAGTCCAAGGGAGGGCTAGGAGGATGATGAGGGGACTGGAGCACTGCCTGGTGAGGAGAGGCTGAGGGACCTGGGGTTGCTTAGTCTGGAGAAGAGAAGACTAACAGGGGATTGAATCAGTGTCTATATATACCTGAGGGCTGGGGGTCAGGAGTCGGGGGACACAGGCTCTGCTCACTGCTCCCTGGGATAGGACAAGCAGCAATGGATGGAAGCTGCAGCACAGGAGGTTCCAGCTCAACACAAGGAGAACTTCTTTCCTATGAGGGTCCCAGAGCCCTGGCACAGGTTCCCCAGAGAGGCTGTGGAGTCTGCTTCTGTGGAGCCTTTCCAGGCCTGTCTGGATGTGTTTCTGTGTGACCTGAGCTAGATTATGTGGTCCTGCTCTTGCAGGGGGGTTTGGACTTGATGATGTCTTTGGGTCCCTTCCAACCCCTGACATCTGTGATTGTAGAATCATAGAATGTTAGGGGCTGGAAAGGACCTCAAAAGCTCATCTGATCCAGCCCCCTGCCAGAGCAGGATCACCCAGAGCAGATCACACTGAAAGACATCCAGGTGGTTCTTTAATATCTCCAGAGAAGGAGACTCCACACCCGCCCTGGGCATCCTGTTCCAGTGCTCTGTCACCCTCACAGTGAAAAACTTCTTCCTCGGGTTCACATGGAACCTCCTATGCCTCAGCTTCCACCCCTTGCCCCTTGTCCTGTCACTGGGCACCATGGAGAAGAGGCTCTCTGTGACCTCCCCACACTGTGAGGGTAGGCAGGACAGCACACTCCTGCTCCAGTCTGCCACCAGCCCTTTGCAGAACCCTGGAGCAGAGGGCAGAGGAGATCCTGCATAGCACCACATCAGCCAGTTGTCTCCAAAGAGGTAAAGGATCAGAAAGGAAGAGGAATGATTCTTCTGGGGAGGAAGGGAAGGCCAGAAAAGAGCAGCTGGACAGCGAGAGGGCACTGGCAAGGTCACTGTTGAAGCCACGGGTGCATCCCTGCTCCTCCTCTGCAGCAAAGCATCAGTGAAGGGGGGCTGGTGGCACACTTCAGGGGGGTGCTGGCAAATCCTGCATCACTTCACGTGTGGGAAAAGCCTCTGGGCAAGGGCTGCGGTGTCACAGCACACTGCAGGCTCCTCACACAGCACTGCCCACCCTGGCTCAGGGGGATGCTTAGAGGAGAGGCTGCTGCAAACAGCACCAGCAAATTAAGGACAAACCCCAGCAATATGGAGCTTGTAATGGCAGTTGTGGTGTGCTGCAGCTCTAATGAAGGGTTTAGTTCTGTAGTGTGATTAATTTGCTGGCACGGAGGAGGTTTTGTTAATCTGGGAGGACGCAGAACTGGAAGGGAGGAGGGAGGGGGAAAAGAGGCAGTTTAAGCCCAGAAATTTAATTGCAAGATAGTGCCTGAAATATAAATTGATCTCCAGAACTGCTTTGAGAGATAAGCATGGCAGTGACGTGGGTTTCTGGCAGCCAGGATCATCCTGCTCTTATGAAAAAGATACTGCTCTGGGCTCTGCTTTGTAATTTAGATGGACAGGAATTAGTTTGCCATCATTCTCTCTCGTGACGTGACAGCAGAGCTCTGAACTCCTGCTGTGGGCACTCTCTGCGAGGTGGTGGAGCAAGGGGAAATGCCCAAACGCTCCCCGAAAGGCACAGCTGTGAGAAGCAGGTTTATGATGACTTCTCTCCAGCTGCATTCAACCAAGTATTGAATCCCTGCTCCTGTGCTCTCTCTGTTCTCTGTAGCCTGCTCTGAGGCCTGGCAGGGCTTGGGCAAGGTTATGCCTGGCTAGAAGAAGGCAAAGCCTGCCAGGGGATGTGGTGGATTAGCTCACAATGATGCAAATAACCTATCATAGAATCAAGCAGGTTGGAAGAGACCTCCAGGCTCAGCCAGTCCAACCTAGCACCCAGCCCTGTCCAGTCAACCAGACCATGGCACTAAGTGCCCCAGCCAGGCTGGGCTGGAATGGCAGCACTCATCTCATTTCTCTATTCACAGGATCACAGAGTATTAGGGGTTGGAAGGGACCTCCATAGATCGAGTCCAACCCCCCTGCCAGAGCAGAAACATGGAATCTAGCACAGGTTGCACAGGAACATATCCCTGCCTATGGCAGGGGGTTGGAGCTGGATGAGCCTTGAGGTCCCTTCCAACCTAAACCATTCTATGATTCTGTGATTCTATATCCAGATGGGTCTTGAAGGTCTCCAGAGAAGGAGACTCTACAACCTCTCTGGGCAGCCTGTTTCAGTGTTCTGTCACCCTTAGAGTAAAGAAGTTCTTGCTCATGTTGAGGTAGAGCTTCCTCTGCTGTAGTTTACATCCATCACCCCTTGTCCTATCAGAGGGCACAACTCACTCTTGATCCCCAGCCCTTATATTTATACAGTGTTGGACCTTCCAATCACCTGGGGCTTTTGTGCCTGGCCTCTGCTGCTCTCTTCGTGGTTCAGTGATTACTAAGAGAGACACAAAGGGCATTTTCACCTGACAGAACAAGACAAGGTCTATAAGTGCCACTAAAAGTCTAAGACAGGAATCCCACAGTGATAATGGCTGTGACGATTGGAGGAGCCATTTAGCCACTGATGTTGACCTCTTCTCTGTTGGAAGGCTTTAAGTGACTTCTTTGTTTAAAATCACGATTTGGGAAGCAGATTTAAGGTGGGCAGCTTCCAGCTCACCTCTGTGCTGCCCTTCTGCCTCCCTGGAGGTGTTCAGGACCAGGTTGGATGAGATCTTGAGCAACCTGTTCTAGTGGGAGGTGTCCCTGCCTATGGCAGGAGGGATTGGAACTGGCTGAGCTTTGAGGTCCCTTCCATCCTAAACCCATTCTGTGATTCTCTCTGCAGAGGCTTGTGCCTCATGCCTGTATATGTGTACTGAGGCTCTGAAAAGTCAATAATGAAACTGAGCTGGGGATAAAAATGTTCCACCCAGACATAACAGCATGTGCAAAGGTAAAAAACAGGCTTGGGAAATATCTTGTGGGTAAACTCTGGTGGCTGTAATCTTCCTGTTGCCATCACAGCCCCATCTCAGGCTGCATCTCCAGGAAGCTGTGTGAAATGATGGGGGGGGGAGGGCAGGAATCATCTATTACACTCTTCAGTAATCAGGTAAGTGATGTATTCACGGGGAGGGAGGCTTTAGAGCCTTCAGCCCTCTCCTCGGCTCCAAAGTAGCTCAGATGTTGGGGGAAAATAAAGGCAGCACAAAGCTTTGATTGCAGGCACTTAGCGGGGCTGAGTGCCAGACCCAAGCGGCAGAAAAGCTGCTTGAGGCTTAGCAAAAGAAACCCCCAATGGCTCCAAGAGGCCAGAGGCACCCAAGCGGCCCCCGCAGGGAGCTGCAGCGATGACTCGTGGGCAGCTGGAGCTGGCATTCCTTTGGACGGGCAGGAAAGGAAAGAGGGAATTTCAGTGCTCCAGGGAAGAGCTTCCCAAGGTTTATCAGCCTACCTGTGAGCCAGGCACTGCCTTACTGCTCCCTTGCAGGAGGTTTTTAGCTCAGGTCCTTTGTAACCGGCACAGAGAGTCGGGGCAGGGAAAGTGTGCTCAGTGTAGGCATTGGGGCAGCTGCAGCACCTGCAGAGTGTGGGCATGGGGGCAGCTGCAGCACCTGCAGAGTGTGGGCATTGGGGCAGCTGCAGCACCTGCAGGGCAAATTCTGGTCAGATCTTGCTGGGTATGCCGAGAGGGTGCAGGGAAATGCTGATGCCGCTGCCTCCCGGAGCGCCTGCCAGCAGCACCGCAGGAAAAGCCTTTAGCTTGCAGCCTTCACCCAGCCACCAGCACAGCCCTGGCTTCCCTTCCAGCTTACTTCTGCTCTAACCTTTGCAGATTCCAAAGCTAGCAGTCAGCCCAGGAGTCTGACCCTGTTAGTGTGGGCTCCTGATCCCACACTAATCCCTTGCTCAGATGGAGACAGTTTTAGAATCCTAGAACCAGTCAGGGTTGGAAGGGACCACAAGGAGCATCCAGTTCCAACCCTCCTGCCATGGGCAGGAACACTTCACACTAGATCAGGCTGGCCAGAGCCTCATACAGCCTGTCCTTAAACACCTCCAGGGATGAGGCTTCCATCACCTCCTTGGGCAATCCCTTCCAGGCTCTCACCACCCTCATGCTGGAGAACTTCCTCACCTCCAGTCTGAATCTCCCCATTTCCAGCTTTGCTCCATTCCCCCCAGACCTATCACTACCTGACAGCCTAAAAAGTCCCTTAACATCTCTCTTGAAGGGCCCAGAACAGGACCTGAACACAGGGCTGAAAGGGCCCCAGCAGTGTCTTGTCCACTGCTATTGCAGGCAGCTGTGCCAGGCTGTTCTTGCTGGGCAGGCTCCCTGTGGAAAGCAGCTTAAGATGGTTTTCCCCAGCTTCTGTTTCTCTAGGCCATTTTTAGCCCAGATCTTTCAGATCCCAACCACAAACATCTCCACTTGTTGTAAGTTGCATTTCAAGTTGGTTTGAATTCTCTTCCACGTTCCCAGGTGCCCAGGGATGTGGATGGCAGCCTAGCTGAGGCAGCAGCAATTGCCTGTGCAGTAGCATTGATGTTTCCTGTCTCTCCTAGAGACACCTCCTCTGATGCATACTAATTGCATTTGGCTTCTGCTTTGTCAGCTCTGTTACCAGCCTGTCCTGCTGCCTTCTGCTCCAGCCAGGGGACACCAGCTCCCAGGGCTCCAGGTGACTTCCAGCAAGCTTTGGGCAGCTTGCCAGGCTGGGGCAAAATCTACCTTCTCAAATACCTGAGGATGCTCAAGGGAGACTTTGCAGGGTGTAGAGGGAAGATGAGGAAGGACTGTGTCAGGGCATGTGGTGCTGGGACAAAGGAGAACAGTTTTAAAAGGAACCAAGGATAGATTTAGATTAGATATTAGGCAGAAATGCTTCACTGTGAGGGAGGTAAGGTACTAGAATAGACTGCCAAGAGACATTGTGGATGTTCCTTCCCTGGAAGTGTTGAAGTCCAGGCTGGGTGAGGCTTTGAGCAATCTGGTCTGGTGGATGGTGTCCCTGCCTGTGGCAGAGCAGTTGGACTAGGTGATCTTTAAGATCCCTTCCAACACACCCCACTCTGTGATTTTCTCTGTGTTGGGTTCATTTTGCTGCTAGCCATAGGTTGTTAACATGAACTAAAGGTTATACTGAGAGCTCAAGCACAGGGATGAGCCTTGGGAGCAAGTCAGGACTTCCTAACTGCAGGCAGTGACAGAGCCAGCTCCAAAATCTGACAGCACAGAAAGGGTCAGTCACAGAATCACAGCCAGGCTGCAAAAGACCTCTGAGGTCATCGAGCCCAACCTAGCACCTAACCCTTCTGATTAACTAACCCATGGCACTAAGTGCTTCATCCAGCCTCCTCTTAAACACCTCCAGGCACAGTGACTCCACCACCTCCCTGGGNAAACACCTTCCAGCACCTCAACATCTCTCTGCAATGGAGGAGCCCAGAACTGGACACAGCACTCAAGGGGTGTCCTGAGCAGTGCTGAGCACAGGGGCAGAAGAACCTCCCTTGTCCTGCTGGCCACACTGCTCCTGAGCCAGCCCAGGATGCCATTGGCTCTGCTGCCCACCTGGGCACACTGCTGGGTCATGTTGAGCTGCCAACACAGGGAGGTGGTTGAGGCCCCATCCCTGGAGGTGTTTAAGGCCAGGCTGGGTGAAGCTCTGGGCAGGCTGAGCTAGGGCAGGGTGTCCCTGGGCATGGCAGGGGGGTTGGAACTGGCTGATCCTTGTGGCCCCTTCCAGCCCTGACTGCTTCTGTCGTTCTGTGATTATTGGCCTGCAATGGAAAAAAAATGGAGCCTGAATTTTTCCAGCAGGAATATTCATAGGAGGTGAAACGCTTCAGGTGTTTGCAGACTGAATGCAAATGCAAACATTACCAGAGGCAGATTTGTGTCTGCTAGAAATCTCTGGCACAAAACAAGAGAGATTTGATGAGACAAGGCTTCCCCACCTCACAGGAGATGAAAAGTGGGGAGTTAATGGCCAGACTCAAAAGCCCAAGGGGGAAGGCTTTGATCAGAACTTCCTTCAGGATTTGAAATCAGAAGGTGCAGATGGGACACATCAGCCTGCTGCTGGTCACCCACAGCCCAGCCTCAGCCTTGCTGCAGCTCTGCTAGCTTTCCTCCTGGGAGTTTAATGCTGATGAAACTAACTGAATCTGCCTCCAAGTCGTTGTAATCGTTCACATTAAGTAGCAGTCGTTTAGAGGAAATGGAAATTGAAGGCAAGGAGTAAGAAAGAACATCTGGAGTTTGCCAGCAGGCTCATTCCCTAGCCCCAGGAGGTTTGTCCCTGCTGTGTTGGGACACTGCAGCACGGCAGCACTGCCTTGGAATGATCCTGGAGGGGAGAATGGAAGGTGTAGGGTATTTATTTAATGGTTAGGCTGAAGATCTTTATCTGGAGTCTCCCTCTGGAGTTGTTTCATTCCTCTTGTAGGGCTTGATTTCGGTGGTGAGAAGCACCCTCTCAGACGCCATCCATGCGATGAATCAGCCCTCCTGAGAGCACAGGGGATGCAGGAACTGGCGTCAATGACTTGGCAGGTTTGGACCCCGTTACTAGAGACAAAAGGACAACAATGGAAGCTGTGGCTGGACCCAAAGAAACGTGGGTTGAGGTGGGTTGGATTGTGTACTGTCTCTTCCCTCAGGTCTGCTGAGTTTCATTACGAGACTCGCTGCCCAATTCAAAGCTTTCCAGTGTCCTGAGGATCAAGGAGAGGGAGGGAAGTGATCCTCCCCCTCTGCTCCACGCTGCTGAGAACCCACCTGCAGCAGTGGGTCCAGTTCTGGAGCCCCCTGTTACAAGAGGGATGTGGATGTGCTGGAGTGGGTCCAGAGAAGGGCCACGAGGATGCTCAGAGGAATGGAGCTGCTTTGCTGTGCAGAGAGACTGAGGGAGTTGGGGCTGCTCAGTCTGGAGAGGTGAAGGTCCCTTGCCCTCATTTCTTCTGGTGATGCTCTTGTCCATGTTAAAATTCAGGAGCATCACCTGCAAGTCTTGGAAAACATTTCATGGCTTGTTGTGACCTTCCAGTATCTTAGAGTAGCCTACAAAAAAGCTGGGGAGGGACTTTTTAGGCTGTCAGGCAGTGATAGGACTGGGGGGAATGGAACAAAGCTGGAAATGGGGAGATTCAGCCTGGATGTTAGGAGGAAGCTCTTCAGCATGAGAGTGGTGAGAGCCTGGAAGGGGTTGCCCAGGCAGGTGGTGGAAGTCTCATCCCTGGAGGTGTTTAAGGCCAGGCTGGATGAGGCTGTGGGCAGCCTGCTGTAGTGTGAGGAGTCCCTGCCCATGCCAGGGGGGTTGGAACTGGATGCTCCTTGTGGTCCCTTCCTACCCCGACTGATTCTGTGGTTCTGTGATTGTAAGATCTGAGGTTTCCCAGCTCTCCTGCCTTAAAGACAACAAGCACAGAGCAGCTTTGCTGTTGCATTCACTGATCTGCCTTTGCCCCACCTAAAAGCCATGAACATCACCATCTTCCAAACCCCTGTGCCAGCAGATCTCCCCCTGTACTGCCTACAAACATCTATTGTGTCTGGACCTGCTAACAGCCAATCTGCTGGCATGCCAAGATGAGTTCTTAGTGCCTGGCCTGGCATCCTCTCATCTCAGAGCTGCTTCTTAACACACTTGAGGACAGGAACTCTCCTTGCACTCTGCACTGGCACTGTTCCTGGGTAAAGGACCATCTGGCATGGCACTCCTCGGCGTGGCAGTGGTGTAGGTGGGAGGCAGCATTGGATTAATGCTCTGCATGTTCTTCTGGTTGCTCTGAGGATGTTTCACATAAGGCAAAGCTGGCATGGCTGGCTGGCTGCACAGAGGCAGGGCACTCCTCCCCTGCCACGCTCCTCTTGGAGGCTAACACAAGAGCTGGTTTGGTTCCCCTGTGACTCCTGCCAAGGGGGTGATGATCAGAGCTTCTGGCAGGGATGAGGGTGCAAAGAGGAGAGCACTGTGGTGCCTGGGAGCCTTGAGGCACAAGTCTCGAGGATGGAAAACTGCCAGGTAAGCATGCAGGAAATTTCTGATGAAGAGGCTGGAACACCTCTGCTGTGAGGAAAAGCTGAGAGAGTGGGCACTGCTCAGCCTGGAGGAGAGCAGGCTCCAGAGAGACCTTATCCAGTACCTGAAGGGGCTCTGAAAGAAGGCTGGAGAGAGACTGCTTGCAAAGAGCAGATTTAGATTGGATGTCAGGAACAAGTTCTGCACTATGAAGGTGGTGGAATACTGGAACAGGTTGCCCAGGGAAGTGGTTGTGACCCCATCCCTGGAGATATTCAAGGTGAGGCTGGACAGGGCTCTGGCTAACCTGATCTAGTGAAGGATGTCCCTGCTGAGTGCAGAGGTGCTTGGATTGGATGAGCTTTGGAGGTCCCTTCCAACCCAGACCATTCTATGATTGTTGAAGCCTTTCAGTCCTTAAGGGCAGCCTCTAAGGAAGATGGGAACAGCCCTTTGAGCATGGCCTGTTGTGACAGGACAAGAGGTGATGGCTTTAACCTGGGGGAGATTAGGCTAGACAGAAGTTAGACAATTTTTTACAGTGGGTGTGGTGAAACACTGGCACAGGCTGCCCAGAGAGGTGGCAGAAGTCATTATCTTGGAAACATTGGAGGTCATGTTGGACAGAGCAGCCTGCTCTAGCTGGGGATGTCCCTGCTCACTGCAGGGATGTTGGGCTAGGTGACTTTTGTAGGGCATTCCAACCCAAGCACTCTCTGGCTGTATTGTATGGCTCTTGGTGAAGATTAAGACTTCTCCCTTCGCGTTCCAGCTCTGTGCAGTGTGAGGACCATGTGGCACTGTCATTTGGGATGGTTGTTTCAGGTTGCCTTGCTCTGAGCAAAGCCCCAGACACAGAGAGGCAGAGGTGTGCCCAGGTGGGCAGCAGAGCCAATGGCATCCTGGGCTGGCTCAGGAGCAGTGTGGGCAGCAGGACAAGGGAGGTTNCTGGAGGTGTTGAAGCCAAGCCTGGCTGGGGCACTTAGTGCCATGGTCTGGTTGCTTGGACAGGGCTGGGTGCTAGGTTGGGCTGCTTTGGAGGTCCCTTCCAGCCCCTGACGTTCTGTGATTCTATGATTTTATGACTCTTTAGGTTCTCTCTCTACCACCTCAGTAGCTGGGACCTGCTCCAAAGACAGGTCTGGGTGCAAAGGAACGGAGTTAATTCAGACACCCAAAGACCTGCAGTAATACCAGAGGGGCTGAGGGAGTACAGGAAATTAAAGGAGAAGAAAATTACTTCATGCCTAGGTATCGATGCGGAGTGTTTGATTGGCCTCAGCCTGAAAAATCCCTCTTTGAGGTAAAATCAGCAGTGCCACAGTACTTTGTGTTTAATCAACTTTGAAACCCACAAATGAAGAGAGAGCTGGGGAGAGGTGGGAAATAATTAGGTAAGCTGAAAGAAACAGTAACAGCAATGATCTGAAGAGTGAGATGGCTTTGGGCTGGGATAGGAAATGAAAACACATCAAGTGCAGAAGTGCTGTTTGAAAGTGGAGCCACGTGGAGTGAAAGGTCATNGAGCTTGGAGGTCTCTTCCAACCTGGCTGATGTTATGATTTAGTAAGCTTACAAGACTCACATCTCAGACACACTCCCTTTGGATATGTTCTGCCCTCTCTAATCTGTGGCACAGGCTGTGAGCCACTCTGAAAGTTAACCCAGCTGTTATTTCTGTGGTGCCTTCTGCTCGGGAAGACAAAAGGAAGGCGATTGCTTTGCAAACGACCCCAGGGCGCGGTGGTGCTGCGACCCCTCTCGCTGCGTGCTGCTGCAGCCTGACAGCACAGCCAGGAGGCTTCGACACCTCAGCATCACCACTTCGAGTGCCCAGACCCAATTAAAAGCAGAGGTTTCTGTGCATTTGAGTTCCTTGCACAGAAGCCACGGGACTGTTTTGAAAGCCTCCACTGATCCCAAGTTTCCTCCAGGCATCACTAGAAAATGTGCCTGAGGGAAACACCAGATGGTAGTGTCCAAAGTCACTCCCTAGCAGGGATGATTTCTGCACTGCTTCAGCACAGCTTGGGAAAAGGCAGACTTGATGCAATGCTGGGAGCTAATTCTGGCTGCAGTGGGGATGAGGAGGAACTTACAGCTGATTTGTGTTAAAGGAAAAACCCAACACCCAAACATGAAGTACTGACCCCAGCCTTTGGGCTCCAGCAATCAAAGTCTGCTCTACCTCTGCTCTCTTAACTGCAAGGGGAAATGGCCTGGTGAAGGGTCTAGAGGAGTGGCTGAAGGAACTGGGGTTGTGCAACTTAGTCTGGAGAAAGGTCTCAGGAGAGACCCTCTCAGTCTCTACAACTAAATGGAAAGGTGGTTGTAGCAAGGTGGGGATTGGTTTCTTCTCCCTAGTAAAATGATAGGGCAAGAGTAAATGGCTGCAGCAGAGGAGGTTCCAGCTCGACACAAGGGGGAACTTCTTTACAGTGAGGGTCCCACAGCACTGGCACAGGCTGCCCAGAGAGGAGAGGCTGAGGGACCNTTGCATGGCCCTGCTCTGGCAGGGGGGTTGGACTGGATGATGTCTTTGGGTCCTTTCCAACCCCTGACATCCTGTGAGCCTGTGTGTAGCACTTTGGAGAGATTAGCAGCTCCATGGCACCTTGTTAAACCCTGTCCTCTCTTAGCTACAGGAGGGGAAGGAAGGCTGAGAGGGGAGCAGTGTGCTGGGAAGCACTGGGTGCTCCAGAGCCCTGCCAGAGCCGCGCTCAGTGCGTGCCTGCAGACGTGTAGGTGTGTGTGAGACAGAGGGGAGCTTGTGGGGGCCAGTGGAAGAAGATGGTGCTTTTCTTCCAGTGATTATTTGTGATCCATCTGGTGTTTAAAGCAGCCTTGCCAAGTCCTCAGGAGAGGATCTGCTCTGCAGCAGCATTGCTGTGTGTCCCAGTTGCTGCCTGTTCATGGATCATTAGGGAAGTACCTGGAGTGGAAACAGTGTCAGTGGTCTGGCCTGCCAAGGGCAGCTTTGGGCCAGCATCCACTCTGCAGCCTGAGCACATGCTGAGATAAAAACAGAGCTGATCACAGAACCATGGAATGCTTTGGGGTGGAAGGGATCCTTAAAGGCCATCTAGACCAACCCCACTGCAGTATGCAAGGACATCTTCAACTGGTTGCTCCGAGCCCTGAAGGTTTCCAGGGATGAGGAACCTACCAACTGTCTGGGCAACCTGAAGCAGCATTTCATAGAACCAACCAGGTTGGAAGGGACCTCCAAGCTCATCCAGCCCAACCTATCACCCAACCCTATTTCAGCACTCTCTTTGTTGTGGCTGTTTGACAGCATGGAGATGCCACCAAAACCCAC
The DNA here is from genome assembly GCA_013400475.1 of Tricholaema leucomelas. Classification (NCBI taxonomy): domain Eukaryota; kingdom Metazoa; phylum Chordata; class Aves; order Piciformes; family Lybiidae; genus Tricholaema lacrymosa; species Tricholaema leucomelas. The sequence continues at coordinate 1,070,784 of WAAF01007245.1, read as the reverse complement.
AGCTGAGCAGGAGGAACACCCAAGTTTGCTGCCAGTGGTCCAGGGCACAGCACAGAATCACATCCAGGTTGGAAAAGACCCTCAGGATCGCCAAGCCCAACCTATATCAAACAGGAGTTTATCCAGGGTGAGCTACAAGTGATCACAAGTTGGTGAGAGGCCATGCATGGGTCCTTCAAGCCATCAGAAAGCAAAGAAGGGATTAGGCTGGCCAGATTAAATGTCTCTAATAGGATGAAGAGAGGTGAGCAAAGGGCAGCCAAGCAGGAAGTGCTGGGCACACTCTGTGGCATGCCAGGGCTGGTTTTCAGGACCTGTCTGAGCTGTGCTCATGATTCCTGCTCTCCTGGCTTAGCAGCTTGTGGCTCCTTGATCCTGCAGGCACCCTGCCGATGTACCCTACCGATGTCCTTCCCTGGTTTTCTTGCTGTTGGGTGCAGGAAGCCAGCAGGAGCCCCAGGGTGGCAGTGAGGCTAAAAGCTTGTCAATGAATCATGCTGAAAATCAATATTTCTTCTGTAGGTCAGAGGAAAGGAGCACAAGAAGGAGGATGGGCAGGATATGTTGATCTGGATGCAGTCCTTAGCAGCCTGTTCCCCCCCATCCTGTGGGAGTAGATTTGCCTGATCCAGCAGAACCTGCGTGCAGAGCTCAGTGCTGGCATGCTCAGACACAGAGACAGAGTGAGCAGCTCCTGGAAGAGAAGGTGAGGAATGAGAGAAACCAAATGAAGCCTACATTACATCAAAATGGAGAAGCTGGAGGTGTCAGAGCTGTGATTCATTCTCACATTGAACTGACCCAAGTGCAAATTGCTGGCTAAAACCATGACTCTCCTAAACGTATATCAGAAGGTGGTTTCTGGCCAGAGCAGCTCCTAGAGCTAGCTCACTGTGTGGCTGCCCAAACAGTCAGAATCAGAATTAATCAGGTTGGAAAAGACCTTCAAGCTCATGGAGCAAAGCTGGAAGTGGGTAGGTTCAGACTGGACATGGGGAGGAAGTTGTTGAGCATGAGAGTGGTGAGAGGCTGGAATGGGTTGCCCAGGGAGGTGGTTGAGGCCCCATGGCTGGAGGTGTTTCAGGCCAGGCTGGCTGAGGCTGTGGGCAGCCTGCTCTAGGGTAGGGTGTCCCTGGGCATGGCAGGGGGGTTGGAACTGGCTGATCCTTGTGGTCCCTTCCAACCCTGACTGATTCTATTCTATGGGGCACTACCATCCCACACAGCATCACCCTGGATAGCAGCAGCATCTGAAGGCAGCCTTCATCCAGGCTGTCTTCTCTTGAGCAAGGAACTCCCAAGCTCAGAGACTGAGATGTTCTTGCTGCTGTGTTTCAAATAGCAACAGTCCTGCACCTCTTCCCATCCTTTTTTTGCTTAGAGGGAAGCAAATTTCAGGCAGTAACTTACACTTGTCCCTTGAACGGGGTTCAGCATTAATTAATTAATTAATGTCATTAACTCTCCAGCCATAGGCAGGGACACCTCTCACTAGAACAGGTTGCTCAAAGCCTCATCCAGCCCGGCCCTGAACACCTTCAGGGAGGTTATGGAGCACAGAATCACCCAATGTGATCAAACCTCATCCAACCTGGCCTTGAACACCTTCAGGGAGATCGTGGAGCACAGAATCACCCAGTGTGATCCTTGTGCTTTCTTTGCCCTATTGCAACACAAAAGGCAGATTTGAAGATGGAAGCTCTTGAGATTTCCTATAGGAAAGATTCTGTTTCAGACCAGCAGAGGGAGGAAGCAGGCCAGAGACATCCATTAGTAGTTTTCATGAAGGTTTGTGGTGGGGAAAAAAGTCTACTTCATCTCCACAGAGGGCAAGAAGAGTTGTTTGGTTTGCTGCTGGGGTCTTTGCTGATGTCCTTTGTTGTTCCATGTAGTTAAAAACCAATGAGTGTGCTTTGTTGTATCTTATTGCCTGACTAACCTGACCTCCTTGTATGATCAGGTTCCTGCCTGGTGCATGCAGGGCAGGATGTGGAGGAGCAGCTGAGGCAACTGAGGTTAGTTAGTCTGGAGAAGAGGAAGCAGAGGAAAGACCTCATTGCTCTCTGCAATTCCCTGAAAAGAGGTTGGAGCTAGGTCAGGGTTGATCTCTTCTCCTAAGTAACTAATAACTGGATGAGGCACTTAGTGCCATGGTCTGGTTGATTGGCCAGGGCTGGGTGCTAGGTTGGGTTGACTGAGCTTGGAGGTCTCTTCCAACCTGCTTGATTCTACGATTCTATACCTGGACTTCAGCAAAGCCTTTGGCACCATCTGCCACAAGCAGCTCCTGGCACAGCTGGCAGCTCATGGCTTGGGCAGATTCAATCTGGTATGGGTCAAGAACTGGCTGGGGGGCTGGGCCCAGAGAGTGGTGGTGAATGGTGCCACATGCAGTTGGCAGCTGTCACTAGTGGTGTGCCCCAGAGATCAGTGCTGGGCACAGTCCTGTCCAATATCTTCATTGATGATCTGGATGAGGAGAGTCTCAAGCTGTGCCAGGGGAGGTCTAGGCTGGATGTTAGGAGGAAGTTGTTGGCAAAGAGAGTGATTGGCATTGGAATGGGCTGCCCAGGGAGGTGGTGGAGTTGCCGTGTCTGGAGGTGTTGAAGCCAAGCCTGGCTGGGGCACTTAGTGCCATGGTCTGGTTGATTGGCCAGGGCTGGGTGCTAGGTTGGACTGGCTGAGCTTGGAGGTCTCTTCCAACCTGGCTGATTCTGTGATTCTATGATAGATTATTATGTTAGAAATCATGTTGCATTTTCCTATCCTGACAGTTAAAAGAAGGTAAAAAAAGGGACAGTTTTATTGGAGGAGTGGAATGTTGGTAGTCAGTAGCTGAAAAATAGCCTTGAATATTCAGCAAGGTAAAAATAAGCAGATAGGAAATGCCTGCTGCTGCAGGTCAGGCAGGTTGATCTGCTGAATGAGTGTGGAAGGGATGATGCCAGAGGAGATCATTCAGGGCTCCTCAGAAATCAGCAAACACAGTACCCAGCAACAGCACAAACGGAGCTGCACAAACATGGGGGGAAATGGTTTGCCTCTGTCCTGAAGGAAGTGACTGACCTCACTGATAGCACTTTTGGTTACACTACAGGCAGGGAGAGGGTTGAATCATTTGCACATTCAGACCCTGCAAGAAAAGGAATGGGCATTTAGGGGAAGAACTACCAAAGCCATCACACCCAGACAGTGACAAGGTCGTCTGAGGCTCACCTTGTGGCTGCCACTCTTTTGGATGTAGCCTTCCTGCTGTAGACTCAGACATGGCTCTCACCACCACAGCTGCTCCTCATCCTCTTGTAGGGAAAGGATGTGTCTGCCCCTCTCCATGTACAACCTATCTTCTCCTTCCCCTGGTGTCTGTAGGGTAGGCCACCAAATAGGTTGTGGAGTCTCCTTCTCTGGAGACTTTCCAAACCCACCTTGGATGTGCTCCTGCCTGCCCTGCCCTGGGTGGTCCTGCTCTGGCAGGGGCCTTGGAAACGGTGATGTCTGGAGGCCCCTTCCAACGCCTGCCATTCTGTGATGCTGTGGTCCCTTGTCAGAATGACCACAGGGACACAACTGAAGGCTTCCAAAGCGGGTGCCAAAGGGGTCATTTGATCAGAAAGACTGCTGGGTTAAGTGCTGCCTGTGGAGCTCTCTACTGCTGGAAGCACAACCTGAGCAGAGGATGACTAACATCATGCTAGACCCTATTTCAATACAAATCCTCTGTAGCCCTTAATTGTTAATGATTTACTAATATCTTATGTGCACTATTTACTCAGCTTTCCTCATTACCCCACGGCCTGCAGCAGAGATGCCACTGAGGAGAACAATAATAATTGGCAGCCGTAGGAAGATGAACAGTTTGAGCTGTGCAATTAGAGGCTAGGCTCTCCCCTCTGAAAGTCTTAATTAATAGATGTGGCTATTTTCAGTCTTAACATCACCCTGGCTGTGTTTCATACACATTCACCATGGACTTGCACAAGGGAATGAAGTTTGGTCTATAAATATTTGTCTGGAGTGACACACCCTGAGTCTGAGGGGTTTGGAGCTGAGCAGAGGAGTAGGACACACAGCGTCTGCTCCCAGCTGTCCCAGAGGTCTGCTACCCTCCAGCTTCCCAACTGGAAAGGTGCTTCTCATGGGAATTATGAGCAAGGAGAAATTCCCAAAGTCTTGTTTGCAGTGAGGTTTTCATCTGGGCAGAGCAGGAGGTGAGGACTCAGCCTTGTGGGGCTGATCCTGGCTTTGCACTTTTGAACTGCGGATGGAGAGAGGAGATTCTGCCACTTTGCTCTGGGGAGACCTCACCTGCAGTGCTGCATCCAGCTCTGGAGTCCTCAACACAGGAAGGACATGGACATGATGGAGTAGGTCCAGAGGATAGCCATAAAAATGATCAGGGGGTTGGAGCATCTCTGCTGCGAGGACAGGCTGAGGGAGCTGGGATGGTGCAGCCTGCAGAAGAGAAGGCTCCAGGGAGACCTAATAGCAGCCTACCAGTACCTGCAGTCTGCTATAGGAAGGCTGCAGAGGGACTGTTTGCAAAGGCCTCCAGGGACAGGACAAGGAGCAGTGGTTTGAAATTAGAGAAGAGGAGCTTGAGATCTGATGTGAGGAACAAGTTCTGCACCGTGAGTGTGCTGGAATGCTGCAACAGGTTGCCCAGGGAGGGGGCTGAGGTCTTATTCTTGGAGCTATTCAAGGGCAGACTTGAGAAGACTCTGAGCAACCTGCTCTAATGGAGGATGTCCCTGCTGAGTGCAGGGGACTTGGACTGGATGAGCTTTGGAGGTCCCTTCCAAGTACAATTCTCTGATTCTATGAAGTGCTGCAGCCCTCAGCAGGGGCAAGGTGAGATGAGAGACATGGTCCTGTCAGACACAATGCCTTGAAAACAAGATGGAAAAGTAAAGTGGCTGATGTGAGGTCCCAAGGCAGACAGGCAAAAAGAAACTTGTGTGGATTTGGGACAATCCCTGGGGATCTGGTTTGCCTAAACCCACAAAGGCATTTTGGAAGCTTGTGACTGATCTAATCCTCCTCCAGTATGTCCCACGCTCTCCTGGGGGGGGTGGTGTCAGTTAAACAAGAACTGTGAGTGTGAGAAACACCAAGGAACAAACTGCTTATGGCAAATCCAGGCAGGAGGATTAGAGCATTCATGGGGTAAGCTCTTTGAAAGCAGCACAGTGGATTTCCTATGGGCTGGTACAGAGCCCAGCTCAAAGGGTGCTAAGCATAATCGAGGCATGTGAGACGTTGGGCAAGAGTATGTCAGTTAATAGCATGCTCAGATGTGCTAGCAGCTGGCACTCTGCTTTCACAAGAGCTTTCTGGAAAGGGGTGCTGGCAGGCAACCTCCTCTCCATTGGCATTACTGTGGCTGCACTGCATTTGTCTCTTGGCTTTGGGGTTGGCAGCAGAGCAGAGGGATTGTTTGCAGAGGTGCTCCAGCCCTTGGATCATCTTGGTGGCCTCCTCTGGACTGGCTCCAACAGTTCCATGTCCTGCTTGTGCTGGGGGCTCCAGAACTGCACACAGTGCTCCAGGTGGGGTCTGAGGAGAGCAGAGCCAAGGGGCAGAATCCCCTCCCTTGCCCTGCTGCCCACACTGCTCTTGCTGCAGCCCAGCACAGGGTTGCTGCCTGGGCTGCACTCACACTGCAGGCTCCTGTTGAGCTTTTCATCAGCCCAGACCCCCAGGGCCTGTTCCTCAGGGCTGCTCTCAGCCATTTCCCACCCAGTTGTGCTTGGGATTGCACCCACCCCGGTGCAGGACCTTACACCTGGCCTTGTTGAATGTTGGCTGCACACCTCTGCAGCCTGCCCAGGTCCCTCTGGATGGATCTCTGCCCTCTAGCAAGTCGACTGTGCCACACATCCCAAATGAGCAACTTCTGACAGTGCCAGAGAACTGAACCAGTAAAACCAAAAGAGAGCAACCACAGAAGCACTGTCAGGCAAAGCAGTTTTAGCTGGGTTTGCTTGAACCCCAGCATTTCACAGCCTGGCACAAAGAAACCCAAGGAGGCTGAGAGGCAACAGTACTGCACACAGGAGGACAGGAGCTAAACCAACACTGGCTTCTGTTTGCCGAGCACTTGAAGCTGCAGAGTCAAAGCTGCCTTCACATGAGCCTCTGCTTCTTCAGATGCAGAGCTTTTTCCTTTTCCCTCCCCTGGGCACTCTGCAGCTTTTCCTCCCTTTTTAAATGTGTAAATAGGAGAGCAGGACTGAAGCACAGAGGAGCTGCTCCCACACCCTCACTGCCACTTCACACAGCTCAAAAGAAAAGCTTCAGTGGAGCACATCCCTCCTGCTGCTGCTTCTCCTCAGATTGATGGGCAAGAGGGAGCTGCTGCAGGCAAGGGGAGGCTGAGGGGAGGCAAAGACTGATCTAAACAAAGCCCTGGGGGTCAGGGATGCTTACCTTGTGTGTTTCAGCCACTGTCACCAGGGGAAGCTCATTCCTAAGGGAGACTGAAGAGCTCACCACACCTCTCTAAGAAGTTTCTTTTTTGCTTGCAGAAATGCAGGAGCTGAATCTCCTCCTCATCCTTATGCACTGGGGGCAGGCAAAAGAGAGGAGCATTGGCAGAGCTGTCATGTGCCATGGCTAAGTGACACACTTGGGGATGTGCAGTTGGAAAGCTGCAAGGTGGAGAGGGGCCTGAGTATCCTGGTTGATAGTTGAGTGAAGGTGAATTTAGGAAGCCTTTGAGACTCTAAGGCACAAGGTTAGAATGGCCTCCAACCTTCCACCACCACATTATTGCTGCCTGCATTTGGGGGAAGCACTGGTTGAAAGCAGGAGAGGCTGAATGAATTACTACTGTCTTTATCCTCTGCCCTGAGACAGCATTGGGCTGGAACAAATCTACAGCTGATCCCTTAGGCTAATACAGCAGCCTGGGGCTTTCCAGCAGGAACTGTCCACATCTGCATATCCAACTCCCTTACTGAAATCCCTGCCTTTAGCCAGAAGCTAGAAAGCAAACTTCCCAAAGCTCTCCTGGATGGCTCTGTGACTGCCAACATAACCCCCCCACACAACTGAGTGTGTTTTGCACAGCCCTGTACAGCCTCTGAGCTTACACCAAACCACTGCAACTTCTGTTTCTCCTGGTGTGTCTGTGACAAGTTTAAAGATGGCCAAAACAACTCCTAAGCATAGGAACTGTGCTCCAAACATCTTCCCTGTGGCTCTGCTTTGTGGATCACAGATTAGGCTGGGTTGCAAGGGACCTTCAGAGGTCTAGTCCACCCCCCTTGCAGTGAGCAGGAACATCTTCAACTAGATCAGGTTGCTCAGAGCTCTGTTCACCCTGAGCTGGAATGTTTCCAAGGCTTCTACAACCTCTCTGGGCATCCTGGGCCACCACTCTCAGCATAAAAAACGTCTTCCTTCTCTCTAGTCTGAATCTCCCCTCTTGTGGTTTAAAGCCATCACCCCTTGTCCTTTCACAACAGGTCCTGCTAAAGGCTGTCCCCATCTTTCTTGTAGCCCCCCTTTAAGTATTGAAAGGCCACAATAAGCTTTCCTTGAAGCATTCTCTTCTCTATGCCAGTCATCCCAAGTCTCTCAGCCTGTCCTCACAGCAGAGGTGTTCCAGCCCTCTGATCAATTTTGAGCCTACTTTGGACCCACATCTACAGGTTCCTGCCCTTCCTGTGCTGAGGACTCCAGAGCTGGCCACAGTAATCTGGGTTGGTTCTCACCAGAGCAGAACAGAAGGAAACTCTTTGCAGTGCAACCTCCTGCTTGGGTTGCCCAGTGCTGGGCTGAGGCAGGGTCCTGGTGCCCACTCTGCCCTGCCTCTGAGAAGAGGAGGCTCAGGGCAGAGCTCATTGCTGTCTACAATTACCTGACGGGAGGCTGTAGCCAGGTGGGGTTGGGCTCTGCTGCCAGGCACTCAGCAACAGAACAAGGGGACAGAGTCTCAAGCTGTGCCAGGGCAGGTCTAGGCTGGATGTTAGGAGGAAGTTGTTGTCAGAGAGAGTGATTGGCATTGGAATGGGCTGCCCAGGGAGGTGGTGGAGTCGCTGTGCCTGGAGGTGTTTAAGGAAAGATTGGATGAGGCACTTAGTGCCATGGTCTGGTTGGTTGGCCAGGGCTGGGTGCTAGGTTGAGCTGGCTGAGCTTGGAGGTCTCTTCCAACCTGATTGATTCTGTGATTCTGTGATACCCTCCTTGCCCAAATGCAGTCAGCACAGACTGGGCACAGGCTAAGGAGTCACCTGTTAGCCACCACAGCCCTGTGGCCACCTGTGGCTTCTGGCACTACTGCATTAAGTGCTGAGCTTTCTGAGCAAACCACACCTGCTTGCTTCAGCCTGCATTTGCATGACTTTTCTCCCTAGAAAAGGCTATGTTGTGACAAAAGAAGCTTGCCACCCATAAAACACCTCTTTTCTTGTCCTGCACCCTGTTATTACCACATCTGCTAGCTGATTTTTCCATGTTACTGCACATTTAGCACCATGTGGCAGAACAGGTTTCTGTACTGCAAGTGCATACTGGGGGTGGGTCTCACTTCTGGTTTGCTTCTCTCCATACTGGGGTCACTGTCAGCAAAACATGTCATGGCCTGCAGTTTGACCTAGCTCTGTGTGAAGATGAGCAGGACAGGGAGTTTTCAGAGCCATAGCAAGTGAGATTTTATAGAGAGCATTCCCTTTTCCCTGATGACTCCTCCACTGCTCCTGGTATTGCTCCTCTGCACAGCCACCAGGCACTGGGTGGGAAGATGTTTGGGCACAGGGCAAGAAACTCCTGTGCTACCACAAGGCTCTGGTCTTTGAGTGCTGCGTCCCTCTTCCTCAGGCTTCTGCATATCCACAACCTTGTTTAGACATTTGGAGAGGACAAGAAAGCTGGGGAGGGACTTTCCAGGCTGTCAGGTAGTGATAGGACTGGAGGGAATGGAACGAAGCTGGAAATGGGAAGATTTAGACTGGATGTTAGGAAGATAGGTTGGACTGGATGATCTTGGAGGTCTCTTCCAACCTGGTTGATTCTGTGATTCTAAGTTGTTCAGCATGAAAATGGCGAGACCCTGGAAGGGGTTGCCCAGGGAGGTGGTGGAAGCCTCATCCCTAGAGGTGTTTAAGGCCAGGCTGGATGAGGCTGTGGGCAGCCTGCTCTAGTGTGAGATGCCCCTGGCCATAGCGGGGGGGTTGGAGCTGGATGGGCCTTGAGGTCCCTTCTAACTCTGACAGTTCTGTGATTCTGTGGCATCCCCAACATGGGACACTTTTAAGGTTCACCTGAACAGTTTGTTAGGCCATCTTGTCCAGGTCATGCTTTTGCCAGGAAGGTTGCACTAGGTGATGCCTGAGGTCCCTTCCAACCCGGTGTTCTATGACTGTAGGGTTCTTCCACTTGGGAAACCACAGAATCAGCCAGGTTGGAAAAGACCTCTAGGATCATCGAGTCCAACCTATCACCTAAGCCTTCTAATTAACTAACCCATGGCACCAAGTGTCTCATGCAGTCTCCTCTTAAACACCCCCAGGGATGGTGACTCCACCACCTTCCCCAGGCAGCCCATTCCAGTGCCAGTCACTCTTGCTGGGAAGAACTTCTTCCTAACATCCAGCCTGAACCTGCCCTGGCACAGCTTGAGACTTCTCTCTCTGGGTGCCTAGCAGAAGAAACCAACCCCCAACTACCCAGACATGCATTTCCCTGTAAGTCTGGTTGAGGAACACAAAATATCTGATGCTGATTCCTAAAGCTGGGATGTTTTTAACATGCTTTTGAAACAAATCTGCTGCCTGCCTCCCGGAGCAGCACCCATGCTACTGGCACAGCCAAGTGCAGGTTAGCCTAGAAGCAAAGGTTTGCTAAACCAGTTTATTCCTAACAGCAGTGAGATTAATGTAAACAAAAATATTCTGCTGGGAAATGTTTTCCTTGAAAACCTGCCAAGATTGATTGACTACATCTGCCTTGGCAAAGTGCTTCAGCTGGGATCAAATGCAGCCGCACCTTGGAGTGAGCAGCTGCAGCTGTTTTAAACTGAAGTTAAACAAGCATGAAAAGGAAAGGGGAGGGGGATGGGGGGGGAGGAGAATGGGGGAAAAATAGCACCAGGGGAGAAGTAATTAGCCTGATAGGGTACAACGTGCAGTGAGAGAGGACATGAAAAAGCATGGTCACACTACAGCAGTCACTGAGGGGTGATTTGAGTGGCTGACCAGGCCACACCTTCACTATGATCACCCTGGTTGGATGCATCCATACAGAACCACACTGGGATTAGTTGGAAGAAACCTTTGGGATACCTGAGTCCAATTGTTAACTCAGCATGGCCAGGGGCCTCCTGACCCCTGTCCTCACTGCCACATCTGGGATGAGATTGAACAAGGCCAAGTACAGAGCTCTACACTTTGGCCACAACAAGCCCAAGCAGCTCTACAGGCTGGGGACAGAGTGGCTGAGAGCAGCCAGGCAGAGAGGGACCTGGGGGTGCTGGTAGAGAGGAGCTGAAGATGAGGCAGCAGTGCCCAGGTGGGCAGCAGAGCCAACGGCATCCTGGGCTGGCTCAGGAGCAGTGTGGCCAGCAGGACAAGGGAGGTTCTTCTGCCCCTGTGCTCAGCACTGCTCAGGCCACCCCTTCAGTGCTGTGTCCAGTTCTGGGCTCCTCCATTGCAGAGAGATGTTGAGGTGCTGGAAGGTGTTTGGAGAAGGGCATCAAGGCTGGTGAGGGGCCTGGAGCACAGCCCTGTGAGGAGAGGCTGAGGGAGCTGGGGGTGTGCAGCCTGCAGAAGAGGAGGCTCAGGGCAGAGCTCATTGCTGTCTGCAGCTCCCTGCAGGGAGGCTGTAGCCAGGTGGGGTTGGGCTCTGCTGCCAGGCACCCAGCAACAGAACAAGGGGACACAGTCTCAAGCTGTGCCAGGGCAGGTCTAGGCTGGATGTTAGGAGGAAGTTGTTGGCAGAGAGAGTGATTGGCATTGGAATGGGCTGCCCAGGGAGGTGGTGGAGTCACTGTGCCTGGAGGTGTTGAAGCCAAGCCTGGCTGGGGCACTTAGTGCCATGGTCTGGTTGATTGGCCAGGGCTGGGTGCTAGGTTGGGCTGGCTGAGCTTGGAGCTCTCTTCCCACCTGGTTAATTCTATGATTCTATGATCTGCACGGCGCTGAAATCCCCCCAGGACAGTGGCTCCACCACTTCCTTGGGCAGCCTGTTTCAGAGCTTAGACATTCTTGGGGAAGAAATCCTAGGTTCCAACCTAAATCTCCCCTGTCACAACTGCTCTTCCTAGAATCACAGAGATGTTTAGGTTGGGATGGATCTTTAAGTATCATCTAGTTCAGCCCTCCAGCAGTGAGCCAGGACATCCCCAGGCAGGTCATTCAGCTCTGAGTCCCATCCAACCTGACGTGGAACCTTTCCAGACCCAGGGATGGGGCTTCTGTCACTTCTCTGAGCAACCTGGGCCAGTCTTTCACTGCCTTCATTGTAAAACTTTTTTTCCTTCATCTGATAATCTAAATCTTTCATTTTTTAGTTTAAATCCATCACCTCTTGTCACAACAGGTCCTGCTAAAAACACTGTCCCCATCATCGCCCCCCTGTAACTACTGGAAGGCTGCAATAAGGCTGCAATCATAGACTCAGCCAGGTTGGAAGAGACCTCCAAGATCATCCAGCCCAACCTATCACCCAGCCCTATTTCAACACCCTCTTTGTTGTGGCTGCTTGATAACACTGAGAGGCCACTGAACCCCACGGCTGAGGCGGAGGAACACCCAAGTGAGCTGGCAGTGGTCCAGGGCTGAGGTGCACAGCACAGAATCCAGGTTGGAAAAGACCCTCAGGATCACCGATTCCAACCTATAGCAAACAGGTTTTTATCCAGGGTGAGCTACAAGTGATCACAAGTTGGTGAGAGGCCATGCACGGGTCGCCTAGACCATGGCACTAAGTCTCCCGAATGTGGATGCTCTCCGGTACGCCTCTGACCCACGGCTGTTTACACCAACCGCACTCCTTTTATCTTCCAGGGCCCCCCTCGCACTGAGTCTGCACCCGCAGACAGGGCACCCTCTGGCAGCGCCCGTTCGTTTCTCAGCCGTACCCGGCCGACAGCCGCCGTGGCAGCGGCCATGCCGAGGCTCCCCGGTGAAGCACCGTGGGTGTGAATGGAGCGGGCCGCGCCGAGGCGCACGCCGGAGATCGGCGCCCCCGCCGCCGCCGCCTGTTCAGGGACTGGTGTGTGTGTGTTGCAGACCCCTCAGCACCGCGCACCGGCTGCGCGACTGCGACCCACGCCAGACCCGCACCGCACGGGAGCGCGGACGCGCGCGCCCCCGCCTCCTCGCCGCGCCCCGCCCTTCGCCCCGCCCCTCCTCACGGATTGGGCGGCGGCCTGCGGGCAGGTGCCGGTTCGCGGCGGGGACGCGGTGCGGGCTGTCGCCGTTGCCTCCTCCCCGCCCCGCCGGACGCGCCACCGGGCGCTGCTGCGGTGCCGGCAGCGGCAGCGGCAGCGGCAGCGGCAGCGGCAGCAGCAGCAGCAGCAGCGGCAGCAGCAGACGGCGGCTGTGGCTGTGGCTTCTTCGCCTCGCGCGGGAGCGGCGCACCTGTGCCTAGCGGCTCGGCTGAGGTGACGACCGCTCGGGGAGCGGCACGGAGCGGCGATAACAACATCCCCTCTGCATGAGCGACGGAGAGCGGCCGCTGCTGCCGGTGCCTCTCGCCGTGCCCCGAAGTTACTGCCCGCCTGCCATTTTGGTGCAGCCCTCCCGTTCGGCCGGAGGTGAGTACAGCTCGGCGACGCGGCGGGTTGAGGATGGGAGCGGTGGGTTGCGGCAGGGCCGCAGCAGCGTCCCGTCAGGGAAGGCAGCCAGGGGCTCAGTCAGCGGCCGGTGCTCTCCCTTCTCTCCCCCTCCCAGCCCCGCTTGTAAGGGGCGGCGGCGGCGGCCCGTTCCCGGAGTCATTAGTGGAGTGGGCCGAGGACGGGGGGGCCGTCTCCTGCCGCGGCGTTTGGGAGCGAGGTGAGGCCGGACCGAACCGGACCGGACCGGACCGCTTCTTCCGCGGCGACCTCGTGTGCCAGGGAGACACGCGACAGCTGCTCTTGATTGCCGCTCAGACGGCTGAGGAGCCGCCGGGCGTTCTGCTGGCGGCGCTGCTCCGAGCGCCCGCACTGCCGGGCGTTAGCATCCTGCTGCCGCTGCGGTGCGTTTCTTTATTGCTAAGTCGTTTGCCTCAGAAGGAAAGTGCTGGGTAGTCACAACCACTTGCTGGGAGCCTGCTGGTAACGTTGCGCTTTGATGTGAAAAGGTTTACCTGCAAAAAAAGCTGCGTTTTGTACCTGAGTGGTGCATTAGTGGGGAATTTGTACTCGCTCGGGGCTGCTCTCCACGCAGGCAGGCAGAGGGGAGCGGGGGAGTCCTCTGCCCCCAGTGCCTCTTGTATCGCCCTCGAAATCTCTGACTTTGGAATGCAGATGTGGAGAAGAAAGCAGTTTCCAGCATGGTTTCAGTGCCGGCATTCATCTTCTAAGGAGTTAATTACTGCTGTCGTTGAGTTGCTGATTCCAAAACCNCCTGGCTACAGCCTCCCTGCAGGTAGCTGCAGACAGCAATGAGCTCTGCCCTGAGCCTCCTCTTCTGCAGGCTGCACACCCCCAGCTCCCTCAGCCTCTCCTCACAGGGCTGTGCACCAGGCCCCTCCCCAGCCTTGCTGTCCTTCTCTCAACACCTTCCAGCCCCTCAACATCTCTCTGGAATCTAGAGATTATTGTTATTGCTCTTATTAGTCTGTTGTGATCAATCTCCCTGCCGTCTGGGCGAGGCTCTCTGCGCGGTGTTGTGCCTGTCCCCTTTCCACGGGAGCATCCTGCCGCTCAGCGTGTTGTAATTTATGCCTCAGACAGAAGCAGCGTGCATTTGCCTAGTATCAAGGTCAGTTTATTGTAACTGCTGAGGAAAATTACCATATGGCTCCGGCTGGCTTCTCCTAGGGAATCTAATTAAGCAGGAGCGTGTGTTGTGCTGGGGTTCGTGCAGTCTTTTAGGTGAATGTAACCAAACTGCGTTGCAAAGAGCCTGTTAGTGCGAGCGTGTCCCTCCTGGAGCACGCTTGCAGGGACGTTGGCTGTATCGACAGTCTGCTTTGGCAGACGGGGGTTTGCCTTCGGCCGTTTTACTGCTCCCTGCTCTCCTGAAAATGCCTTGCAGTGGAGCCTGGAGTTTGTTGGAATAGGCACAGCGAGGATTTTGGCTGGGAAGGCTTCCCCTCCTCCCTCTGATAACCCTTTTCTGAAAGGCTAGAGGGAGAAAAGAGGGGAAGTTAGCTTAGTTCTTGCATTACCAGACGTTTTTCCTGGCTTGGGGGAACCTGGATGGGATTTTATGGTTGCTTGTTAATGGTGGTGGTAGTTCTCCATGAAACGCAGTGAGACCCCTGGCTGCTCTTGCAGCTGAGTGTCAGACCCGAGTGTCTGCTGCTTACTTCTAGCTTTAGCAAGCAAACAGAGCTGGGTGGAAAGCAGAAGGTGCCGTAGTCTGTATGTAATCTCTGAGGCTGCTGCCTCACCTGCCACTGCTCAGGTGCTGGACTGGATCAGAGCATTTGTACCACTGCATTGTGCCCAAGCATCCAAAAATACACTCGGTGCTTCTGTAGCTTTGCTGTGGAATTTGTCAGGCAACTTGGTTCAGTGCATCTAAGCAACTGCAAACAGCAGAGTATCCTTAGCAGCTTGGAGACATCAGCTGTCAGTGAGACCTCCCAGAACTCGCTTGCACCCCAGTAGCTCCCACTGGGATGAAGGATACTTAAAAAACAGTGGCCCCTGCACCAGGGCTTGCACCTTGGACCTGCTGCCGATTCAGCTGATGCAATATTGTCCTTCCAGACAGGCAAATGCTTTTAAGCAGAGTGTCTTCATCTGCACCAGTGCTGTCTAGGAATGATCCCTGGACAAATCTCTGAGCAACCTGAGCTGGTGAAGCATGTCCCTGCTCACTAATAAAGCATCCCCTGTAAAGGCTAATTCATCTGGAATGCTTTATTAACTTTCCTTTTAGATCCAGAGCCTCAGAGATTATGAAAGACTTCTGGAGAAGTGGAGAACCACTGACAGAAAATAAACCACCCCCAAGGTTCTTGGGTGCAGAGCAGTTTGCTTTCAAAGGAGGTTTACTGGGCTTTAGGAAAGAGGGAGGTAAAAGGCTGCCTTTCAGTGGGGAGCAAAGCAGCCCTTGCTGCTGCTGGAAGTACTGCAGAAACTTGGCCTTTATCCACAGCATACACAGGGAATTTTGTGAAAGGAGTCAGTGTCATTTGATGAGGTTTCAAGCTATGACCTGGCTCTGTGTGTCTCTTGGTGAGAAGGGGCACAGAGGAGGACCCCTCATATGGCACTGGCACAGGAGTTAAGATCTGTTGTTCGTATGGCATAGACCAGCAATTGCAGCCTGCAACAGCTGAAAGGTGCTGTCCTCTGGTGCCAGTTTCACAGAGAAATGCTGTGTGGTTATGTCTAAAGCTACCTTTTCAGAAAATGATTGTGTGGGATATGCCAGGTCCTGAAAATAAATAAATACACAAAGCACACTGGAGTGGGAAGCAGCTTAATGAATGAGCCAACAGCTCTGGCGTAGATGAGCGCAGAGAAAGGACCAGAGTGGGCTTGGCTGGTTCAAAAGCTGCTATCAAGCATTATTGCAATCATCATACATTTTTGGGACCAATTCTGAGAATAGCAGCACATCAAATTTCCAGGTCAATACACATTGCATTTCAGCTGCAGAGCAATTTCCACTCCCTCCCTTCCTCCCCTCCTCTTTTTTTAACCCCTTTTAAAATGTTCTTTAAAAAAATATTTACTACCAAGCCTTTGTCTTGCAAGTTGTTACTGACTTGTGGCTGCTGAGCTGGGTGAAGGAAACAAAACCTCTTGCTGCTTCCTGTTCCCTATATGCCTTGTTTACCTATTGGTTGATTGATGATGGTAAAAGGACTAGTATTGATGTTTGGGGGTATTACTGCCCTTGAGTGTCAATATTAAAAAGCATTACCATAGGAAATCAATTTTGCCTTCTTCATAGGATGGTCTGGGTTGAAAGTGACCTCCAAAGGTCATTATTCCAAACCCCTCTGCAGTAACATCAAATACCACCTACTGAAGTGGAGAAGCTGACTGCTTGTGATGGTTTGGGTGTTCCCTGCCCCCACCCCCCGTTATGAAATCACCCAGACTAGACTCAGCTGGCTGGAAATTAAGGAATGAAGCTTTATATTTGCAGCTTAGCACAAGATACAAGCAGGGAGTTACAATATATACAGACATATACAAGTTAAAGGTACTACAGAAACACAGCAGCCCTCCCAGAAACCAGAGTCCTCAGGAGGGGCTCCCAACCACCCTTCCACTTCCTTCCCAGACTTTGCCTTACATGCAAGGTGGGTTTGGAGAGTCAGCCAGGGGAGTTAGGAAGCAGAAGGATTAGTTACACAGACAGCAGGTTAGGGAGAGAAGGGAGGCAGCCAGAGCCAGAGAGCAACTCTGTTAGCTATGTTTGTGTTCTTGTTTTCATCCATCTCAGCAAGCCTATGAGTGCAGCAGACATCACCACTGGTTCCTTTTCACAGCCTAGCATCTAATTCTTCTCACCAAAGTATTCCAGCTAGCTTCAAACTAGCACATTGCTGTGGAGGTTCATCTTGAAGATGAGACAACTCCAGTGGCATCGTCTCAAGTTTAGCTGGCGAGAAGCAGTGCAGTAGTCTTCCTGAGCCCTGCTGGCGCTGACTGGCAGGCAAGAAGGGAATCTGAGCCTGTCCTCCCACTGAAGACCCAAGCTCAAGTTCTACCATGCAGCAATTCCAAAGATAGTTTCCTTCTAGGCTCTTCCTTGCAATGTGTGCTGCTTGTGTGTGGAAAAGTAACATAATGCAGCCACAGTTTCTGGATCAAGTGTGTTTAAAAGGTGCTGAGATGCTTTGCTGTAGGAAAGGAGTTGCAGCAGCAATGTGAAGTGTAGAGCCTCTTTCAAAGGCTGTGGCATAATGCAGCCACAGTTCCTGGATCAAGTGTGTTTAAAAGGTGCTGAGATGCTTTGCTGTAGGAAAGGAGTTGCAGCAGCAATGTGAAGTGTAGAGCCTCTTTCAAAGGCTGTGGCATAATGCAGCCACAGTTCCTGGATCAAGTGTGTTTAAAAGGTGCTGAGATGCTTTGCTGTAGGAAAGGAGTTGCAGCAGCAATGTGAAGTGTAGAGCCTCTTTCAAAGGCTGTGGCATCCCCATGAAATCTTCCTAGTTTTTAATTCATGAAGCAGTTCCTCCTCCTAAACCCTTTGCCTGCCCCCGTGCAGAGTGTACTGTGTGCCTCTGCTGCTGCAAACCAGCCTTCTGCTGGAAGATGGAAGAACATAATCTGTTGTTTTCCTTCTGGAAAGGAAGCAAAACATGTTCAGAACTCCAGAAGTGAATTTGCTGTTCTGCTCTTGCGATAAGGAGTTTTATCTCTTCTGAAACTGATACGAGAAGAGCTTCTCTTTGCTTACTGGGCATTGCTTCTGATACAGAAGGTCATTCTGATGTGGTTTTCTTCTGTCCCTTTCAGGCTGGATGAACAGACTGTAGTGTCACAGGGCAATCCAAACAGCAAAGTGCTGGTTTGTGCCATTAGCATTAACTGCAGCAGCGTGGGTGTTCAGCACACGATTCGAGTGCTGTTGACAGAGGTGCAGCTACCACTGTCCTGAAATACTTCACATTGCAGAGTGTTCCTGTTTGGTTTTTTCCCAACCCTTGCTAATTGTGCAAGACACTGATTCCATTTTTTTCCCTCTTGGAGAGAACTGATCCTTCTGCTCTTTCGTGGTCATCCTCAGGAGGGCTTGGTGGACATTTCTGGAAGTTATCTCAGTGCCTGCATCTGGCTGTTCTGAGTGCTTTGACATTTCACAGGCTCACAGGATGTCAGGGGTTGGAAGGGACCCAAAGACATCATTGAGTCCAACCCCTCTGCCAGAGCAGGACCATACAATCTAGCTCAGGTCACACAGGAACACATCCAGACAGGCCTGGAAAGGCTCCACAGAAGCAGACTCCAGAACCTCTCTGGGCAGCCTGTGCCAGTGCTCTGGGACCCTCACAGGAAAGAAGTTCCCCCTTGTATTGAGCTGGAACCTCCTGTGCTGCAGCTTCCATCCATTGCTGCTTGTCCTATCCCAGGGAGCAGTGAGCAGAGCCTGTCCCCCCTCCTGACCCCCAGCCCTCAGATAGTTATAGACATTGATTCAATCCCCTCTCAGTCTTCTCTTCTCCAGACTAAGCAGCCCCAGGGCCCTCAGCCTCTCCTCACCAGGCAGTGCTCCAGTCCCCTCATCATCCTCCTAGCCCTCCCTTGGACCCTCTCCAGCAGATCCCTGTCCCTCTTCAACTGGGGAGCCCAAAACTGAAGGCAGAACTCAAGATGACATTTGGTAGAGCCTGAGTTGGATTGAACTTAAACAACGGTGGGTTGACACTAGGTTTTAAACTGAAGGAGCTTTTAAAAGGTGTCCCCTGGGGATTCTGTATTTGACAGTCCTGGTTGGGCTTGATCTAAAGCATAGTGCCAAGAATTGTCCCTGTGCTAATCACCATGAGCATGGAAGTCATGGGTTGAGTCATACATGGGAAAAGAACAACCAACAGATCACCCTAGAGAAAGATCAACCTGATTATTCAACCCCACTCACCTCCCCCTAAGAATGTGCTTTCAGCTGAGGGGGGGAAATGGGTGCCAGTGTTGTTTCAAGGTCCAGAGGCCTCTTGCAATGCCTAGTTGGAAAGCTAAAACCTGAGAGAGGCTGAATGGAGAGGACTTGAAATAGAAGTTTGCTTGGTAGAGTTGCTGCTCTTTATGCAGGCTCCTCAGTGGAGTGTGCTGTCTGTGTGTCCTGGGAACAGTACTTCACTCTTCATGACTGGGCCCTAGTAGAGGGAACTGCACCACCATCATCATCATCAGTATAATAAGAATAACAAATATCATAACAATTATAACCACAACAACATTATCATAACCATCACCACCACCATCATCAATAATAAATGCAATGACAGTTATAATCACAACAACATTATCATAGCCATCACCACCATCAATAAGAATAATAAATATCATAACAATTATAACCACAACAACATTATCATAACCATCACCACCACCATCATTAATAAGAATAATAACTGTAATGACAGTTATAACCACAACAACATTATCATAGCCATCACCACCACCATCATTATNTGCTGGTTGCCGGGAGAAGAGCCCAACCCCACCTGGCTACAACCTCCCTTCAGGTAGTTGTAGACAGCAATGAGCTCTGCCCTCGGCTTCCTCTTCTCCAGGCTGAACAACCCCAGCTCCCTCAGCCTCAATGTAGTGACAGTTATAATCACAACAAAATTATCATAGCCATCACCACCACCACCATCAATAAGAATTATAAATATAATAACAGTTATAATCACAACAAAAATTATCATAACCATCACCACCACCATCATTAATAAGAATAATAAATGTAATGACAATTATAATCACAACAAAAATTATCATAACCATCACCACCACCATCATTAATAAGAATAATAAATGTAATGACAATTATAATCACAACAAAAATTATCATAACCATCACCACCACCATCATTAATAAGAATAATAAATGTAATGACAATTATAATCACAACAAAAATTATCATAACCATCACCACCACCATCATTAAGAATAATAAATGCAAGGAGAATTACAATCACAACAAAATTATCATAACCATCACCATACCATCATTAATAAGAATAATAACTATAATGACAGTTATAACCACAACAAAATTATCATAGCCATCACCACCACTATCATCAATAAGAATAATAAATGTAATAACAGTTATAATCACAACAAAAATTATCATAACCATCACCATACCATCATTAATAAGAATAACTATAATGACAGCTATAACCACAACATTCTCATAACCATCACCACCACCATCATTAATAAGAATAACTATAATGACAGTTATAACCACAACATTCTCATAACCATCACCACCACCATCATCAATAAGAATGATAAATGTAATGACAATTATAATCACAACAACATTATCATAACCATCACCACCACCATCATTAATAAGAATAATAAATGTAATGACAATTGTAATCACAACAAAATTATCATAACCATCACCACCACCATCATCAATAAGAATGATAAATGTAATGACAATTGTAATCACAACAAAATTATCATAACAACAAAAGTGATAACCATCATCTTAATCAATAATATAAGAATAGTAAATATAACATCAGTGTGATAAGAATAATAAATAGAATAACAACATCAGTGATAATTATAATAACATAAAATGATAATACAAATAACCATCATCATCAACAAGACTATAATAAGAATAATAAATAGAATAATTACATTATTCTATTTATTATTCTTATTGTAATAATTATTATTACAATAAATGTAATAATGATAATTATAACAAATGTTGATGACAATAACAATCATCATCATTATCATCAATAGCATAAGAATAGTAAATACAGTAACAGCAAAAATGGTAATGACAATAACAGTCATCATTGTAGTCATCAATAAGATAAGAATAGTAAATATAACAACAATAAATATAACACTAATGTGGGAATGATAATTCTAATAGCAGCAAAAATGAGATCATCACAATAAATGAGAATGAGAATGATCATTAGTGATAATAACAACAGCAATGCTGTAGAGAGGACACCTGGCTAGTTCCTGAAGATGTTGGGCTTAACTTGCTGCAGTGTATCAGAGAAGAGTTGGATGACTTTGGGATCCGTTGCATGCCCTGCGTGCACCTGCTGGCTTCACCCCAGACCCGTGATGGTTCCCCCTGGGCTTGGTGAAGTGTCCATCACAGTGAGGAACTGCATTTCATGCTTTAGAATCACAGAATCAGCCAGGTTGGGAGAGACCTCCAAGCTCAGCCAGCCCAACCTAGCACCCAGCCCTGGCCAACCAACCAGACCATGGCACTAAGTGCCCCAGCCAGGCTTGGCTTCAACACCTCCAGGCACGGCCACTCCACCACCTCCCTGGGCAGCCCATTCCAACTGAAGGAGTGATGGAAGGAGTGGAAGGGCTGCTGGGAGGGAGGTCAATCACCCAAGAGACAGCTGCGTGCCAGTGCACTGCTGCTGCAGGTTTGCCTGCATTCTCCAAGCTGTCTTTCTCCTTTCAGGAGGAGTAGCAGTCAGTCAGTCTCACACAGTCAGAGTAGTGACAGCTCCATCCTCTCTACGTGTTCTTCCATCAGACAGCTGCTGCTAAATAAAGGGAGCAGAGCTAAACATGATTTGCCTACATTCAGCAGAGGAAGATGAGACTGGGGTAAAACGAGAGCTGACAGCGAGTGGAGAGCGGTGAAAGCTGTGCTCACAGCCCATGCCAGATCACCCTTGGGCTTCAGCAGCTCCAGGGCCAACTTCTGGCTAGGGCTTTCCTCTAGCAGCTCCTGGGTAGCACTGGGGAGAGTTTTTCTGGTCAATGAATTTGGCTTTTCTATCCTCCATCGAATTTCCACTTGGACTTGCCTTTGTGTCTCGGTGGGAGCCCTGATACCCAGGCACAAAGCTGCCAGGATTTCTTAGGAAGAATCTTTTCACATTGACTTTTAAAACCCCTGCCAAGTGTAGAGGAGACAAACGAAGGCCTGCAGTGTAATCTTCAATAGTTGCTGTAAAAATAACTACTGTTTTTTTTTTGGTCTATAAATAAAAGAGCCTCTGGGCTTTAGGAATAGTCTAATATAGGCTGCATCCTGCCTCTGGAAGAGTTCCATCCTTTAGATTTTAGATGCAATTGTTTTAAACCCAAAATACTTTTGTCCTTCTTTTCTGTTTCTGCAGCTTTTCTACTTCTGAAGTTTCATATTTGGTAGCTAAAATAAGGTAGAATCAGGAGGGCTGTGGAGCTGCTCTGCATTTCCTAAGTAGATTAACAACTAAAACCACGCAGCGATGACCAGGGAAGAATATCAGCAGTCTTGGGCACTGCAGCTTCCAGACTTCCTTGGGCTTTGAAACACACCAAGCAATTTGTGACCAGTGTTAATTGTGCCTCATTTTAAACTTAGTGCTGTGCTTAACTCTGCTGGAAATGACTTGGGACAGAAATGTTCCTCAAATGCTGACTTTTGGTCCCACTCTGGTTAGAGGCTCCTTGGTCCTGGGTCTGGTTAAAGGCTCCCTGACCCAATGGTTATTGTGCCTTGTTTTAAACTTAGTGCTGTGCTTAACTCTACTAGAAATGACTTTGGACAGGAGTGTTCCCCAAATACTGTTGTTTGGTCCAAGTCTGGTTAGAGGCTCCCTGGCCCCAGGTCTGGTTAGAGGCTCCTTGGCCCAATGGTTATTATGCCTCATTTTAAACTTAGTGCTGTGCTTAACTCTACTAGAAATGACTTTGGACAGGAATGTTCCTCAAATGCTGTCTTTTGGCCCTGGGTCTGGTTAGAGGCTCCCTGGCCCTTGTTATTGTCCAATGGTTATTATGCCTTGTTTTAAACTTAGTGCTGTGCTTAACCCTACTAGAAATGACTTTGGACAACAATGTTCCTCAAATGCTGACTTTTGATCCCAGGACTGGTTAGAGGCTCCCTGGTCCCGGGTCTGGTTAAAGGCTCCTTGGTCCTAGTCTGGTTAGAGGCTCCCTGGCCCCAGGTCTGGTTAAAGCCTTTGGGGGAGGCTAAACTTGGCACAGCACTCCAGATGCAGGACTTTGTGGTGTTAGCTCTGTCTGACAGAGCATATTTTAGGTTGGAAGGAACCTTTTGACTCCCTTTAAACTCCTTGGTGGCTGATTTCTTTGCTGGGGCACGGCACTGGGATGTCTGTGTTGTACAATACTCTCAGTGTGACTGCTTGCATAATTAACTTTATAATGTGGCTCTCTGTTGAGCAGGCAATCTGCTTTGCATGGGAGTTGGTACTTCTGAAGGCAGGGGGAAAAAAAAAGAAGAGACCTTTGTGGGCTTTCTCCCCACCTTCCCTTAATGCTAATCTTGTGCTGAGACTGCAAGTCCAGACAGCTTAGCCATCATATGAGTGAGGAGGAAATGTACTCCTTGCCCTCATTTCTTCTGGTGATGCTCTTGTCCATGCTGAAATTCAGAAGCATCACCTGCAAGTCTTGGAAAGCATTTCATTGCTTGCTGTGGCCTTTCAGTATCTTAAGGAGTCCTACAAGAAAGCTGGGGAGGGAGTTTTTAGGCTGTCAGGGAGTGATAGGACTGGGGGGAATGGAACAAAGCTGGAAATGGGGAGATTCAGCCTGGATGTTAGGAAGATAGGTTGGACTGGATGATCTTGGAGGTCTCTTCCAGGTTCATTCTATGATTCTAAGAAGTTCTTCAGCATGAGTGGTGAGACCCTGGAAGGGGTTGCCCAGAGAGGTGGTGGAAGCCCCATCCCTAGAGGTGTGTAAGGCCAGGCTGGATGAGGCTCTGGACAGCCTGATCTAGTGTGAGGTGTCCCTGGGCATGGCAGAGGAGTTGGAACTGGATGCTCCTTGTGGTCCTTTCCAACCCTGACTGAATCTATGATTGTCCCATGGAGGTTTTGTGGTTGGTTTGCTGGGTTTGGTTGGGGGTGTCTTGGTTTGGATTGGTTTGTGGGGTTTTGTTCAGTTTTAAAGCTTGAATTCAAGCAGTGTTTTTCAAGGAGTCATGTCCATGGTGGGGAGGTTGGAGTAGATGACCTCTAAGGTCATGGAATGGTTTAGTTTGGAAGGGACCTCAAAGCTCAGCCAGTTCCAACCCCCTGCCATAGGCAGGGACACCTCCCACTAGAAGAAGTCGCTCAGGGCCTCATCCAACCTGGTCCTGCAAACCTCCAGGGAGTTTGTAGAGCACAGACTCAACCAATGGGATCAAAGATCATATTGGGTGATTCTGTGCTCCACAGCCTCCCTGGGCAACCTGTGCCAGTGTCTCACCACCCTCACTGCAAACAGCCCTTTCCTAACATCCAGATCAATCTCCCCTCTGCCAGTTCAAACCCATTCCTCCTTGTCCTGTCATTACCAGACCTTGTCAATAGTCCCTCCTCAGCCTTCCTGTAGCCCACTTTAGACACTGGAAGGCCACCCCAAGGTCTCCTGGGAGCCTTCTCCAGGCTGCACAGTCCCAACTCTCTCAGCCTGTCCTCAGAGCAGAGCTGCTGCAGCCCTCTGAGCATCTTGGTGGCCTCCTCTGGACTGGCTCCAACAGTTCCATGTCCTGCTTGTGCTGGGGGCTCCAGAACTGCACACAGGACTGCAGGTGGGGATGTGGTGCTGAAGGGCATGGTTCAGTGGGGACTTGGCCATGCTGGGTTAGTGGTTGGGCTCTCTGGTCTTAACAGTCTTCTCCAAGCTAAATGACAATCAGTTGGGCTCCATGATCTTAGAGGTCCCTTCCAACTGCAACAGTTCTGTGATCATATGATTGCCTTATCTGCAGTTTCTGCCAGCATCTCCTAGAGCAAACATCCCTCTGCTGTCAACACCCTGGGGGGAAAAGAACAGAACTTTCAATTTATTTTGCCTTTCCTCCCCCCACCCTGTTTCTACTTTCAGACATTCCTCACAGCTACTCATACCCAGGGCAGAGCACATCATGGGGAGGAAACTGGATCTGTCTGGCTTGACTGATGAGGAAGCAGAGCATGTGCTGCAGGTGGTGCAGCGAGACTTCAGCCTTAGGAAGAAAGAAGAAGAGAGGCTGAGGTAAGAAGAAAAAGCTGATCAAAAACCTGCTCTCTGAATTCTTAACAGCTGGTTTGGGGTGGGGGGAATAGACCTTCTCCTGCTGCTCTCTGCACTAATCATTGCTGTCAGACAGGCAGTAATCAGCCAAACTCTTCACCATCAACCCAATTATTGCACTCTCAGCAAGTCTGCAGATGGCACCCAGCTGTGTGGCACAGTTGGCTTGCTAGAGGGCAGGGATCCATCCAGAGGGACCTGGGCAGGCTGCAGAGCTGTGCCCAGGCCAACCCCATCATATTCAACAAGGCCAAGTGTAAGGTCCTGCACCGGGGTGGGTGCAGTCCCAAGCACAACTGGATGGGGAATGGCTGAGAGCAGCCCTGAGGAACAGGCCCTGGGGGTCTGGGCTGATGCAAAGCTGAACATGAGCCTGCAGTGTGAGTGCAGCCCAGACAGCAACCCTGTGCTGGGCTGCAGCAAGAGCAGTGTGGGCAGCAGGGCAAGGGAGGGGATTCTGCCCCTTGGCTCTGCTCTCCTCAGACCCCACCTGGAGTCCTGGGTGCAGTTCTAGAGCCCCCAGCACAAGCAGGACATGGAAGTGTTGGAG